>JXOR01000288.1:127877-599576 GCA_001014335.1 Coboldia fuscipes
TATTATTTACTTTTTGTATGGGAAATTTTACAGCGTCTAAGAAGTTTAAACGCGAAACAATTGTACAGAGCTGCTCTTTTGACCAGTCTGGAATCAATATTGCCTTTTTCAGTAATTATAGAATTATAAGGGTCCATCTTAATCGCTTGGTTTCCTCAATAATTTTCTGCCTGAAATTGCTTTCATCGCCAAAACGCCTAGTATATTGATACGAGGTGGTTGAAAAAAATTCTTCGTTTCATTCATTTATTGAGAACAAATAAGAGGTAAAGGCATTTAGCAACTCGAAATAATATATTGCCTTTTTCTATCATTGTGATTAAATCATGGCTCACGTCACAAAAAAATAAAATTTGTGTTTTCGTTTTCATTCTGAGACCAACTTTTTAATTAATCTTGTCGTCAATCGCGGAAAAAGTGAGTTTATCGGGGATCGCCAATAACATTATGATTTGTTAGATAATTAGTGTGACTTCAAATCGCATTGGACTGATAAACACCGTGCGAATTATCAATCAATTGTGTGTGTGTGCTGGTTCAAAGTTCATAGCTAGTGAATTTTCATGTCCAATGGTGTAAACAGAAGTGTAATTAGCTGAGGCGATATTAACATAAAATAGATGCAGATATTAATTGTGTATGTTGGATGTATTCTGCATTAATGAAAGACAGTGTCCACTAACTGGATATCAATAGTTTGTTTTCATTTCAAGAGAACTCTTATCGAATCGGACGACAATTACGGAAGACATTGTGTGCGGACTGTTTCAATCTTTGTATGTGATAAACACACAGCTAATTGGTTGCCGTTGTCTATTTGGTTTGTACCGACGATACCTCGACTCCTCATATTTCCAGCCATCGCATCGTAAAAAACTACAATCTTTGCAATGTGGATAGTATTGCAACAGGAACAAAATACGTAACTGTTAATGTCCTGCATCAAAGGTGACGAGTCACTTGCACTGTTTTGGGACTGTATTTTTTATTTTTGGAAACAGTAATATTTTTTTTTTATTTCGACGGAACCCCCCGAACACCACAATTCCGTAACAACGGTTTGACCAATAATGTCCAGTAAACTGCCAACATTAAAACGGATTTCGACTAATGGATCATCTTCATCAAATTCATCATTATCATCAGCTAGCGGTGCTGATTGTATGTCAACGGCAATGTCTGCTGATTTAACTTCGCTATTTGAGTGTCCTGTATGTTTTGATTATGTTCTGCCACCGATATTGCAATGCCAAAGTGGGCATTTAGTTTGTTCAACTTGCCGTTCAAAATTAACTTGTTGTCCTACGTGTCGCGGTCCCCTCGGTAATATTAGAAATTTGGCCATGGAAAAGGTGGCATCAAATGTTAAATTCCCATGTAAACACTCGCAGTTAGGCTGTACTGTATCATTAATTTACACTGAAAAGGTAGATCATGAGGAAGCTTGCGAGTTTCGTCCATATTTATGTCCATGTCCTGGTGCATCGTGCAAATGGCAAGGCTCATTAGAATCTGTGATGCACCATCTGGTGACATGCCACAAAAGTATTACAACACTCCAAGGAGAGGATATTGTATTCCTTGCAACTGACATAAATTTACCCGGTGCTGTTGACTGGGTTATGATGCAGTCATGTTTTGGACATCATTTCATGCTTGTTTTAGAAAAACAAGAAAAATTTGATGGACACCAGCAGTTTTTTGCCATTGTACAATTAATCGGTTCTCGTAAAGAAGCAGAAAATTTTGCCTACCGATTGGAATTGAATGGACATCGAAGACGATTAACATGGGAAGCAATGCCACGATCAATACATGAAGGCGTATCAAGCGCAATTCATAATTCTGACTGTTTAGTATTTGATACATCGATTGCTCAGCTATTTGCAGATAATGGTAATCTTGGTATCAATGTTACAATTTCTATGGTTTAAGACGACATTGTTTTGTATAAGAAAAGAAATAATATGATTAAACTTAATCTAATAGATTAACATATATAAGTTTCCACTGTTTGATTTCACCTGTACTTCATATTTATAAATTAAAAAATTCAACAAATGAGCAATTTGATTGTATTTCTTTTACGGGATGATGTTCATAAGAAATTTTTGAATTGTTTGAAACTCATGAACAATTGCAATGCCACAATTGCGTTGCACCGTTTGCACGTGAATAATTTTTGGTGAAACATATGAAATGCCAATGGTACATAATTGATAAATAATATTATAAAAATGTAATTGACAAAAGTACAGTTAAATAATTAACTTTTAACTTTTAAATAATATTAAAGACGTTTTAAAAACTTGATCGCGTTTTATGACGACTATGAATTCTGGATTTTCATTAGACTTCTAATAATTGTAGTTTCTATCTTTTACTCTCTTATCATATATATTCGGTTCATAACGAATTATCTAATTAATATCATTATTATTTAGTTTAATATCCATTATAATAAAATAATACACAATGGTAACAATCATTGACATTACACAAATTACATTTAAGTAATTATAAAGATATGAAATGAAAATGATACATGAATGATGTAATAAATAAAAACAATTTGGTTTTAAGCAACGTGATCTAATAAGTAAGCGAATGTCTTTTTACTTTTACATTTATTAATTGAGAGTAGCATATAGTTACCAGGTACAAATCGCCCCCATATTTGCAGACCAGGGAATACTGCCCACGGAATTGTGTAACACCAAACCAACAGAACTATAAAAATCGCTTTCGTTCTAGTCAGTTTACCATCGAATGGTCGTGCTATTACATTATATCTAAGTGTAAAGAAATGTGAAATCAGAAGTTCATATCAATGATTTTAAATTAATGGATCTCATGTGTTTATAACATATCATTACCGATCATATGCAATACAAGCATTTGTAACAGCCGCCCCTATACCAGATAAGGATCCAACAATGGCAAACAATTGACATCCAACATGTCCTAAGGCGTATCCTCGATTAAATGAGTTATAAATGAATATAGGAGTCTTTGACATCATCATGAAATCACAAATCGCTAGATTCACAACGAATATATTCGATGGAGTTCTAAGACTCGCTGCACTGTAATTAAATTCAATTTATGGGAATACAATATCAATGTACAAAATTTTGATCGATTAGATGAATTACGATGTGAATATCCAAATGACAAGACCGTTACCAGTAATTGCCATTACGAAAAATGCAATATATAGCATTCCTAATAAATAGTGTAACGATGGTTCTGGTTCTGGATATGATAGCCAGTGATCTGGTATGGTTTTTAACTCATCCGGTGGTATATTCCATCCCATCAATTTCACTTCGCTCGCCACACTTCAGAATTAAAAAATAAACCCTATAAGTCATTACAAACTTTTGTTAAATAATCCTTTAGGCAATACCGAGCTTCTGGCCGAAAAACACTTAAATTGCTATCAACATCATAAAGTTGCATTATTCCTATCGTATTGAACTCATGTAGATTTAATCAACTAATAACTTCTAATCAACCCTTAGTCCACAATTGTTAAATATAAAATAATTCTTAAAACACAATTTACACAACTTATCACTGCTGACCAACTGAGGTGAATTGATGAGCATGCAAACACATTTTATAGTTACAATTTGTTCTCAATTTAATTAGAATAATCCGATTCAAATTATTCACCTTGATTTATTCAGTCTTGTTTTGGATAGTTTCAATAAATTGGATTGTAGGGAGACATAAAAAAAAAACTTGAATTTCCGTCCTGATATCAAAATAATATACCATCATTATGTTTAACATTAAAATCGATTTTAATTCTGTAGTTTTTATGTAGTAAATTGACAATATAAGGATTCATTTAAACAATAGAAATGAAACTGTGGGAAAATTGCATGTTTGAATCAGTGCAAACGTAATGAATCAATATCATTTAAACAACTTTAATACAAAGAGATAGATTGTATTATTTCATTTTCATTTTATTCAGTTTGGCTTGCACATCTTTAGTTGGTGGTGCTGTTGGCTTTTCTGGTTTCTTTTCTAATCGTATTTGAGGCTGTTTTTTCTTTACTACCATTTCAGCATGAATTTGATCGTATTTCTTATCTGATTTTACTTGTTGAGCTTTTACATTTCCTTTGACCTAAAAGTATTTAAAACTAGTAATTCACTTTTAATAAAACTTCTACCTAATTTACCTTCTGTATATTTGTTTTCACTTCTTTGGCCTTCTTACCCTTGCTCTTTGAAGCTACTTTGAAAACGCTCGACGCCTTCTTTAGTGCCATAGATTTCTTGGTGCTTTTAGGCATTTCTGAAAGATAAATATGAAAAGTGGTCGTTAATATTTTAATAAATCATGTATACAATGTATTCCCTTTATAGAAATATTATTAATTTATTTTTTAGTATTTAATTAACAAAATTTCTTATTCACTATTCTTTGCATTGTTTTTTAATTCCAACGTTTGCTTGAGTTATTGGAGATATGGATCGCTTCAGATTTCTAGAAATTGGCTGCGTCAGCATATCGTGAGTCAAAGAAAATGAAATTCGAAACATATCTTTATTTGGAGCAACATTTCTAACGAAATGAACACCTTCGTCTTTCCCATCACCAAATACAATTGTTGATCGAATTTCATTCTCAGCCAATTGCAATATCTCTTCTTTTGATCCTTTGCCAAAACAATAAACATGAACCAAAGGGTATTTTGGAGTACCAGTGTGAGAAACATTCTCCAATAGTCCACGAAAATATTGCAAAAACTCTATTGCCATTGCAGGCAAATTCATTGTTATATGAATCTGATAAGGCCTTAAATCACATTGATTCCATCGTTCTGCCAAATCTTCTTTAATATCTTGTAAAATGAAATCTTTTCCATCTTTATTAAAAGTTTTCACATTGAGCTTAACCTTATTTAGGTTTACATTCACCTCTAGCCATTTATATGATTCAGGGTTTAAATCATTTGCTAGTACTTTACAATCCTTTTTTGCTGTAGGAACACTGAATGGGCCTACACCAGCAAATACATCATACAAAACATCACCCGATTGAAGGATCTTCACAATTCGCTCATGTTCTGTTGATAATCGTGGATTCCAATAAACATTTTCGAAATTAAATCGGAATGGTGTTCCATTTTCTTTCACTTCCACTTCATATTCTGGTTCGCCACACAGCAATTCCATGCTGAAATTTCTGTAGGTGTTGTCAATATTTTGAATCTTATTTACTACAGTGCGACACCCTTTCACTTTGTCGCGTAAGACTTCGCCAATTAGTTTCTTATATTCATCTAAATGGCTTCTCAAATTGACATGTACTATATGACCAATCCTAGAGAAACCAGTCACTGATTCATTGTCTGCTGGAAGTACGGCCTTCAATATTTCATCACTTCGCCAATTCTCATATCCAAGTTCAATATCAGTGAACTTAAAATTATCAGATGAAATCTTATCTACTTGACGAACTTCCCCTGGTAAATCATTCCAGTTTCTGACCGCACCTGGATGCAGTAGTAGTTGCCGTTTACCATCAATTACTTGAACTGGTTTCAAATTATCTATTTTGAATAACAATTTCTTAAGTTTAGGCAGCACTTTGTTAATCAACTTGTCGTCAGTGACAACCAAGAGTGGTATTGAAAATTTGGCAGTAAATTTCGACCGATCCAGAGAAGTCATTCCTCGGACTTCAGCTGGAGGTACGAGAACCGGGCATTCGCTATTCTTCATGTAGCGGCGATGTCGAACAGTAATGTGGAAACGAAATGAATTACCACTTGCACGAAAAAGTTGGAATGAACTGGTGATGGAAATGTGAACCATACGATAAAACTATAAAGTATAGAGTTTAACTACCTTATGGAGTGCTGCACTGCGTCACGGTGTAATTAATCTAAAAAATTATGGACACTTAATTAATAAAAATTAGTTATTTTTGCTTCGTTAGTTTTGCTTTTACTCCGTTTAGTATTTCCTCGTGTTTTCTTGGTTTGTTATTGTTTAGAATGTATCTATCTCTTTCTTGCATTCTCACCACATGTTATGTGACGTCACCGAGTAAATTCGATAATTAGTTTTCAGTTTTTTCTATTTTATGAACATTTACCAATAGTTAAGAATTTAGTTAAAAGAGTTAAGTGAAGATATTATGAATGATCGGCCTATTAAATTCATTTGATGAAAATTGAAAATTTACATAATTCAACTTTTCATTCTGTCCATTGGGTCAAATGTAACCCAAAATTGATTTTCATTTCTCGTTATTTGGACCAATATCGTCTGATTTTTAATAGTTTGGTAATGAACAATGGACATAATTAATAACTAGATGAACTAATAATTTTATTACTAATAACCGTGAATCTATGCGAATATTTCGGAGTCTGAATGACAAACCTTACAGCGTTCAAGCTCATAGTTCGAATTTTACTTTACCGCGAAATAAATACCCACCAAATATTTTGGGAAACAAAAATAAAGTTTTACATTTTGTGCGCTTTCATTAAATTCACTTCAAAGATTAAAAAGCTAAATAGTTAATCATAATCTATTCAATGACATTATCCTAAATACTTACCGGGTAAGATCAAATCCAATTCATAAAAAGATAACACTTAAAATGGATATTGTTTCGAGTTCACTGATTTTCTATTTTTGCCAGTTTCATCAGTCATGGGGTCCTCTCATTACTAATATCGCTGATTGAATGACATGCACAGAAGATGTGAAATAAAACCAGTTTCAGTTTGATGATCTTATCGTTGTTGATACGTAAATCCATGGAACGACAATATCCAGTTGTCTGCATGAGATACTCGCACCCCCGAAATGAAATAAAAGTAAAGAACAACATACATAAACCGAATATTATCAGTTATAATCAGCAATTCTATTCGACTAACTAATGAATCCATGCTACAATTGGTATATCAGAATGTGAAGGGACCCATTGAGAGTAAGAAAAAACATGACCAACAGTTATATCAAAAACCGTAAAATTTATATAATATACTTAATACCATTTCAGATACTGATGAAAACTGGAGCAAATCATCTGCCCTTGCGCATCTGAAAGTGGTCATGTTTTAAAATACAGTTGTTGTATACAAAGTGAAACCATATCCTTACACAGCATCCCAAAAACCGTCTGTATGCTATTTAATGCATTATGTACTTTCTATTTTCTCCAACTGTTCACAACTTTTTCTTTACTACACACATCAGCTTATTTCTTTTTTGGGCCACAGCCTAAATGTGTTGTACCATTATACCATTCAAGTTGGTAAAAGGATAATATTCCTTGTTTTAAAGCGACAGAAAAGAAAAAGAAAAATAGTAATCAGTCAGTGGAAACTAAAGAAATTAAATTTATCTTAAATGGAGTGCAAGTGAATGATTGACAAAAATACTAGTGAACGATGTGTATCTGACTAAACATCATTTTGATGTGGTAGTTTAATTACAAATTGGTGTGATAAATTAATTGTGATTTAATTCAATTTGTACAACGAAATTATTATACTCTTTTATGTTATCAGATTCTATTTTTGTTGAATGGAAAATTATTATTAATGAGTTTTCCATGTTTTGTTAACGAAAAAAGTTGTTTAATGGTAATCATTACTATTGATTGTTGAAAAAGAGTTTAATCAGTTGTATATTACAAGAACTGTAAATGTTTCATTGCTGCTTAACACCAATTTCATTTTTCATCGGATATGACATCAGTGATTCTCTTTTATTATAAGAGGTGGAAAATTTAAATGGAAAACTTTTTGTGTACATTTTTCATTTAATATTATTCGATGGTAGTGTACAAACGATAAACTGGGACATAGGATAACTAAGAAACAAAAAAGGAATAGTATAAAAAACATCCAAATAAAAGTGAAATAAATTGAATGCGACAGAGAAATATAAACGAAACGAAGTGGAATGTGCTAATCATTTCAAATGGATTGTCCAGTTCAAATGATGAGGTTAAACGAGTGATAATGTTTGGCCATTCTTTTGGATGTTTTTCATTGAATGTACCACTGAAGAAATTTATTTATTTTAAAGAAAAAAACACAGTATCCCTTCTTATGTGTTAAGTAAATTTTGTCGCTTGAATTCAGATTGTGTAACTGTGAGTGTTTAAATTATTAAAGAGGCGAGTGAAATTGTCAGTACCAATTCTGGTAGTTTGGTATCACAAGAGACAAGCAGTTTTCGTTTGGATATATTGAGCTGACCATAGAAAACTACAATTGTTGCCATTAAAAAGGGTCAGTTTGATCGGATTCAACATTTTTTTTTCTGAAGAAAAATTCAACGGATTTCAAATGTGACATGACATGGGAGATAAAACCAGAGCAAATGATATTCTTAGGTACAGACAGAAAATCATGTAATTCTTGATAAGTAGTTCTTTTCGTTCTTTTTGTTCATAGAATTTGCTTTAAGCATTTATTTTTCATTTTATTTGTTTTTCCATCTCAAATGGTGTAACTGTTTTATACTTAGCGAAACAGTGTAGTAAACTCGATAAAAGTATCGGAATTTATGTTACCATAAATGTTTCGTATTCAGTGTTGTACAGTCTCGAAATCAGTAATATTACATTTATTTATAGCACTTCATCAACTATTAACAAAAATTTATTGAATTCATCAGCCCAACTCGTAGATACAACTCAGAATCATCCTTTAGATAGCGCAAAAATTGGTACGTGTGAATGCCATTTAGTATATTCTCAAAACTTTATCTTATAATATTTATCTTTTTTGATTATGATTTGTGTCCTGTATTTTTTCTCTTTGAACTTTATTTATGTTAAAATAGAAAGTAATTCAAATAATAGAAATAGTCCACTGAAGGCGCTTATAACCACTTGGGAAAATGCAGCTGCTGCTAACCAAACGAGTGCACGTATGTCCCGTGAGGCAAGTCGTGCAGCCACACCAACGAAGAATGGATACACTACATCACCAGGTGGATGCCGTTTAATGTGGCCGAATAATAGCAGTACCAGTATAGCGAATCATTATTATAATATTGGGCTTAGTACAAATGGCTGTGTTCGAATGGGGGATGATGATGAGGATGAGGATCGAATTTATGGTGTTGGCAGTACAATGGTGGAACAGAGCAGTCGTTCAGCACTTAATTCAATTGGTAGTCAACCGTCTATCTTTGATTGTTTCCTATCGTGCCATAAAAGTATCAAAAAGTATTTGGCAAGGCGAAAGGTATAGTAAATCATACTTGAAATTATACAGTCGTTTCCCCATTAATGGCAAATTTTAATAGTCAACCGTGTTTTAATTAAAAATAAAATTATTTTTTCTTTTCCATAAATGTGTTACAGATTGAACAAGGCTTTCGACTTTATGAGCAACATAATCAAAAGGAAGCAGTTCGTACATGGCAAAGTGCTTTAAATTCGACAAGTCATTTAACTGATCGTTATCAATTATTAGGATACCTATATTTGGCCCACATGGATTGGGGAAAATACCGTGAGGCATTTGATTACGCTTATAGTCAATTGGTGGTTGCTGAAGAGGTTGATTCATCATCAATGAGAGCTGAAGCAAATTTAAATATGGCTAGATCATTTGAACGGTTGGGTGGTTTAGAAAAGGCACTTTTATACGCCCGACGATCACTGAATAATGAATATGGTATTCAATGTCGTTCCGTTGGTATGGTACACTTGACTGTTGCAAGAGTTTATTTAGAAATGGGTGGTTTCACACGAGCACTTGAATCATTACAAAGTGCCCATAAAATTGCATTCAATATAAATGATTCACAATTGGAAATGCAAATTTATTGTACCTTATCAGAATTATTTGGACGTTTAAGAGATGTTGAGAAATCAGTTAAATGTGCATCCAAGGCATATGATTTATCAAGAGCATTGCAACAGGGCGATTTAAATTCATCAAATCATCGGTTGGCCTTGTTGCATATGGCGTCTGCGCTACGAAAACAAGGTGATTTAGGTGATGCAAATGATTATTGCCAGGAAGCAACCCGTATGGCAATGATAGCTGGTGATCAAGCTACTTATACACGTAGTATACGGATACTTGGTGATATTTTACGTAAGAAAATGGACATTTCTGTAAGTGACATAAATTCAATTCGATCCAAGAACAAAAATTATACAAAATTGATTGTCAATAACTATATTCTTTAAATATTTGCAGCGAGCGTTTGCACAATACCAACAGTCAATGGGAACAGCATCAACGTTGGGTGACCGCATGGCACAAATGGAGGCAATGGATGGTGCAGCCCGTTGTCTAGAAATTCTACGATTGCAACAAAAAATTTGTAATTGTCGTCCATTGGAATTTAATACGCGACTTCTTGAAGTGGCAAGCTCAATTGGGTCAATGGTAATAAAGAAAGAGAAATAAAATTTTCATTATTCTGTCAAACTTAAATGTTAAATTAAAATTCACTGTTGTTATTTTCAGTTACTGGTCCGTAAAGTGCGGTCTCGTTTAGCATTAATTTATAAAGCACTGGGCGATGAGGATCAACATAAAACCACATCCCGATTAGTACAGCAATCAGAACAAGCATTGGGTCTAATCTGTGGTGCTTGCGATCAATCATTTGGTACAGAATATGATTCTTTAGAAGTCTTACCGTGTTCTCATATATTACATGCTCGATGTGCTCATGAAATGTTCCGGAAACGTTCAACGAGTAACAGTAATAGTAATACACTGACGCGTTCTTGGTTTGGCAATGCTGTTTATAATTTGGATAAAACAATGGTACGAACGTGTCCGGCATGCCAAAAGTTCCGTAACTCACAAATGCAATTGTTCAATAGCGTTGCGATGGATGACACCAATGGTGTAGAAAAGACATTACCACCCACCTTGGATGTATTGATCGACAATGATAACGACAGTACAACGGCGGCAATGATTCATAAACAGATAACAAACAATAAGGACACATTACTGGTATTAAATAATACAAATACAACATCATCCTCAACGGTAACAACGGCGGCCACCTCACCACCACCACCGCCTCCACCACCAGCCGCAGCTGCTATATTTCAAATGCAACAAAGAAAATCTGGTTCAGCAATTAATTTACTGGACGACGACATAATCTTTGACGATTACTTTGGTATGAATCGACTTAATGCCGGATGTCAGAAACATAATACAATGAATAGTCGTAGTACGAATTGTTTAGTTCCGGTTGTAATTAACACACCACAGAAACATCATCAAAGTGGCTTAATTCACGGTATACCTACAATGTCACCCATACTACAGCCATCGAAAATCCATCAGCATCAGCATAGTCACCAGCCGCATCAACATTATCCAACATTACAGCATTCAAATTCAATTCAGGAATCAAATAAAATGTTCAATCAGACAAATCTTTCATTAGCCTCTTTAAATCTAAGGGCTTCAAACATGGCAATCAATAATTACGATGGTACAATTAATCCGAATGAAATGAATGGTAGCCGTTTGGGTGATGGTACATCATTAATGTGCCATGTTACATCGTCCGTTTGAAATCGATATTAATTAGAAATTTCATTAATTCTAGATTTAGATTATGTTGAAATACAAAACACTTAACAATGAGGTAACACATTACGTTTATGCACTGCTCGCAATTGTAAAATAGATAAAAGAAGAAAACAGATAAATATGAAATATTGAAACGATGGCAAAATTATTGCTTTAAAAAGACTTTATTTTTTAAAACAGAAAATCGTTATTTTAATGTAAAAGGAATATTCAATATTTAAAATGATTACTATAAATTCTATCAATGTTGAATCTAATTGTTCCTACTATTTTATTATATCTACTGTTTACCGTTGACGGTATCAAATGAACATGTGGATTCAGATTATGTTCTAATGAATCTTTTACTTACCATTTTAGCTGTGAAATAATGCAAATGCAAATATAATAAGAAACTATTGTTAATTTAAATATGAGAAATACATAATGAATTATTTAAAAGACAGAACAGTACAGAGTAACTTAACTAAAACATTTTAGGATCGATGTTAGATATAAATGCTTTTGAAATTCATATATGAATATAATTACATTGAACTTTATTCAATATATAGTTGAGCAAAAAATTTTATCGAAATCATTAAAAGAAATAACTAAAATTAGCTTAATCAATATTATGGTACCATTTATGCTCTAAATAATGCTAAAAATCACTTTAGAAGAAATTTTAAATTAACAGTTTAAATGGAGCAGAATAGGATTAATTGAGATTTCAGTCTTCAGGTTTTTTGAATATTCAAGTAATATACATATACCGTTTTATGCTGCCATAGACAAAATTAAACAAAAAGTGTTATCAATTAAATCATATATAAAAAGTTTACAATTCGTGTTCAATTAATATTAAATCGAGAATTTAACTATATACCCTACAATCCTCAATTGTAATATTTTTCCCCCGATTTTTAACTAATCTAAGACTATGTAGTAACGTTATAATTTGATATCGTTATCTCATAAAAATTGATAGTATTTTATTAATGAGATAATCATAATCGCGAACAAAATTTTAATTCGTGTTAATGAATCATATATGAGTCAAGACACATTGGAAACTCTTTTAATTCTCCCCTGTAATCTTTATAAAGAAACAAAAAACTATGTACACCACTTCACTGTAAATAAAGAGAAAACAAAACCAAGTTGAATTGTAAAATTGTTAGTATTCAGTCATCATTATTCCATTGAATTGATAAATGAAGCGGAACCATTAGAATTTAGTTTGTAAATTTGCCCAAAATATTATTTTTTCGACTTTCATAATAAACCACGAAATATTTGGTCTAGAGTTCATGATTTGCTAATGAAACGATTCCATTCAGAGGAGCACATGATTTGTTATTTCGTTCAAAAGTCATACATCCGATAACAGCCAGAATGCCCCACCATTTACTTACTGATAAAGATGTTGTGTCCACGCGATGTCACCTGCATACATAAATCATAATACATTGATGATAATTTTTTATAATTTTTTTTTTTATTATTTAATTTCACTTTGACATCATCACCTTACATTTTACTTTGTTAATTTCTTTCTTTTCTTATTGAATTTTTTTCATATTAGTTTTGTTTTTTTTTTTTTGTCTCAAGTTTGCTTAATAATAACGTTCTAGTCTGGTTGAATCTGGATTTCATATAATTTTCATTTTTATTTCGTTTAATGCAAATTTGAAAATATTTAAATTCTAGATGATATTTTCACAATATATATTTATTTTACCATTAAGTTTTATTTAATTATTAATTCGTCATTAATTGTTATCGTCTGGTTGTTTGACACTAAAGAATTTATTTTCACACTTTAGAGTCAAACATTAATGTTTATGTTTTGCAGTATTTCACAGATTCTGAATTAGTTAAGAGAGGAAAATTACCGAAATGAATTACGTCTTTTCTTTTTGTAGCTCACAATACTACATAATTATGATGGGCCAAAAAGTCTTTTGTTCATCTCGCTAATTTTACGAGGAAGAAAGTGTGAATTTTAATTGCACAAATCGCATCTAAAACACAACGATGATTGTGCTTTGGTTGTTCTATTTTGTTTTTTTTTTTTTTAACTGAAAATATTCTTACTTAATCACCATTAATCACAATCTTAACTTCCTCATTTTCTTTTGGAACTTTTTCTATCTATCAGAGGGTTCATTGCAAAAAATCACAATTAAATTGATTCTTTCAAAGAACACGATTTACTCGTATTCTGATACTATTCTACTATTTTCTTTCTTGTATTCTTTTTTATATGTTTTAAACTAAAAGTCTCTCTGCTAGGACATCATCGCAAGACGATAATTAAAAACAAAAACAAAAATAATTAAAATATGTAACTGCACATTTAAAGGGATTGTGACCTAAGTGACCAACATGATTTTGAATTGAGAGTAATCAATCTCAATTGCATATTGAATGGAAGTACCAGGTACTTTTTTTGTTTTAATGTGGCTCTTAGACGGTTAGTGACACAGACAAAAATAATAATGAACACATACAAGTTATTTTGTTTTATATAAATGAAAAATGCATAGTTATATTTTTTTTACATTGTTTTCTTTTTTTTCTTTTTTTAAGTTTTTCATCTTTAATTAATTTCCGTTGTTCAATTAATAAATGATTGGTATGTTCTTCATTTTTGTAATCTTTAATTCTATATATAAAGCGATTGATTATACACAATAAAAATGAGTGCTATTATTTCATTTGTATTTTGAAATGTAATAATGAGTCCTAAATGAAAAAAAGAAATCCTTTGTTATTTGTTTCTTGTATTTTAATAAATGTTCTTCCGGGTGTCGCAAGTCAAATGAATTTACGACTAGATTAATTATAAAATCTTGTATCGTTTTTTTTTCTCAGTGTTTTGTATTTTTCTTTTCACATTTCTTCATTAAATTTATAATTATTATCTGCATATTTCTATTATAATTTAACTGGCAAATTTCTATTCCCATGTATTTTCTTAACATTCATGGTATCTTCAGCTCTGTTTATTGTTTATATGCAATTGATTTTCTATATAATTAATTCTTTTTTTTTATCCATTTAATATATTTTCTTTTTCAATTCTATAACGCTAAAAATCACACATATAATGCAGAACATTTTCGATGCACCATCGTTTTTGTTTAAATTTGTTGTTTGAAATTGTTCTTTTATTTTCAAAATTTGTTTCTGTATGTTACTATGCACCAAATAAAAGAAAAAACAAGTCTCTATAATTTGAATTTAAGTTTTTCCTTAAGATTTTTCTCATTATTTTTCCCCGTTATTAATTTAAAAAAAAAAAAAAAACACCTCCTCTATCATTCGTAATATTCAGTTGCTTTTCTCTATTTCCATATATTTTCCATACGTCAATTACATTTTACACACCGTTATGAGGAATTCAAATCTCAATCGTTCAATTAGAACGATCATTTATTAACAAATGTTATATGATTTCTTATTTTTGTGGTACTTTTTTTTTTTTGCTTTTAACGGATTTCTTTTTATATTAATTTCTAAATTAATCTGACAGGTTAATTTATATCTCTCCATTAACGTGAATGTGATTTGTATTTTAATAAATGTGAAACAAAAAATAAAAGTTAATTTATAATAAACAATTTTCTAATGGATGATGGATATGGGACCTATTTTCTTTTTTTTTTGTCTCGAAATAATAAAAATTGTTTAGTTATAAATTATTCCCCCATAAAATATTGTGTTTATGTTTTTACTCGTTTTTAATTTCTATATGAAATCATTAAAAAAAAATTAACGAAAAGCAAAAAACTTAAATTTACCATAATTAATATAATCCCTCATTTTCTTATTGTTCGCCATAGAATCTAGATAGTAAATTAAGTGAGATGAATTTTCAACTTTGTTTCTTATTTACAACAGCATTCTTAATCTGTTGATATTTTGTGTGTTTTTTCTTGTTTGTTAATAATTCTCTTTATGTTTCTGTTACTGTGATACCAATTTGAATCAATTCTAGTTTTCAATTAACGAAAATGAAAAACTAGGGATTACATTTATAAACCTAAAATAATTTTACTTTTCATTGTTAGTAACTATATCTCACTATCTTATTTAATGGTGGTACACGCTGACATTTGTGTATAATTGTTGTTGTTGTTATTAAAATTTTTCTCTCTTTCTCACTACATTTTCATCTATTATAATAGTTTTAGGACGACTGATGATGAAAAATAAAAACATATTATATTATTGTGTAATCCACCCACTCACACAAGATTATTTCTTTCTTTTTTTGCGTTTCTACGATGTTATTCTCTTTGTAGGCATATTTTATAAATTCATTTCAATAGTAGTCGAAGAATTTGATGTTTAGATTAAAACGTACGATCATAGATCTTAACCCAATGATGGGAAATCACGTTCATCATCGACTTTTGGGGCAGCTGCATGATGATGGCGTTGTGATCTCTTGTCCTATAAATAGAATTATAAATACAGTGTTAGATGATAGTCAATAGAGCAGATTCGTTGAGGCCAACGCAACGACGTAAAATGAAACATATTAACTAATCGTGTATATGGTTTAATACTTACATGTTCACCATTACGGTTACGTCCGCCCTGCCGACGATTATTACGGCCTTCACCACCAGCAGCATTACCACCCTCGGCTGGTGGTCCACCTTGTTCACGTGGTCCATCGCGTCTACGCCCTGGACCTCCGCGACGGTTTCCGTCTCCACGACGGCCATCATTGAAGTGGAATTGGATTTCCATTACTCTCTTTTGACGGCCAACACGTTGTGGATACAAAGACGGATCGTATTCAAGCTCTTCTTCGCCACTGTTAGTATCATCGGTTCCTTTATCGGTGCGTTTATTTTGAATCGGTACCATTTTCTTCCATTGAGACAAATCTTCACCTTCACCAGCTTTACGGAGATTGTATTGTGGCTTGGCACGTTCACCACGTTGAGCGCGCCATTCATCCAAAGTCAATTCCTTGGTCTCTTCTTCAGCCGGTACAGTAGTATTTCCATTTTGTTCGCCATTAGCTTCAGCCGTGTTCGATGAATCATTGAGAGTTGCATTTGGGTCAGTTACCTTTTCCGTATCAGATTCACCTCCAGCAGTAGGTGCTGGTGGATTGAGTGAATCTTCAAGATCTTGTTTGTGGGATCCCCAGTTATGAGCACCACCACCTTCACGCTTGTAAACTGGCTTTACACCAGCTTTATCAGAGTTTGATTGACGATCGAACTTATTACGATCATTGAAACGGCGTTGTCCACCGCCACCTTGGCCACCGCTACCGCCACCACCACGTGGTTTTGGTTGACGATCACCATTGGCATCACCACCGTTCATTTGACGGAAATTATTATCATCACGGTTACGACGATTATTGTTACGTACGTCACGATTTTCTCCACCACCAGTTCCGTTCATTGGTTTTCGTTCAGTGCGATCACCTTGACCAGCATTGTTTGATCGTTCCTTATTACGATCTACAAGCAAATGACAAACAATGACATGGTAACAACGTTGTTTAATAATAAAAACAAATAATGTTATTGTACTTACCACCACCTTGGTTACGGTTTGGTGGACCATCCTTGTTGAATGGTTTAGGTTGACGTTGGCCATCTGGACGTGGACCATCCTTGTTGCCAGTTGGCTTAGTATTGTTGCCTTGGGCCTTTGGATTACCAGTGCCATTTTGCTGGGGACGAGCGTTGTTGTTCTTATTCAAAGCAGATGCCTTGTTCTCTTTCTCGCCAGAGCCAGTGGTTGGCTTGGATTGACCTTGGGTAGCTGCAGTTGTTGGTTTCTTAACCTTATCCTGCTTAGCAGCCAATGGGTTTTGTTGCGCCTGTTGGTTAGACTGCTTCTTCTTCTTAACGACACGTTCGAATGGATCTGAACTATCATCGTCCAAATAGAACAAATCGTAGCGGTTGTTAACACCAATACCATACGAATTTTCAATCATCTTGCTTGATTTATATTACGATGTTCAAACAAATTTCGCTCAAATAGATAACGCACTGTAACTTTGTCACAGACAATTAATATTGTATTTGCTTAAAATCAGCCTCCTGCTGTCAAGATTAATAATTGTTGAAAATCTGCAATTGAATTTAAAATACAAATTGTAATAAAATCGTGAATATGAAGAAATTTATTGTGTGAATATTCTAAATTTTGGAGTAAGGAGCCCCTCGCGATTTACGCCCGATGACAAAATGTAACGCGATTAATGACTTCTCATGGATTTATAAATAAAATATAATCACATCGAAGTGTTGAATGCTTGCATATCACATCATATACTATACAATGAGTATATCACACTCTCAGCGGCCAGTTAAGACTATTTTTTCCACATTTCGAACGCAATCCCAATGAAGAAAAATTCATGATTTTAATTTCATACAAACATGAGTTTTCTCATTGCGTCCATCGATTCCGAAGACCTATTTGGTTGGAATTCTCGTAGTACACACACTTACCACAACAGATTGGCCAAAATCATCGATTTTGATACTGTTATCAATGAAATGAAATATTAAGGCAAACGAATATAAAAATTTCTCAGCAACACATTGAATTAAATGCACTGAAATGTGTAAACAGCATGGACAAACAGCGGCTTGTGGTTGCCGTTTCTTTATTATTTCTTTGCTTTTTTTTTGTAATGCCTTCTTTTTCGTGCAAGAGATAAAAAAGCGGTCGCTCAAATCAGCAAAAAAATATGTGCGAACGACGAAAGCGACTTCGTATTGTAAATAAAAAATAGTAGCGACGCCATAAGCGCGAAAATTTTTTGTTCGAAATATCACACAAGAAAACGTGCTTTTCATGCAGATTTTTTTCATTCACACTTTTTCGGCCCATTCTGCTGCCGCATACCCAATAACTGCTGATCAGATGAAACACAATCGGCAGAAGGATTCGTATGGGACTAATTGCATTAATAATTGGTAAATAAACTAGCCGAAATGCAGAATAAAATTCATTGCGAAACCGTAACTGCGCCTCGGCTAACAATAGAACCCAATCCAATATGCAAGCCATTTGTAGCAGCAGGCGCTCAAGGCTGAATCAAAATGAGACTCCATCTGGTTCCACTAGTTTCCATGCCCGATGCATTTGAACGTGGATTTCCATCAGCCGATTGGCAAACGGTGGGCACGATAACCGCGTCCTAAGGTAATCTCAGGTTACAAAATCACTGAGACGGCCATCTTTCTCGTGATGAGAAAAAAAAGAATTCGGTCAAAGGAAAAAAAAATTCTCGATGAAGGCAAAAAAAAAGGTTATTTCTTCTCGAACGATGACAGCCTCATGCAACTCCAATTGCACAGAACCAAACACAAAACAAACAACCAATTGCTAAATAATTCGTCACTCACCATTTTAATGCTCCTATTTTAATATTTAATCCAAAGTTATTTAAATTTTTGACACTAGTTTTTTTAAAAAAAAATATTTTTCCTCTCGTACGACTCGTGAAGACTGTTTTTATGCGATGTCGAATCGACTTATTAATGCCGTCTGATGCCGCTGCGCACTAGCAATTCAACTTTGGGTTTTATTTTTAAATTCGAACTTTCTGTTTCTTATCGAACCACGAGTTCTCACAGTTTTATGGTTTCAAAATGTTTCGTGTATGAGATCGGTCAGTTATTGCATTCGATGCTTATTATGGGACGCTATTAAACTGCTTAAAAACGATTTGATGCAATTAAAATCTCTGAAGTTTTGATGTTGCATTGAACTTCTTTTAATATGAGATTGCTACAGTAATTTTAAGAAAGAATGCAAGTAACAAATCGGACCTTATTGAATACGATGCATACGGTAAAGATATTAATTATATCTATCAATATGTAAAAAAAAATTCCGAAAATCGCATTTTCCAGGCCGTGAAGACAAAAAGAAATTGTGCAACAAGGGCGTAAGTGCGCGATTTTAGCTAAAATGATTCGCAGAAAGAATGTAACTGTTTTGTTTGTTGCGACGTCATTTATTATAGAGTAAACAAACAAATACAAAGCAAATAAAAATTTTACAGAAAGATGCAGCATTTGGATTTTACATGTATTTTGTTGTTGCTTTTTTTATTTACTCGGTTGTTATTAATTTTTTTTAAATTTTATTTGCACAGTTGGTTAGTTGCTTTAATTTCGAACATTTTCTTCGCTTACTATATGGGTCTAACTCTAAAGACTAAAAAGTTATAGACAAAAACACTAAAAGGAGAATATCTCGAAACACGGATTTTACACTTGCATCATTTTTAAAAAGTACTGTAGAATTGTACCAAACTTTCGGTTTCCTATTACGCGCGCAATTTGTGACCATGCCGCCTGACTGCTTGTTATCTGTCAATTTGATGGCATATTTTGTCTTTTAACTGTTGCTTACTTGTTTCGAACAAGTGACACATTTAAATTGTTACCCGATTTCAGATTAATAATCGGAACGCGGGCAATTTAAATCTATTTAATTCACATGCAAAGTAGATTTCGTTGTGAGTCAGTTGAAATAAAAGAAATTTTAAATTTTATTTAACATAATCAATCAAATTTATTTTCACTAGTAATTATTCCTTTTATTGTGTTCTTTATGTAACGTATTTAATGCTACCATTTCTATACAGGTTACATAAAATTTTATTTCTTAGAACTTCTGATTACCATCTCAATAATTAATCAATATTATTTCATTTATTTATTTCTTAATAATTTGATATGTCTCTAAATAAGCCATTAGCTATATATGTTTTTATTTATTTTTGATAATAATGAATTATCGTTTCTATAACACTATCTCCCAATGAAATATATGACGAAAGTTGAAATAAATTTTATTATAATTAGATAATCTTATTTAATCCATTATTTTAAATTTTCAGCGTAATACAACGATTGTATTCAATCATAACTTATGGCAAGTGCTTATCGAAGAGTAATGCACAGGATCTTAATTTTCAATTATTACGAGGGAATATGAAATCATCAATGATATTCAATGAATCAAGAATTGATATTTTATTATTATTTTTCATTAAAATATTTTTCGTTTTGTCTTAATGGATCAAGAAAATTTTGATATTATATAGTCCTTATGTATAAAAATGTTGATCTTATCTTGATAAAATTACCGTCTAGTTGATTCGTATAAGCATTGCATTTAATTTCAAGTTATAATGATCTTAATTTGAAATTAAACATAATTGATTCATATTGTATTATTCCAAAATTCAATAGTTTTTAATGATTTCCTTTAAGACGTATGACAATTAACTTGAATTATGATTTAAATGAAGCAATGCTCTAAAGATTTTAATTTGGCCCAATAATATCTTTGATCTCTTTTTTAAAACTTACATATACAATAATATTGATTCTTTAACTCTAATTGTCATCTAATTAAGTTTAACGACTTTCATGATTAATTTTAATTCTCAATTTGTGTGATTTCAAATTTTAATTGTTCTCATTTAATGATAAACTTTTGATTCAAATTCAATAAATGTTCGTTAATTGTGAATTATTGATTTTGTTTTGTAAAACATAGTAATTCATTGGTTATATTTAACATTTTGTACATGATAGCTCTTTGTAATCAATCACTGTGTATTGATTTGGTATTGGATAACGATATATTCATTATATTGTATATTATTTAGCATAACTGTGAAGAAACAAAACGATTTTATATCAGTTCATATTGAATGTGTTTTTGAATTAGAGAGATGGACAACGATGGTAAATTATTTACACTAAAAATCACTTAACATTGTGTTTAGTATTCAGAAGTCTTTGATTTGATTTTATTTTTATTTTCCTTCTTTGTCATATTTATGATGATGTGCATTATAATAATTAAAAGTAACATAAAATTTACTTTTATTTAAAGAAAAAATATGAAAACTTTTATGCAAAACGGTGTAATATAACCTTGTAGCTTGAATTATTCACTTCTATGTGATATAAATTATTGATAAACTTAATGAAATATTCATTGTCTATGTAACTTGTCTATTTATATTGCATATGTGTACCGATTATATTATAATGAATGTTTCGTTTAGAAGCGACATTATGGTATATTTGAATTCAGGATCTTATTGGTAAGTTAAACGTAAGGAAATTATATTTATTTTCTTATTCAATTACTATGTATTCCTATGATCTCTTTATGCATTTGAATTAATTAAAATTAATTATAAACTACACAGTACAATTTATTATTATGTTCTTTTTCTTCTCATTATATATTCAATTACATGTTATTTAAATTTGTCATATCAATTTTTCAGTTAACTATATTTAGTTTGGAATAAAAACATTAATCCATACAATATCACTTTGTTTTTTTATTAAATACATAATTATTTTAATTTATAATATTAATTTTACATTGTGTTTCACTTTCATAATTCGTACTATTTAAATATCAAAAAAACATGTTTTCTCTCTTTTATTTCTATTTACTTTTTTCATTTTTTTTTTTTTGCTTATTTGGTTTGGTTTTTTTTTTTCTTATTCGCGTATCATATATAATCCAATTATCTTATAAAACATAATATTTACAAAAAGCACAATTTTCATATCTTAAACATTTTAATTTAATTAAAAGTATGAGAACATTCAAATAGATTTAATTCGTATTCAATTTAAAATAAAATAAATTATCATTATCTCATTATCCGTTTGTTATGTGGGACCGCAATATGAAAGGAGTTGTACCGAACGAGTAATTTGTTAAATGAAACTATTTCGAGTTATTTGCGTCAATAGTTGAATGTTTTGAAAAACTTTTTAATTTATATAGAGAACAGCTTAAACTTAAAACATAAGTCTTCAGTGGTGCAAAATTAAAAATAATAAAAGAGAATATCAGAATATTTGCAATTTAGTGATAAAATGAAATACCAAGTGAAGAGAACACATTAAGACGGTAATAAATCACATCAAATGAACAGTGTAAAATGGTATTCTTAAATATTTATGTTTTCATTTTAATCGGTAATGATTATAGCATAGACATCAATTTCATTCAATATATTCATTTTTAAATGTTTTTACTTTTATTTATTTTTTTTTTGTTATTTTTTTCTTGGATTTTCTACTACGTGTAACAATTTGAAATGATTCAAGTTAAATGGCAATTATTTGAATGGATCATTAAATTTTTTTATATTGAATGTAATCCATTAAGGGATGACTTAGAAGTTAAGGTATCATCTAAAGGTGCTCAAAATTAAAAAATATTTATAATCATTTAGATTCTCTAACATTTCATTTCATATACGATCAATTATTTCATTTATTTTCCTTTTATTGCCACAGTTAATATTAGATGAATTTTGAATTGAGTTTCTTTTCTATCATTTCATTAATGAATTTTCACATCGTTACAGTTAAATTCAAAAGAATATTTTCTATTAAATATGAAGCTTTAGAAATATATTTTCCATTAACACATCATTTTAATTTTAATTTTTATTCATTACTTTTGGTTAAATATACGTTCAATTTGAAATTAGGAAATTACAAAACCGCGCTCTTTTAAAGATTTTTTCATTGTAAAAATTGATTTAATTTCTTAATTATGTTTAAATAGTTTTATCCAATTAAAATATTTAAAATAATAAAGACTATTTGATTGAATCTATTTTGGGAATATTAAAATCTTCCTTTTTTATCAATTGTATTTTGAGGTAATTTCACAATTTTCTTTTTTATTTTTAGAGGGGACGAAGTATGCATTTGAATAGCAGCAAGTATGTGATTCTACATGTGGATTTCAAACAATGATAACAATCTTGGAGGCTGTCTTTGTTGGCAGAGTATAAGTGGCACTCCAATTGATTCTATTCAATGGGTGGTATGGTATACAAGAGGATATTATGTGCATCCATAATAATGGAACAATCTGTTGCATACACCATTACGTTCTTTGAATACTTGGTAACGCTGAAAGGGAATTCAATGATCCTTCATTGTGACATTAACGGCTAAATGAGAAACGTTCACAATGAAACGCGTTCCATTTAAATGTACATTTCTTTTCTTTAATTTTTTTCCGGATGAACAGTTCAACAGTTTAGAATTAAAATGAAATTGCATAAATGTTTCATCCCCAAATCGATTGAATTTTCAATTTATTTTCACTCACAATAACGTTAGATATTCGAATTTTGTTATTTAAAAGACCTTAAAACGCATGTTTTAAATGTACAATTTTCCCTCATTTATTGCTTAACTGATTAACAGACATTTTTCTTTTTTGACAGAATCTAATTCGATAGATTTAGTTTCTTACGGTAATTTTTTTTTTCCATTTTAGATTGCTTCGTCAATATCTTAATTATCTACAATTCACATTTGTTTAAAGTTTATAATTTTTATTAATTCATCTAACAATTTGGTTTATGAAAAATTTATCGAATTATTTACATAGAAAACTAATGTATAAAAGAAAGTTATTAATCGAAATATCTTGAAGAAAAACTAATTGATTCTTTCCAGATTATCCAATTGGGAATAATCGTTTCTATTGAATATTCTAACTAGTTAGATTTCCTGTTTATAAACGTTCGAAATAAAACCAAAAAATATCTAATTGTAGAAAATCAAATGAAAATTATTATCCTTTAAATTGTTTACATTTATCTATGTTCTGTACTCTAAATAAGTATCTTTGAAAATCGTTTATTTTCATTTATTTGTTTACTCCCCAGAAATAAATTCAATATCAATTTTGTAGCACTGATTTTCACATAACATATAGAGCTAACAATAACAATGAATCCACAAAGGGTATAATAATCTAGATAATAATCACTAGAAGCTTTTAAGTTCACTTTGCCCAAATGTTTTTTTTTTGTTCACTCTATTAAACGTTACTGGTTTAATATCTATCTCACCTTGAATTCAGAACATTCTAAATGAACTGGTTATTCTTTTGTATGAACCCATCTAATACTAAACACAATTAACTGGTCACTCTAATGGACTTAATAAAATCCAAAAATAAAAACAATAAATTGTATCTCATAATCATAGTTTTCACTGTTCTTTTAAACGCAATGATTTTGGTTTCTTTTGGTCTTAATATTCTAATCACTTTTGCTTAATTTTAATAAAAATAATCATTCAAATCAATTTTCCATCATTTATTATAAATTGATTAATTAAGTGAATTCTGTGTCGGATTCTATTTAATTTTTATTTTCGCTTTATGAAAACATTAATCGTTACATTTTCATTCAAAATTTATTCTAATATAATATTTATCTGTTTGTTTTCTTCCTTTTATAACCTAATTATCTTAGAATTATTATAAAAATATGTGCAACGATTCATTAAAATTGACAAAATATACATAACTGAATGCAAATTGTTTATAAATTATAAACATAATAATCCATTTTGTATTCCACTTAGTCTATGAATCTTATCAGATAAATTGAATTTTATTTAATATACTCTTGTTCTAATTTTCTTTACATAATTCTTTCTTATCGATGAAAATTCATTTATTTATTTTATTTTAACGAGATCTGGAACTATTGAATTCAATGTTCCATTTGATTTAGTATTTTTAACTCTTAAGTATTATGTTAGATCCAATTCTGCTACGTTGAATCACCAGGTTTTGATTTATCAAATGAATTTTGCCGTTGAATTAATTTTCTATGCTCATCAGATCCATCATCACGATCCGTTTCAGTGGAATTGAATGGAGTTTCAGTTTCTAAAATTCAATAAAAAATAATTTATTAAAACTCAGGTTCTAACAATCTATTAGAGTGTTATTTAATATGTCAATGGTATTTCAACTATCAGAGAATAACATTTAAATGACTACTAACCTTCTGTATCACTGATTAAATGGTCCGTTACCATTGACTTATTATTGGTACGGAATAATGGAATTTTACCGGTACGCGTTCCACTATCTTCTGTATAACGAGGCATTTGAAATTTAGCTAATTTGCTACCACTACTTGAAGGTACTGAACGTTGTTGTATTAAATTTCGATGGGTCGGATTCACTAATGATTGTTGCTGTTGCATTGTTGATGCAAATTTTTTACGATTTGGTGAATATTCAATGGTTGATGTATCACTAATATCACCCGCCTATAAACATTTACGAATACAAATAAAATTCATATTATTCATTAATAATTTCTAGCAAATATCAAGTAAAATGAATTGGAAATGTTTTATATGAAAATTATTAAAATATTTACCAATCCAGTAGCACCATCGAATACACCATTTCCTGATAAATTGTCTGATAATAAACGTTCACTTTCTGGATCAACAGTTGATTTATGTGATTCAGTTTTATTCTTTAATATCGATTTTGAACGACGATGAGTCTCTAAATTTGGTGAACTATCAATTGAGTCAGCTGATAATGAAAGTTTATTATCATGTTTGTTACCAAATAAATGATGATTAATGATTTTTGTAGCTGATGCAAAACTTTTACCCGGATTAAAGGTACTCTTACGACTTGTCGATTTTTTTGTTTCCAATATATTATCTTCTGAGGCACGTGAAATTTCATCAAATCGTGGTTTCTGTTTAGCAGTATTACCACCACCACTGCCACCGGTTGATTGACCCGATATTTGATGTTGTTGATGTTGAAATCGAGCCTTACGATGCTTTGGCACTGGTGTTTCATTCAAGCTGACACGACTACCACGTTCCAGATTTTCATACGGTTGAAAATTTTTATATCGTTCATCAGTGGCCAGCTGCCGCATACCGACATCACCTGAAGCACTCTTTTTCACCTGGGAACGTAATGAATCATTCCCATTACTTTTGGCCAATGGATTTATATAAAGATTATTTGAATCATAACATTTATCTAATCCTTCTTGTGCCAAATCAGCTGTTAGATCACCTTGTGACATACATGGATGTGTTTGGCAACTAGCATACGTATCAGAACTATCAACACTAGCTAAATCAGCACTCATATTCGGTCCTTGTAAAATTTGGGCGTTTTGCCGTAATGGCGTTTCTAATGGCAGTGTTATAACATTCGGTCGTATCGGTGCATCCATTGTTAGATCATCACCAATTATATAACTCATTTGTTGGTTCTTCAGTGTACCCATATTTGGACAGTATGGTGCATGTAGGTCAGATGTCGGTAATGGCATCAAACCTTCAGCATCAATGAATTCGATATATGCCTATCGATTAAATGGATTAAAATAAATAGAAAAATGTCATTCAATAACTGATCTTCATTAAATTTGATTTAATGTTTGCAAATAATTTGCAATATTCCATTTAATTAATTCCATAGAATATTCTTTATGATCTTTGTAACAACAATTACAATCATAAATTCTACCATTCAGTTAATTAATATAAATACTGTGTCACATATAAAACAAAACTAATCTAAATTGTGACCATAACGATAAACATAATTATCATGCTTAACAATATTACAATTAAACTACTTGTATGTGAATTCTATCATAAAATTTTTGTGTGTGAATGATTATAATGAAACGGCGATATGAATTAATTAAAAAAAAATGAATAAAACTACTGCATTATACTCTTCAAATAAAATCAATCATATTAAAATGATCTATTTATTTCCATACAAATTGAACAATTGAAAAACAAAAATTGAATCGAAATAAAATCAATGCGTCAATAATAAATTTCATCGTTGGTATAAAAAGAAAAATTGAACAACAGAACAGATACCTTAAGCATTTTGAAGTGATAATCATATCGTTTGAATTGAATTTTAAATAAGAAATCAGTGATAGAATATAAAGAAATTGTATTCGTGAACTAGTCTAATGTATTCAACGTTGTGGTAATCCAAAATATATATCAAATTATCTACATTCATGCGCATTTTCCCAATATATTGGTCTACTTGTGTATACTGTTTGAATTATCAAAATTCATAACACGTTTAAGGGCAGCTGGGAAATAATAAAAATATTTCCAATACGAAATATAGTAAAGAAACACACTAAAATGTAACTCAAGTACAATGTAAATGAAGTTTTTCCTATTCACTAAATTCAATATGATCAGAATTTTCATTTTTACAGCAACACATTTTCTGTAAAGAAAACGGCAATAACTGAAAGGAAAAATTATAAAATGAAATATAAGGAAAGAAAAACTATTGAAGAAGAACAACTAAAAAATGCATTAGAAGAAATATAGGAGAATGAGAAATCATAAATCTTTCATTTTCAATGCTTTCAACAGACTACATTGTATTTCATTCTATTTCATTGGTATTATAATATTCTTCTCTGACTGGTGCCAAGGATGCACATTTCTACAAACAAATGAATAAACTTCAGAGTGGAAAATTCTTATTACGAAGTGCATTTAAAACAAAAGCGATAATAGAAAAACAAAAGTGTTATAACAGTGGTCTATTACAATATCTTCTTCACCTGAAAATTATTGTTTTTTGTTTCTTGGTGCTTACTAGTTTAAGTGCAATACAACATAGAATTTATGCTTGTGAAATTTGGGTTGATATTTAGCGCATATATTAAGTCATTCAACGAATACAAGTGAATAGTGATATTCTTGCATATTTGAAATTGACGCCCGTTTTCATTTTGTTTCTGTGGGGTTGCATTTTACTTTTCCCCATAAAAAAGAATAAAATAAATCTATTTGATTCCATCCCACAATAGTTTTTGTTCTTCAGTGTATCGTAACATTTTTCAACTACGGATATTATAAATAATCCTTTTGTGTTAACTAAAGTATATAACTCAAATCTATTGCTGTCCATTGGATTTGATTTCGTTGGCTTTTGCAAACGTTTGCTTCTATGATTCTTGACGTTTTTATTTTGTATGTTTGATCGTTTTAGTGGAATCGAATGTGGAAAATCTTTTATTTTATTTTTTTCTTTCCTTATCAAAAAATTAAATGTTATTTTGATTGGACCTTGGCCAAAATAACCGGATCAAATTTCAAATGTATAGATTACTAGTATTTGTACAATTGGTGTTGATTTGAGCTATTCATATGGACTATCATTGAATGAAAATACCATACTAACTGAATTAATGTTAGTGCTAAGCGATTTTAAACGAATTAGTTGTTATTTAAGACCTTTTTCAAAACTAACAATAGTTGGATATTGATTACGTTCTTTCTTAAATGAAATTTACTATGATTCAATACGATGGTGTTCAATTTATCAGATATAATGTTGCTAATTAGTAAATTATACTTTTGATTTGATATAAAAAAACTAAAATCTTTGCAAATTTTTTGCTTAAATTAAATTAATTCAATTCGAAGTTTATGTGTTAAGCATTTAATTCAATAATTATCAATTTTATTGTTAAGCATTTCAGCAACACACACACACACAGAGTTGATGATGTAATTACTCTATTGTTGTTGAATTTCTTTTTTTTTTTATTTTAATTATAATGAATTCACTTTTATTTATCATTGATTACATAAATAACTCATAAAAATTTATTTCGAATTTTATAAACTCACCTGTTGTTTAATTGTTAATTTCTAATGGAATCCCATCATCTTGGACTAAATTACTGTACTATGCAATGCCGTTTGCTAATTATATTTTATTTGTTCATTTGAATTTCCATCAATTATGAAATGTTTTATAATAAAATTTTTAATTCCGTTCAATACAGAATAATACCTTCGTTTCAATATCAAATTACTGATTGATTCATTACGATAAACGTTCGTTGAAAATCGAAATTTCAATCTAATTAAGTATAGTCTCTTAATCAAATTCATTGATATTAATATAATTTGATTGAATTTTGAAATAAAAACTATAAAAAAAATAAATAAAAGAACTAACACACACACGGTGATCAACTAATTGCTAATCATTACTTTAGCGCAGCCATACTCAATTTTAAATTAATATAAAGAGCTCAGACTATAAAATGAATTAAAATAGCGTCTTATTGCTCAGGTGACTAGAAAATGTTCATCATAATTATTAATTAAATAGAAACTTTAATTATTAAGTTTCACTAGTATTTCTATTATCATTTCAATTGGTAATTAGTTGCTCAAACACTATTCGATCGTAAAGGAATGCATTCCCCTTGACATCCTTCTGGTCCCTGTAAATGGTATAGATTTATAGAATAAAACAAATGTATATTTTATAATTTAACAAAAAACTAATAATGAAATCATAAATTTAAATAAAATCAATAAAAAAGAAAAACTTTCAAGTTAACGTTTAATCAAGGATAATGAAAATCAATGTGATTAAAGTATAAAAACCGTTAATAAAAACATGAAAAATATAAATTGTCAATGAAACTTGTAAAAAATCATTAAATCTAAAGACCTTTAAGTGTGATTAACAGAAAGAGAAAGAAAGACAATCAGTGAGTTAAGTGTGATAAAACGTTGACACTCATTTTATCCCATTTTTAAATGAAAGGAAATAAATTACAATTGAACAGATGGACACCATGTCGACACGTTGTAATGGAAGACAATCAAATATTTTTGTGTACCATTCCAATTTCCGTTGTTCCAAAAGTATTAATTTTAATTAGCCATTAATCATTTTATTATGGTTGAGAATAATGACAATTACAAAAATGATGTGTTATGATGATTTTAAGTGGGCGCGAATATTTTCATTGGACACCATTTCTACCCAAATGAATTTATTTTTTATTTTCCTTTTTTCATCGAGGGAAATCACAAAAACTTCATGTGCAGTAACACACATTGCATTAAAATATTAATTGAAATCAATCAAATTTATTGTGAGAAAATAAAATTAAAATTAATGTCGATGCCCATTAGAATAATGATTTTTTGCCGCTGTTGAAATTCATCTGTTACGTAACTGTACCATTTTAGTTGATCTGATTATATGAAAATTATTCCACGATTGAAATAAACAAGTAAAATTTATGATTTCAATATTCGACGCATATCGGTGATATGGACATTATGGTAATACATAGGCCATGCATATTGTTATACACTATCAACAAATTACTGTACAATTTTAGTATTTTGTCATGCAATTTAATTACAATTCATTACAATTTTATACAGGTGAGCCAATTTCATTTACAAATTTGTTATTTTAAATTCTGTTTCATAACATTCCATTAAGCGAATCAAAACGAAAAACAAAATGTGCAATATAATTTTTGGACAAGAAAAACAAATTATCGTAACAAATTTGTTTTCTTTTTTTTTATATAATGAATGTGCTAAATTAAGAATAAATTCGGTTTGTTTAATTTTATAATAAATTAATTAGAATAGATTAACTATAGCATGCCAACATAAACCACATTGAATTTTCATGTTCACAGTTTGTATGTTATGTGATTGGTTGTATGTGATACACCATAGTTTTTTTGTTTTTGGGGGCTGGTCAGTGTCGTGTATTTATGTTTAAATTGTTTCATTCAATAATATATAAATCACAATTTAAATGATTGTAAACATTGTGAACATGCAATTCTGTTTTTTTTTTTTATAATTTAATTTATTATAAAATACCTTAGATGCACAAAAACAACATTCCAATTCGGCTGGTAATTCTGATTCCTTTTCTTTGATTTTGCCTTTACGTTGAAGCGCTTGTAATTGTTCGAATGCAACTTGACGGCGTAGCTCAGCAACTTCCTGTAAATGGTCATGTTAAACACATTTAACATTGATTACACATAAATATTTATTGTTTACCATGAATTTTTATTTACAAAATCAAAAGAGAAAATTTGCAAAATTAAGAAGCCGAAAAGTTTCGCTAGTTAAAGTTCACAATGTCTAAACAGAAGAGAATAATTTTCATCGATATTTTGGAAATGAAAAAAAAGCTTAAAAGATCTGATGGATTAATCTTATGAGATTAAACCGAGGAATGAAAAAGTTTAAATTAAATTTAAAAATTATTTCTATATTAAGTTACAGTTAATAAGAATAATCTATTAGAGAGTTAAACAACTAAGAAACATAGTCTCACATAACCGATATGCATATACTTTTAAATTTCTTAACTGTTAAGTTAAGTTGTTCATTTGTACATTATCAACAGTTGAAATGCACTACTTTGATATTAATCGTACATTCAATTCTATAAAGTTTTTAGTTAAATATCATGCGACATTAAATTATTTTGCATGCAATATAGTTTTTGTTATACAAAAAATAAAACAAAATGAGATTAAATTTATGCAATTCTCACATAGTCAAACACTACATAAATAATCATAACACTATTAACAGGTGGGTAATTTTTCATTTTTTTTTTTCTGTTTAATTTTCATTTAATTTCTTCCATTTCAAGTTCTTTTTTTTTGTTTCGTTCAATTTTATTTTTCCTGTATTTAAATTTCATTTCAGCCAATTATGCTAATGGAAATAATTTGTATTATGTCAACCATATAGTATGATAGGAAAATTATTATCCATTCCATAATGAATCGGAGCAAATTCATAGCAAACAGAATGAATTGAATTTTGATTGTAATAAATTAAAATGAAAATTATATTAAAGCAATTCATTTGAGTTAATTTATTTTCTTTCATATTTTTCAAATATAAAAACAGACCAAAGAAAATCAGAACGAAAGAGCTGTTAAATCCATATTCTGGCATCTAAAATTGGATAAGGGTTTTGGTTGCATAGTGTATTTAATATGGATTAGTACTCTATAAGTATTGAATACCTCAGGAGATCCTGGTTGTAATGGCTATACTTAGTGTGTTATAAACAAATAAAAGATTTGTCATAGTTAATTAAGGCACAAATACAGTCTTAAAGGTTTTTTTTTGTTTTGTTTTACTCTTGATTTAATGAATGTTTTGTGATGAAGTTTCCAGCATCTGGTATGAATTTTGGTTCTATTAATTGAAATGGATTTTCGTTTTTTTTTTTCATTCTTAATTCTGTTTAATTAATTGGTAATATGCTGGCACTTTGGCTGAATTTTAATTTGATTACATCATTTGAATTTCCATAAGCCAATTCGTTTAATTCAATCCTTATTACACATTAAGATAATTGAACAGTTTAATCGATTCATTCAACGATATTGTTGACTGAAATTCAAATGATGTTAATAATTGGATATTATTTTTCTGTTGGTTTTATTTAATATTGATAAAACGATTTACATACAACATTTTTACCTACGAAAATCAAAAGATAAATACAATGTAAAAACATTAAGAGAATTCTAACAGAGAACATCAACTAAGAAGATGATCAATCAAATCAATCACTATAAAATCAATCAAAATACCCATTGAATTACATTGAGATTCATTTTTTTTTTATTATTTCTTTTTGTGTGGTAAACAATGACATTTAGAGTTCATTTGATTACTTTTGGATTTTTAGAGTGAAAAATAAATTTCAAAAACATTTAATGATTCATCATTAAGTCACATTGAATCATTTTTAATTGAGGAGTTTCTTGTTTTCCTTTTTTATTGTTAATGAGACGGTACACAAGAAATTGACAATGTGAATGGATGTATCTCATTGTTTATTGAATACTTACCGCTGGTGTAACCATCATTTGTACAGGTAAATGGGACGGTGTTTCCTGTGTTAAGGGTTGGCTCTCTTCACCTTCTATATCTCGATATGAGGTATCAATGGCGTTTGTCGCCACAGCCATGGAATGTCCATTATCTGGTGTATATGGTGGTACTGGTTCAAAGTCATTATCTGATACCTGATGAATTCATTGACATGAGACAAATATAATTAAAATCAATAAATTTGAATATGAAATTAGAATAAATTAGTTCATAAAATATGTTATTATTATGCATTGAGATTAAATTGATTACCTGTGATGTATCACTACGGCGATGATGCAATTGGAAATGTTCATAATTCTTATAGCAGCCCATACCAGTCGTTGATGGATTCCGATTTGATTCACCTTCTATACTATTTTCATCACCTTGCGACATATTGTGTCCTGTGGGTAATCCCCGAAGCGCGTGAGTCAAACGTTTCCAATTTAATATCGTTTTATTACGTCTATCGTGAGTTTCCGTTTTTGAATCTTTATCTAATTTACGTTTGTTTTTATTTTGCAATTTTTCATAATTTTCATTTAAAAGAAAACAGATATTTTCGTAAAATTTATTTCCATTTGTCGGTGTGTCATCGGTTTATAAACCATTATTGAGTTATACCGTTTAATATTAATAATTTGTGTTGATTTACAGAACAGAAAATAATAAAAGATGTCAAGGTATGAACGATTACGATGGATTTTATTATTAAAATTGTAAAATCAACATTTTATTTGGTATGTTACACAGGTTGAAATTGACATGTATAATTTTGTCAGAGACACAAAACGCCCGTTATCAAAGCGAATTATTCCATACCAATGATTAATATCATTTATATGCAATTTATATATGACGAATATATTCATTTCAATGGAATCAAAATATTTAATTTCCAAAAAATTATTTATAGGATTTCGATATTGTTAACGCCCGCCAAATAAAAAAAAAATAGAACGAGAGAGAGAGAATTGAAGAGAAAAGAAAGAAATTATGGTTTAATAAAATCCAAATTTAGATTATATGTTCAGCTTCTTAAGCCGATAAACACGAAAGCATATAATATTTATAATAATTTCTTCACAGTACGACATCATTTACAAACATATTTATATTGTAATAAGAAATATACGATATCACGACATCAAAAAAATTTTTATTTTGTTGCTTTAAGATTGTTTAATAATATACCAACAATAAATATTACAATAAATCAGTATGATTTCTTATTTTTTTTTTTTTGCCATAATTCTTTAAAGAATCAAACTAAATAACAAAGGCAATTGCAAGGGATAAAAAATCACTCACAATCAAATAATAGAGAAATTATGATTTAAAAAAATTTAATGGAAAATATCGAGTGAAATTAAATTTAATTGAAATTTATTCAATCATAAATAGAAGAATAAAATAACAATTGAAGTACTTGGTACTTGTTATTTTACTTTAAAAAATCATAACTCAATTATAACGTAAAACGGTAACTCATGAATTAAAGAAGTAACAGATGAACGGAAGATGTAAATCATAGCAGAGGAAATGTTTGGCAAAACAACGAAAAAAAAAAAAAACTAAATAGAAAACAGGAAATTTTTGGGTGGCCACAAACACCACACTGTGACTTTTGCGGATTTCATTAACAACTATGAAAATTCGTACATTTTCCAACAATTGCACATTTAAATGTGGGTAACTGGTCTTTCTCCCCAGAAAAATAATTATACTGAAGGGATTTTAATTATGTGGGCGATATTAACACCGATTTTCTATATTCATCTTCAACATAACACATATTTGGTGTATGAAAGCTACAATTTTAATTTAGAATCATTTCACCCAATTAATTGGGATGTTAAAATTTTACGAAAAGAAGCACATTTTTAAATTGATTTTCATGTGCACTCATCAACATAAACTAATTAACTGAACATTCAAGTGTCAACGGCAATGATTTAAGAATACGACACACTTTACACTCGTTTAGTTGAATTTAAAATAAAGGAATAACACCCTTAAGACTCAATGTGAATAATCAGAGATTTTTCTTTCTCTCTGTGATGCTTTATTCATCCATCGTATCTTAAAATTTAGTGCACACAGAAATGAAGTGAATACACCAATAGTATATTTACAATGTTCTTTTTTTAAATCAATTTTGTTTTTTATGGAAAATTGCATTCAATTTATGTACAACTGGAAATCTTAGCAATTTCTTTTTGGATTTTCAATTTGTCCGCAAAAGAATTTTCATCGAGATAATGAATCAAAAGAAAAAAAAACTAAAAAGTAAATGGAAAAAAAGTGTAAATTTACAACACATTTAATTAAACTACACTCTGTTTTCTACGTCGAAGTACATTATACGTATTGCTACGAGATCATCATTTCTTTTATAAGAAAATTTATTCTGTTTTTACTTCTGTTTTACACCGACTAAATGCATTCAAATATTCTATCATTTTATTGTTCTGAATATCAAAAACTAACAGGAAACATTGCATTCACAGCATTTGAGAGAATTCAAGACATATGATGTATATGTAACATACGGATCATATGTTGAGTGACTCTTAACTCTCTGGCTGTTGGTCTTTTTGTATGGTTCTTCAACAACACGATAACAAAACGATACAATCAACATTTAAACTCACTAGACTTAATTGAAATTCGAGTATAAGAATATATTCAGTATTATCAACTACAAAAAACTAGAAAACTAATTCTTCTAATAGATTCTTTGTTTAATAACAACCGACAGTTTTTTTTTTCTTCGTTTTATTAAATAGAAAAACTATGAAAAATCAGTTTTTCTTATCTAAACAACATATGTTGGGTTATGACATTTTATGGTTTTTGGTGTAGTGAAATTAAAATGTGTTAGAGTATTACAGTTAATTAACAAAAAAATATTAAATTAAAATGTAAGATATCCTTAATCCTTTTAGAATGTTTTAAAAATAAACAAAAAGTGCAATGTGATTGTTAGAATTAAATGATTGTTTCAGTATATCTTCTATGAGATTTTTATTATTTAATTTATCTTTCAATTAAAATACAAAATTCACATCATATAGACTACATTACATAACAATGAAACAATGGAAAATTTAGTAAGATTTGCCAGTGTATAAAATAATAGTTGAAGAGATAGAGAGAAAGATGTGAGATAGAATTATTAGCCACACACAACACGTACAATAAATGAGCATAGAAAAGACTTCTCCCCTCCCCAAATATAGGAATTAAAGGATGACACAACATTGAGACACAGGCAATGCTTTTTGCTGTAACCAATTTACAAAATAGAAAAAAAAATTATAATGAACAGAAAAATTACTAATGAAAAATATCCCTTAGAGAAAATAGAAAATTATTCTTAATAATACATCACTGATTGTGGTAAATAAAACATAACACATAATTAAGTTACATTTAAAAGTAAACATTACTTCATTATAATTTATATTTAATGCACAATTCTTTTAAAATTAATTTAACAAACTATTGTATAGTGTATTACTCTTTATCATTTTTAAAATAAATTATTTACAACATAAACATTATACACATATTGTACGCATAATAAATATAAGTGTTTTACAATTTTTATGTTTTGGGTAATTGCTTTATATAAAAATTAAATATTAAGGCAGTTTCATCTGTTGAATTTAAGTTACATAATTTATGGGAAATTAAAATATCATTTATAATGTAGCGAGTTTTGTATAACATAAGAAGTTTATATTGATAAAGAATTTTCTATTAAGATATTGAGATAAAGTTAAGATAGAATAGCAAAAGAAGTACAGAAGAGAGTTTGTTGTTTAATATTTTTGTGTAAATTTTGTTTCTTTTGTGTTTTTATTTTCCGTTTTTTTTTTTCAACTGAAAATGAAACCAAGAAAAGTTTTTTTTTCGTATCATTTGGAACTTTAGAATTTCGAAGTATTGCATTCAAGTGATGTTTATCTTTGTATAGATTAATCATATAATTGTTGTCTAACTAACGTGTTCATTTATTCATTGAATCATTGAATTAATTGTTCGTGTGAATGTATCTAAATTATAATTATTAATCATTATAAAATGCTGTTGACCTAATGTGAAACGATCAAAAGATTTTTTTTTTAAATTAATTTTCTTTGCTTAAACTGATTATTTAGTTGGAAACATTGACTGTTTCTTGTTAAGGCAATTGATACACAGCATTTTGGATAATTGAAAATTATGATTTTCCTGGATTGGAGTGTGTCATTCAATAATGAAGTGAGAAGAAGCTTTTTACTAATTTTGTATATTCTAAAGTTTCATGAAAATTCTAATAAGAAAACGTTGAGCTTTTACACTATTTCCTCCATATCCATTTAATAAATTGCTGCTGCACTATTAATATAATTAAATTATAGACTTGATTGCAGTATCATGTATTTTAATCATTTCTAATATTTCATATCTCAATTTATGTTTAGATTTATTATATTCATATTTATATCTAATGTATTCTACCTAAGGTGGCTGGAATTGTAGGTATTTTCTATATTTGAATGTGATTCAATATTATTTGTGCTTTCACCAACGGTGATCATGTTAACTATGTAACTTTTTTGTGTAAACTTTTTTTTTTTACCATTTTATTATTTTGTGTGTGGAGCCTCTCTATCTTTTCATTGAAACATTATCATGGGACAAGGATAAGAGTTCCGTTTTTATTATATTTTCTTGTATTTTATTCTTTTGTTTTATTTAATATAAGTTGGCTATTCTAATAAAATTCTAACTCACGTTATGTAATCACATGAATGTACGTATATATTTATGAGTTCTAATTCGTTAACATGCGCCTTACAGATGGAACGGATTAAGACACTCTCGTTGTCTCTTCACTAACTGAATTGACATGACATAATCGATTACTGTAGAAATCCTTATGGTATTACCATTACGGGTTATTCTCTATTTCTATTCTTTTTGTTTTGAGTTTTTTTTCTCAATTTTTTTTTTTGGTATTCTAGTAATCCGTAATGGTAAAATACTTTAAGCCACGTTACTATGCCTAATTGAACATTCAAGTCTTCGTTATGGACTATCAACTGAAGACTGAATGTTATGCTTTCTAAGTTACATATTACAATATTAATTACATTCACAAAATTTTATTATGTATATAAGTCATATATAATTCTCTATAGTGTCTGATAACCACCCCATTACTAACGCATCATGTGGGTGTGTAAATGTAAATGGTTTTGGCTCCTTTTTAGCTTCTAACTATTTCTGAATACAGTTTTTCTGCTATTTTTTGTTTCTTTCGATTAATATGATGTTAGGCTATACCGTTCTATTATGAATATTTAACGGTGAAACACTTAATTGATATCAACAATATAATACCATTGCATATCAAATTCAGTGTTGTTATATCATAGAAAATAATAATTAGAATAAGAGGCAGCTTTAATATGGGATAAAATTTCTTCTATACTTTCTCTCCGTATATTTAATTTCACTAAATTGTAATTGGATCTTTCATTCTTTCATATAATTTTCATCTAATGTTTATTCTAACTAAACAAAAAATAAATAAAATAAAGGAACCTAATCTTAATATCACGCCCTAATACGAACTAATAATGAATCCAAATGATCTAAGTGGAACTATAGTGGAATTGAATATGGGATCATTCACACTTATCGGTCCTCTTCAACTGGATATTTGATTTACTTAATATATTCCTTTATAGATTAATTCAAAATCAAAATTTTAATGCTAAAACGGGAACGTAAAAAGAAGTCTTCTATTAGCAATCTATTAGAAATACAGATATTTTATATTTCATCTTCGCTAGTTTCACTTGAATCACTTCTACAAGTAGATAGTAGACGTCTTCGGGGTGTTATCGATGGTTCTGACTCCATTGGCGTCTCATTGCGGACGCATTTTTCACCTGGTGAAATTAAGGAAATAACACCGTCTTACTTACACAAACATAAATAATTATTTTGATGTTTATTTTTTTATTATTATTGGTATTTGTTACAGATTAAAATTATCTTATTAATTCTATTTTGAGATAGATTTCAAATATCGGTTAATACTAGATTAAATAAAATTTTGTCTTATCATATCTTCTATATCATTTGTGGGAATTTAACTTTCTCATTTTGGTATTTCTAATTATTAAACAAACACTAAATTGTTTGGATAAATTGGAATAAAAAAAATTTCTAATGAATATTCAGCCGTATGCAAACACTTTTTTATATGATTAGAAGGGAGTAACGAATATTGGTATTAATTTCACTCTCAGTAACACAGAAGATGGTTTTTTCAGTTGCTCTAGTTAGAGGACCATTACGGTTATTCATGTCTTATTACATGATGTCTAATCATCTCTTACATATGCAATATGTCATTTAGATTAGATAAAGCATAATGTCAAAATGATTTTTTATCTCACTTTATGTCTTCTACAGATACTATAATTCGGAAATTTTAACATTTCGAAGGGTTTTTCATTTTCTTTCTCTAAAATGAGTGTGTACAAGTATATCGAATGAAGAGATGATAGCATTAAAATGAAAATTGTTTATTCAAGAAAATATGATAATGTCAAAGTTCATACTTTGATTATATTCAAATATCAAACGGAGACCGAAAAAAGGAAGAAATACGAAAGATGAAAAAAAAAATAAATAAATAAAGAAATTCATATAAAGTGAGTGAACGAGAGATCGTGAAAATTCGTCTCTAGCCATGTGCAAAAAGGGACAGTATGAAGAGACTATGAGAAAATATTCACCACATGGGGTGGCTACAATCTTATGAGATCTCTCATTCGAATCTAATTTTTGCTATTTTCATAACCACTGAAATACTATGTAACTTTGATATGAAATCAAATCAGTAGGATGAGATATACAATTTATAATACCATGAAATTAGAACTTTCCAAGTACCCTTTGGATATATGCTACTGTACTATGTATGATTCTTGACAGAGACAGTGGAATGAATTTAGAAATTCAACACATCTTATAAGCAGATATGAAGCAGCACAGAAGAAGTATACTGAATAGGCCAAGCAGCTAGAGTTTATGAAGAGACGCGCCCATAATTATATTGTTTGTTTGGTTATATTTAGTTATGAGAGAAATTGTCAGAAGCTTATGCAAAAAAGGATTTTATATTTTAGCATATACTTTGGATATTTGTGCCTCATACATGAATATTAGAATCACATTAAAGTGATGTTATGGTACAAATAGAAAACAGAAAAAGAAGTAAAATAAGAATTTTCCTTTAGTTACGATAAACACTTCAACTTTATGAAAACCATTTTCCTTCTATTTCGGTCGATGGTAAAAGTCTTCTAACGTTTCTTTTGAATTCAATGTGTTTAAAACTGAATTTTTGTTAAACTGAGGAAAAAGCAATTTGAAAAATGTTTTACATTTTAACTGAAAGGGAAAAACAAGAGTATAAATTGGAATTGTAAAGGAAAAATAATCTTATAAAACTTCTGGGTATAAATATCAGGGGTTTTGCTTGTATTTCTGTATAGGGCTTAAAGGTAAAGAGAGTCTTTACATACATTTTGAAATACCATTAGCTCTCATACTTTCTGTTTCTATCGTCCTTAATTGTTCACCATTGAATTGGATTCAGGGCAAAAATAAAAACATAGTAAACGAAAATGGTAAAACACCAAAAAGTATTAGTAGGAAAACTAGAAAAAGGCAATCATATCAAGTGAACATAATGGTGTTTTAATGTAATAATTTAATGTTAATCGTTCGCCATTAAACAGACGTTCATTTTAATGTTATTCCTCTTTCATTTGTTTGATAAAGAGAGACGCTAATTTAAATAAAAAGAAGTGTTTTAACTGGATGTAATAAGAGTGATATTTTTCTTTCTTCATTGGTCCTCTATGCTAAGCAGTCGAAAAGTGTTAACAAGTGGCACTTACTAGTAGATAGTTTACTTTTAATTCCTACTCAAATTACCCTATCAGTTAGATCAATAATTGAACTGAAGAATATCAATTTTAAAATGAAGTGATGAGTACTTTTGAAATTTGTATAAAACATTTTGTATTTTTATATGAATTTTTCAATTTTTGTTTTGTTTATTTATGGATAACACATTTGGAATTGAGAAAGAAAAATAAAAAATAAATAAAATAAAAGTGATTTAACACCAGCTGTTTATGGGAAAATTGAAATTTTTTTTTCTTTTTTCTACTAAAAATACTGCCGAATATTGAATTTAGTTGAGTATTTTTAACATAAACAAATTATAATGTTAATGTTTTATAAACAATGTTATACGATGATGTACTGCAATCATAGAATCATTCGATCTAACGTAAAATGAATGATTTTCTCAAACAATAATAAATTGAAAGTATAAAATTTTTTTATTGTGGTATAATGTATACGTGAATTTTCCTCATATATTTTAGTTTTTCTTTTCATTTTATATGGACGAGAAATAGAAATGAATAACAACACATTTTGAATAAAATTTATTAGACAATTCAGTTTTGAAATAGTAATTCTCACGAGTAAGGAAAATAAACACGGTCACATTCAACACAACTTTAAATTGGCAATGGTAAGAGTAAGAAAATAACTGAAAGAATATTTCACCTAGTTTCATATTGATAAAGGATAATGATAAACATATCTCGAGTGTATATGTATGTCTGTATGTTTCAAGTTATGAATGAATGATATAAGTTTTTCCTATGCTGTAGAATATGGACGGATGTACGTTATTTTCCAGAGTTGTCTTCTTATTCAAAAATATGTTCGTTAGTTTATTAATGTTTCACATGAATGTTATACCTGGGTAAATGTGGATGGTATAATAGTGTCCGTTTTGTATAAGATTAGTTAGAAAGGTTATATAGAGGTAGATAGCTAAATAGAATAGTTATATTGTGAACACAAAAAACAAAGAATTATAGTTTTATATCATTCGCGTAGTGTGCAAATAGAAAGTCACATTGTAGAGTTGAAAATATATGGGGAGGAAAAAATAGCATTATTTATGCATACAATATTTTTTATTCTGTTCTAGCTTGAAGAACAGGATAATAACATAAATAAATTTTACTCAACTTAGACATTAAAGCATAGAGAGAAGACAAGACACAATATTTAATTTTTAGTTTAATATTAAATAAAATTTTCGCAACAACATGAAATACATAAGCATGCTAAAGGTGAAACTGAATTAAATTGTTGAATGTTTTTTTTTTTTTATATATAAATTTTCAAGTTTTTATTTTTTTATTTTCAGAATTTTTCATTATGCATTTAAAAATTATTGCATATCAATACACACTGTTATAATACGTTACAGATAAACAAAAACTTTTAATCATAATTAATGTTTTTGGTAGACAATAATTATTATTTGTGTGAACATTGAATTATATGTTCATAATACAATGATTATGTGTGTGTATGAATGGTATTCTCTTTAAGTAATAAAACATAATAATTGTATGTACAGACGATAACAAAGATACGTATAAATGTACAATTATGAATTACAAAATGTGTGTAATCCAATATTATATGGTTACAGTGATACACGCAAAACAATAATTATATGTATTCACAATTTTTATGTTGGGCCAGATGGGTTACCCCAACACACACTCACACACACAGGGGTAGACATAACATTTAACTTAAAAATTTTTTTTTTTAAATAATAAACTTACCGGTATCAACAATAACATCGATGAGATCCATACTTTTGGCGAATGCATCCCTTAAATTGATGTGATGGAAGGAAACGATACTGCCCTCACGTTTGGCACGATCAAGTGCTTCGCGACGTTTAAGTGCCTTCTCACGACGCATCTGATTCTTATAAAATTCAGCGAAATTGTTAACGATAATGGGAATGGGTAAAGCGATTACCAAAACGCCGCATATGCAACATACGGTACCAATTACTTTGCCAAGTGGCGTTGTTGGACATATATCACCATATCCTACTGTGGTCATTGTAATACCGGCCCACCAAAATGTTTCTGGTATTGAACTAAATTTAGTATGTGGCTCATCTTTTTCAGCAAAATATGCTAATGATGAAAATATTAATACGCCCATGGCCAGGAACAGCATTAGTAGACCGAGTTCCTTATATGAATTACGTAATGTGAACCCAAGCGACTGCAGGCCCGTTGAATGACGGGCCAGCTTAAGGATTCGCAGGATGCGCATTATACGAAACACTTGCACTACCCGGCGCACGTCCTGGAACTGGTCCGTTGCATTTTTATTTGTTTCCAATAAAAATAATGACACAAAGTATGGAAGTATTGCTAATAAATCGATTATATTAAGGCCGCCTTTAAAAAATTTCCATTTATCTGGCGACGCACTGAATCTTAATATGTATTCAAGTGTAAACCATGATATACATACGGCCTCTACCATAGCTAATTCTGGATTATCCTGAGCAGTACCGTTGTGGTCATGTTGTAATGATGGCAATGTATTTAATGTTAACGCTATGGTAGACAATACGATGAAGAGGATCGATATAACAGCAATGACCTGGAAGTCATAGGGTATACATAATAAAATTATAATTATCTCGTGTATATCACGTTTGGTTTTTCTTTATATTCTTGTATTTAAAATCCATTTAATCGAGACTTCGAATTCAGTGATTAATAATTTATTATGTGGACTTAGAATCATTAGACGATTAGTTATTTCTTTTAATTTTCTTTCCATTATTAAATCGAAATAATTCTTTTATTCAATTTTGGACGTATCAAATATTAGTTATATGTGATTCATTGGGATTATAAAAAACAAACTCTTTGACTTTTCCATTCTAAAGAATCGTACGAATTATGATGGAATTGTTCTTCCATTGACTTTGGATCTGTCGAAAGGAAATTAACTGTGAAGGTGATTAATAATTAGGTCGAGAGGAATTTACACGGAATAATCATACTTGTTTCAATCACCTCCAAATGATATGAAACAAGAGAATAAATTTTTTATTCGATTCGGTTCAATGATCTATGAATGTTAAACTAATTCGTGCGATACAGAGAGATAGGAATCATATTTCTAGACGAATGAATTTAAATTAAAAAAAAAGAAGTAAAATTAATTAATCTATTTCATGGCAACATTGAAGCTTTATTTTTATTGAAACTTTATCACTAATACTTTTAGTATTACATACTATTAGAGAAAGGATTGCGTTAAAGTTTAAAGAAGAACTTTTATTCTACAGTTCATTTACTAGCAGTGTTTCGAATTACGATAGCTGATAAATTAGAAGTAACTAATAGATAGGAGTATTTTGATACGATAGAGTTGGTTGACTAATTGGAAATCATCACGTTTATTGCTATGTCACTAGTATAATAAATTACAATCAGTTAGTATGGATGGGATACAAATTCGCAACAACGTCTAGCAAGTCCAAGTGGAACAACAAAAGGCTCTCTTGACAAGATTCTCATATAATCATTTAACTTCGGGTCTGCAGTCGACATAATTATGCGGTTTTAATGCTTTCAATTTAATCCAATCGTAATGTGTACATTTACTGCACAAAAAAATTTGTTCTTTTCTTTTTTTTTTTTTATTGCAGCAACTATGCCAATGAATATAATTCGTACTGTTTCCAAATTATCCTTCTCAATGGTACTAACTATTTGATTTATGAAACTGATTGACTATTCAGCCATTATGAGTCTAATAATCATTCAACTATACAAAAATCAAATAAAAAATTAAATTTATTGAGGGATTTCCCTCAAACAAATGAAAAACTTTAATTATATTTTCTGTTGAATTGGAGAAGGTTTGTAATTGTAAGGAGTTAAACCAAAAAAAAAACAATATCCTCTTAAAGTGCATTTGACAATTTAACTATCAATTATTGATGGCATGCTGTCATTCAATTGAAAATGTGAAGAAACAAAAGAATTGAAATTTATTCGAACAATTAAAAGCTTTCATTCATTATTGAAGGCTTTCAGTTGGTTATTTTCGATTCGTTAGGCATCAACAATTGGCTAGTCCAAAATTGATAGCATAACAATATAACTGACTAAATGACTATAATTATATACTTTTATATATCGTTTATAGGAGTGTCCTGGAATTAATTTGATAACCCAAATATGGATATTCATATTTAGGCCGGACCAATTTAATTGTTACTAATTAGAGAGTATTTCAACCGTTGATCTCTATGAAAATAGCCTTCGTGTCGTTTCACATTGAACTAATATCTTTTTATCATTTATTTCCATATTTTATTACTGACTTTGGTAGATACAAATTCTTACATTGTACATTAAAACAAAGCGTATTGTTAATAGAATAAGAGAGTTATTAACTGAGAACAGAACATGTCGACTTCTAGGCTATGATAATTTAAAATTGAATTATAATCAAACTAAAAGTTCCACTGGTATTCTATAAGCTGCAGTTATTCAATTACATTACAAAATGGATTAAATAAAAAAAGAGAATTGAATCTTTTAACTTCTTGGTTGAATTAAAGGAACAATTTAAGCCCGGAAAATGTTATTTTATTCAGCACAATGAGATTCGCATTTGCCAAAAAATATTTATGTGCTGGATTTTAAGGAATCAGACAAAAAAGAAAACTAATAAAAACGGGAATGGAAAATCCTGTGATAAGTAATACATTCACATTACCATTTATAAAACTAAAAATGTGCATAAACGATAATTATTTTTTTACTATATCTCAAATAGAAATAGATATCTCTTTGGGTATTCTGTTTTTTCTCATAATGGAAAAACAGTAAAGTTTACAAGCAACGAATAACATTCATATATAATCATATAGCAGTTGATAATAGATAGATAGGGATACACAGCTGTGAATAAGATAGGAAGCCAAAGATTTAGAAGAGTTTAAATGAGCTGAACAATCAATGAATATATAAATGCTACATCTAAGTAGGTACACTTAGCTATACATAACATTTAGTGCATAAATATAAACGATAATAAATAATCAACTAGGAAACTTTTATAAAAGTTATTGAAGTAACAAAATAGAAAAAAATTGAAGAATTCAATATTAAAAATTAAAATCATTTGAGGAAATCATTAATTCAGGAAAGGAAATTGAATATAAAAAGAGACCTTAAATATCATTTGGATTAACGGTAGTCTTTTGCAATTATTTTTTATTCCAATGGAAAAGCATTTTCACAGTTTTATGATCAAGAAAACATAAATGAACATACTGCGGAATGGAATATTGTGTTGATGTAAAATTGTAAAATTAATTGCCACCAATTGAATTGGATAAGCCAAGGAATATAAGAACCAAGTTCTTCAATGATTTTTTGTTTAGTTCTTCTGTGTGTGTTCAAAAGGATTCAAATAAAAAACTAAAACAAGTAAAAAACAGAGACACACAGCAAAAAAGTTCATTTTTTTTTTGGGTAAAAGTTCTTTTTAATGTTGCAATTCAGTTTAGTTTTCTTGCAAGTTTTTCCGTTCCTTTTATTAAGGTAAGATATTTGTATGTTTCATACGGTTCTTTTAAAATATATCACAGTTAGAACAGTGAGAAAAATGAAAAATAAAAATTGTAAACAAAAAAATTTGTACAAAAAAGTTTTATAGTTTTTAAAAGGAGAGAAGAGGCCACAGTACGACATTTAATTTTATGAAGGACTCCGAAACAAATTATTTAAATTTATCGTTTATCGCATTGTTAGAGCCAAGCATCCAAATCATTTTTTTGCTCCGTTATTTTCTTCTTGTTTTTCTCATCAATACTTTGTTGTGTTTAGCAAAAGATACCGACACAGCAAAAATTAAATTTAAAAAAAAATAAAAATAAAATTGAGCCAAAATTATGGCACTAGAAATGGCAATTCTAGAATTGTGGGACCCAATTATTACAAACAATCTCGATGGGCACATTCCAACTTTTATGTTTTATATCCGTTTACTTGGGTAAAAATCGGTGTCGTTGAAAGTTATGCTCCTATGAACTGAAAATTATGCTGTCCCACTGAGGTGATACTGTATGCCAAACATAACAATGATACAGAAAAGACAACAACAGTTAAAAAATAGTCTTGGATGCTTGTCCCCGGAGTCACATGGATACACTCATTCACCAATAATATAGAGCGATAAAGGAAAGTTTAGAAAAAATATATAGAACATTGAATAAAAAAGTACACTTAAACATAACGGTTAGTTGTTGTATTTTTTGTATTATACAGGCGCAGACTGAAGGACAATACAATTATTATTATGTCATTGTATCTTTTTCTTTTTTTTGGTGTAATTTTTATATTGTTTTTTGTATAAAAGGCCACAAGTTTATTTTATATGTTAAGCACACCTGCCGTTTGGTCATATCGCTATTATCCATTCCCCCAAAAAATTATTATTTATAGTATTCATATGTGAATATTATTTGAATTTGTTATGCATTAAACAGGTAATCAATATAAAAACTATTTAATGAATAAAAAATTCTAGGATCAAATTGTAATTGATTAATTTTTTGGATTTGAAATTTGTTAAAATACTGTTTTTAGCAGATTATTTCACTCTGTACAAAAAGGCAAATAAGAAAGAATTAAAAAAAAAAATTAAATTATTTAGGCGTAGAATAGAGTTAAGCACTCGTATGTACCACTCAGTTAATTTAATTAGTAGTTCACCTGGAGAATATTTAACATTATTAATCTGAATAAAGGCAAGAGATATAAAAGCATTTTGTTTATTTCTATTTGATATTTGAAGAATTCAAATAACTCAGCTGGAAATTTAAAAAGTATTTTTATATCAATGATCGTATAGGTGATAAAATGATTTTAAATGGATAACTAATTAAGACTTTATTATCATGTTAATAAAGGTGTGCTTCTGTATTGTAATTAAAATTTCATTGTATTTATATTGTTCATTAAATAATTTCAATTGATATTAACGAATATCAAAACAAAGCACATGATTTAAAGTGAAAATCATAAAAATATGCAATTGATTATGGTTATGGCCAATTGTGTATGTAACATATAAATATTTATTATTAAAGAAAATACAAACATTGAAATTAAACAGAAAATTAACAAAAACTCCTCACGAACGACATATAAAACACATGAATTTAAAACAAACATAAAAAACCTTTCATTAAATCACATCGGTGGACAACATAGAAAAAAGCATATCAATCATAACCAAAGAGATTTTTTGTTTTTTTTAAATTTGTAGTTAAATCAAACAAATAATTAATAATTCCATCACTTAAAAATCACATTGAATATAAAAACTGATGTGCATTATGGTTTACTTCATTTTTAATTGATAAAATGATAATTGATGGAAATAAAGAAAGAAAAATTAAATTATTGGATGGTGGGACTATATTCTGCAATGAATCCTGAATCTGACGCGAATTAAAAAATTAAAGAAAAAAAAGTCGTCTTCTTTTAAACTGTCTCCATCAGGAGGACCAAATCTTTCATGTCATGATGAGAATAAGAAACGCAAATCATATAATGATCAGTTATATTGTTCAATCTTTCTGTTCCAGACTTAATGGTTACCACACTATTGCTTAACGTCAAGGTGTTGACCACTTTAAACTACATTCAACAACAAATGCAATTTATTACACGAACCATTGAAATGTGAAAATAATCATTCCAAATAAACCAATTTAAATTCAAATTTAATTTCCAGTTTGAAATGGTATAGAAGGACCTGCATGACTAGGAAACCACAGTTTTGTAAACTCTAAACGATAGAATTTATTAGAGAGCCAAATTATTTAAAAAAAAATGTTTACCACATTCCAAGAAAACTTTAAAAGAACTTAATGATTATAATTTACAACAAATACCGGACGTTTTAAATTTTTACTTTTCCATTTCAAAGAATGTCTTAATCGCGTAATTATTAGATTTTACTATTTCATTTTTAACGAAATGCAAAAAACTTCATTTGAATTCAGACGATATTCAATGGTTGAATTACAGAAGAAACAGCAAATAAATAGCAATGAATCAGTAATTTAAGAATGAACAAGTGACATTCATTCATTGTATTTAGCCTTTAAAGAGTAAAAAAAACTAGAAAGAAATGGAAGGATACACATCAAGTATTCTATTTGAATTTTAATGGCTGCTTTGGTAACCACAAAACAGAACGAGAAAAAAACCACTAAGATTGGTGTAATTCTAAGGGCAGTAATATCGTCTATTGTTTATGCAAATTATTGCGGACCAAATAAATAGACGACCACTAGCATAAAATATCATCAAATTGAAATAAAATGAAATTTATATCAAAAAGCACATTGTACTTTATGCAATTCAGTTACTGTGATGTCAAATGGGAAACACACCATTGGTTTTCATCGAAATACGATCTCAAAAAACAAGCCAAAAAAGCTTGAAATTGAAACGAACAGCAAAATAACAACGAAACATTAATATTCCAACAATTCCATTTAAATACAAATTGTTTTTGAATTATGGTCTTTCGTTTGCCGGCACATATTCTATTAGAATTTTATTTTTGTCAGTACTTTTTGTCTCATACTCATCAGAGATAAAAATGAAAATGGTATTCGTTATCAAAAGAAACAAAGTGGAAAATACTAAAAAAAAAAAGCACAGTGACTTTACGCTACGTACTGTGTACCATTCAATATGGTTGGAATATCGTCTGACAAAGCTTTTTATATTCCATTCATCATGATGCGTGCAATCGTTAAATCCCATACATTGAATATTAAACCAAGTGAAAAGACAGACGGGACTAACAAAAAAACGTTGAACTGTTTTAATACCCCCCCGAAAAACTGAGTGAAACATGGACATTAAATTTTCATGTTTCATACAATGGTATAGACGAATAAAAGAAACTAATAAAAAAATGTTTTATCAATGCCAAAGAAATGTTAGAACTACCACTGTGATTGGATATGGATTGGTTTAAACTATTCGTCATTTTCTCTATTTGAATTTTAGGACGCAAGACCTTCAATACTGACAATTTGTTTTAGTTCGTTAACCATTAACAAAAAAAAAATCGAAAAACAGAACACACAATTCTGTCCATATTCCCTTTCATTGGATTTGATTGAAGAACATTTTCCGATATGGTTGTCGGTTATCTTGATATTATTCATTGTATTTCTGTTGAAATTGTTCACAGTCAAATATCCTTTAGTCAAGCAATAGCAAATAAATAAGACACATTTGGTATTAGATAATGGTTTTTAGCTGTTATTTCCATGTGAATCTTCTTCACTTACCGAATCAGATCTCTTATAGATTAGTGTACGTCTTGTGTTTTGCATATGAGCAGAACTTTATGTGATTTATAAACCGCAATAGAATTTTCTTTTGAATAATTTGTGTATGTGTATGTGAAAACACTTAGAGAAAATTTCATTCGAATAATACGATGGTTATTATTGTGGTCTATCGCATACCAAAAATTGAAACTGATAAACCGATTTTATACATATTCTCGTTACCATTAAGCCTAACTGATATAGAATTCAATGGTTGAAACTCATAAGCTGAATGGATTTGAATATCCTATCAAATACAAAACTGAAATTGAAATTTAAGGACGCCAATTTCATAATACCACACCAAATGCTTAGTCCCATCGATGGTTGGTTATGTTTTAAATGTTATTTTGGCACATAACAATGTTGAGTTTATTACAAAACAGCCAGAATAGATTGAACAATATTTTATTACTGGAAGGCGAACCAAAAACAAAGAATAAAAAAAAAACAACAAAAAGAAAAGGAAAGAAAATGAGATCAAAATTTCCATAAAAGAAATTCTTCTTCCTTGGAATTTTCTGATCTACCAACTTGAGATATTGGATGATGTCTTTTTATTTTTTTCTTTACTAAAATGGATTTTCTATCATGTTTCTGTTGTTAGTAAAATGGTAATACTACCGGTAGATGAAAAACCGTTTTGGAGAAATGGAGCTTGTTGCCATCATCACATTAAACAACTGTAGATGTGGACTAAAATGAGAGATCTCTCTCTCGGTATTTGGAAACTTACCCGTGCTGCTAAACTTGTATTCGGTTTCTCTAGTAACTCCCACACATACTTTTGATATTGTGCGCATTTTCCTTCACCAAATTCCTCTTCTTCACGTTGCCGTAAACTTTCTGCTTCTTTACGCATTTCTTCAAATACATGCTCCTTACGCTGATGATATTTATGCTGGCAACATGATTCTAAGTATAGCTCATCAACACCCCAATATTCTAAATCATCACTAAACGCTAATACACACATTTCATCAACTAGATGCAATTTACCGGTACGATAAAAATTTAATATTGAACTAAAACTTTTCGGATGTCTATCAAAAAAGTATTCGTTGTCGACTAAGGAATAATCATCGCATAATTCTATAATGGCCTCATGTGTTGTACATTCACGTAAACGGCCAAGTCTTGTATGTGGTAAACGTTCAAGGGTACGCCATAATACTTCATGTTTAACGCCACCAACATTTATTGAGACACGACTGTTCATTTGTTTGGCTCGCGCTATCATGAACGGTTCAGGTGGTATTGAAGACATTGACCTAAAAGATGACAGAGAATTTGTAATCGATGATGTGCTCATATTGTTCTGTTCATGATGTCTCTGTAAACTGTTCGGGAAACGTAGGGCTGCCGCATACCTGGAATGAGTCCTTTGTAACGGTGCCTGGGCCAAATTTGTTTGACTAGGCGAACCAAGTGGAAATGGTGCATAGCGCACCTCTTTACCACTTTGATTAAAATAATTTCCATCACCATTTGATTTATCATCACCGCCAGTCGCTCCAATAATATCCGAAAAGAATTCAATTTGTGATTCGGGACCACCATCAAACGGTTCCATACTGTTCGCTGTTGTATTGTACTGTGACTGTTGTTGTATTTGTTGTTGCTCTTTGGACCCATCATTGATTGGTGGTGGTTGTGATGGTGGTGGTGGTGATGTATTACCTAGATCCCAGCGCACCGTTTCACGGTCTCTGTCACGTTCACCCACCATGGGGCCACTACTGTTACATCAAATACAAATTCATCACACAAATGAAACAAATATCAAATTAAATTAATGTATTACATCGAAAACTACTTATTAATTATAATTTCATACGACTTGATTTCAAACTCGTAATATGAAACATTCAAATATAAAAATGTTTAGACTTACCGCTACATAAATTCAGTCATTCTTCTCTTCAGCTCGTAATCGATGATAATAACATTTTAAGAATTCCTATACGTAATAAATTTTCATCCATAGAATTGATAAGAGATCTTGTGGCAATCACAATAATACGTTCACTTATCCAATTACATTCATTGTTCTCAATTGATTCAAATGATGCTAAATAGTCAGTCATATTCTGTGCATTTTAAATCAATTTAAATGTCCACACAGCCATATTTCCACTTAACACTCTTATGACCGAACATTTAAATTATTTGATTTCACTTGACTAAAACACATTTCGGTTGAAATTCAATTATATCTGCTATCCTGTTTTTTTTCCGATTCAGTGCTTTTCACACTTAAAAATAATCTGAATCCTTTGCGATTATGACTTCACAGATGATGATGGTGCTGCAATAAAAAAGAGAATAGAAACCGAAATTAATTTTTGTGCCAGAATAATGAAAAAACTAACGGATTGAACACAAGGAAACGAAAAACCACAATTTTCATTATAATTTTAATGGTTCAGTTAATATTGACATTATGGCGCTATGTTGGATCAACCGTAAGTCTGTCATCAGTCCCTTATCGACTAGTAGCTGATTGTAATATTAATGAAAACCCGACGCGTTCAAATATCATAGAATTCACGCGATTTATTGATAAATTAGTTTAGGCCACACTGGAGGCACTCATTGTTCCTTTCCAATTTTAATGAGTTAATAAGCTCCTCTTCAGTATTCACTATAGTAACACGTAACAGTAACATTGTAGCTATTAATGATCCATAACACAGATAAAACGTATATTTGGTTTCGTCCAGTTCTCTCTTTTTGACATAACAGTTGATGAATGAGAGAAAAGTTGATGATAGCTTTGGGATGGATTAAGTTTCCAAGTATTTTATATACAGCAAAACCGAGAAAAAATAAAATTCTTCTCATACATAAAGAAGATTCAACATCATAATGTTAATCGTATAGTTGTCCTTAGTTGACAGTTAACCATCGTCAGTTATTCCGGTTTCAAGAGTTCTATTTATGTGTATACAAAAATAAACAGATTGTAAATGGATCCTTTTAATCCTAACCAATGCCAACAAATAATGATAAAAGAAATAAGAACAAAAACTCAATTGTTTCGGTTCATAGTAATTCCACATTGTTGAGAAAAGCGACCAACATATTTTACATTCAACCCGATTATTATATTTATGATACAGACGCCATCAACAATCAAGTAAAAACCAAAAATATTTTACCACCCAAAAAAAAAATGAATAAAAAGAAACAATTTTCCAGCAATAAATTCAGCATGTGTAAAAGATTTTCCCAAAGAGAAAAATGAACAAGAAATGTTTATTTTCTATTTTGATGATCTATTAGTATCGGTATGAATTGGTTTAGATTATGAATGTATATATCCATAGTTTTCTTTATATTAAAATTATATGAACCGCACGCACATTGTACTTCATGTATACATAAATAGCATATTAAAACGCAAACATGGTATCAAATGATATACAAAGAAAGGATACGATTTTAATCTATAGAAAAGCAAAAGAAATAAAAAAAAACTACACACGATACAGATGAAATATAAAAAAAAAAAAAAACAGAAAAAAAAGTCTTGGAAGTTCAAAAAATAAAAAGGTAGAAGAGAAGAGAAAAACCAAGAGACCAGGAAGGAAAAATCATTAAAAAGCCTTCTAAGAAATCATATGGGTACCAATTGAGAGCGCATGTACCGAAATATAAAAAGTGTATAATGTGCTTTCACTTTACTATATGTTAATCTATACGATATAACAGAGCATTTCTATCAGATAAAACACTTCTGTCGTGTTCAAAAATAAAGGAATAAAATAAGGAATAAAATTTTTGAGTTAAAGAAAATAATAACATGAAAACGATTGTAGTCTAATAGAACAATTCAATCGATATACTTTATGTTACGACATACACATCTCTCTATAAAATGTTTAGTAGTCTTATGTTGGACGTTTCATATCATTCACCATTCATTATGATGGAATATCATATACACACCCTTAGTATAGAATATCATGTTCATTATTAATGTATAACAATATTGTATTTTTAATTCAATTATACCACGTAATGGAAACGATTCAGGTATTTTTCATTTCATTTATTATATTCAGGTGCTATTTCCAATTAAACCGTCGAATATCATTAATTGCATTCAGTAATTGCCTTAGACCGGTTGCTTTGTTTCCTAACAGGGGAGCTTATAACTCCACCGTTTCTATATCCAAAGAAATGAAAGGGAAAAATTATTGCTATTGCTATTGGTGTTATTTTATGGTGACATTCAGACTGGCTTTTAATGTATATCACTGTAATGGATTTCACAATTGTTTTTCTATGAATATCATAAGACTCAATTATATTTTCATATGAATTTATATGCATCATGTCATCGAGTTTCTTGCATTTAATTTTCATGTTAAAATCCTGATGAAAAACATGGAAAAATTCGTGATCTTTTACCATCAGACATATTCAATATCAATTTGAGTTAGTTTTTATATGCAGTAATATTGGATTTATGGTGTGTATCCATTATCATAACATGAAATGGATGACTGTTTGATCCAACTAGTAGATGTTTTGTTGGCAATGGTATACTAAGATGCACAGAAATCAAAATACATTTTACTCTCGTAGGAAAATTTTTTTGAAGTTTTTCATCCAAGGCATATTGGTTGAATTGGATCCAAGTAACAAATGTGTGCCAAATAAATGTTTTGTAAAAACCTTAAGCGTCGAATATTTTCTTGGATTTGTAAACTTTTAGAAAATTTCCATTCTTCACAGGTATGGAAGATTGAATTGAAAAATAAAATCATTAAATGGTGCATTAAATTATAGTTTTTCGGCATTTTCTTTTTACGTGAATTTTTGGAATTTTATTGCACCTGCAACCAATAGATTTACTCAATTGAATTGACTTTATCATTGTAAATTGTACTGTGTATATTTTTGGATAAATTGGTTCGGAAATGACCTGATAGCGGACATTCAATTTAAGCTCATTATAGAGTTCCTCAGGTATATCGTTTAAATTCCTATTCCTTGAATTGTTCCGTTCAGTGACATTGCATTTTATTAAATTATCCTGTTGTACTATCACATTTATAACATCGTTATAGCATAAACTATTGATAAATTCATTGTGATTTACTATTTGTTATTCCTATTAAAATCACCCCTTTTTAGAGTCATGTTTCATTTAAAATAAAAATCATGCGATTGGATACCATTTCCATACTTCAACTATTAAATGGTAACAATTATGTATGTTTATTACATTCGACTCATACCAATCAACTAAATCAGAATAAATGTAAAATTGTTATTTACAAAAATTTTAAATGTATAATTGGAAACCACACGAGAACTATTTTAAATTTGATTCGATCCACAAAGTGTCATTGCCATCTAATTTTCATGTGAAATGAGAACTGATGAAATTTTCATTGTAATCACGTATGTTCATTTAAATTGTTGCCTGTAGAACTTACTAACAATTTTATTTTATCTGTTCTAGTGAAATATCCAATCCCATCCAGTACTTCAATTATTTCATAGTGAAAATTTTTAATGGGAAATTATTCACATTGATTGAATTTATCGATTACCGTAATGCAACTGTTTCCGGCGGAAAATGTATAACATTGTATTGAATTGTTGAGTGACAATTCACATTTGTTTTAATAAAAATATTAATTAAAATTTATTTTAAAAGTTATTTTGTCAAGTGCAAAGTTATTGACATGTTGAACTTACTGATAAATCAATAATTGAATCAAAATTTTCCATCAAAAAGTCCGAGACTGAATGTTATCAATTTAAATTATCTAAAACACTCAACTGATATTGCATTTTACAGGCAATTCAACAGTAAATTCAATTAAAATCGTGTTATGGAAATTGGTCTGGCTGCAGTTAATGAAGACATAAAGGACAAAACTACAATTTCCATCATATTAATAAAATCTATATAATTGTGAATATTAATGTGATTCATAACTTAAGAGAGAATATTCATACATGAAAATTTAATTGAAAATGATTACATCATTTTATTTTATGTTCCACCCCTACCCTAGTGAAAATTACATATACATTTTTGATTGACTTTACATGGAACTGTTGGAATTTCATTCAACATAAACAGCAGCTTATAAGTCTACAATAACAAAGAACCGTTTGAATGCGAGGTGTTTCAACCAACAAATATGAAATATTCAGTCGAAACCAATTAGGAAATATGAAGAATATTGGCGGTGAAATTATAATCATCTATTATTATGTTATTCTATTATTCATGTCATTTATGTTTATTGTTTGTTCAACAACATACTGTTGATGGAAATTACGATACATAACTAAATTGTTGATTTTCTACATTTGTTTCTGACTCTGTCTGTTATGTTATGGTTCATTCCATTAGAACATTTTGATTGGAGTCTGTAGACTTAAAGGGGATTGAAACTATCACTCTAATCCGATTCAATATATTCACTCGTTAGTATCTCATCAACTTTGTTTCTTAAAACTTCTTTGAATTCAACCCAAAACAGATAAAAATTTATCAGTAACGCTCCTAATATTCAGCCATTTAAACTGTTTTTCCAGACTGTGTGTTTTTCAGAGTGTGTGTGTGTGTGTCTGCCAGATGAACTTATGATGGATTTCGGTACAATGTTTTACCTGTGACATATTCAATCAACCAAATCTACTAGTTAGAAAACTGTCAATATTGATTACAATTGATTGCTACTAACTGTTACGTCGCTTTGTATCTTTACCAATTTTTATTCATTCTGGCTGCCATTTCCATCCCACATGAATGACAGAAAAAGTAGGATAAAGTAAATTCAGTTAAATATTTATCTTCTCTTCACTGTTTTAATTATAACAATGCATAGTATCATATCGACCCCATCCCACTTATTACATAAAATCCTTTCAATTTTTTCGTAACCAATAATACGGAAAACTTTCCATTGCATCATCTCGATTCTATAAGCTTCGAATTATGAAAACATTGGAAGAAACAAAAATAAAAATCCACCCCGATTAAATTAAATTGTTCACAATGATGTAATGCATTTTATATGATATGGTTGTGATACTGATTTATTATGTTCACTATAGAAAACATAAATTAATAGAACTGTAATGTTCATAAGTTATTTTCCACATGTTTGAGCAAAACACCATTAGACTTTTCACAGCATAGAATATACACCAATATTCTTCAAGTAAAAATGAATCTACTAGCTGATTAGGAACTGTTCTCACCCACAAACAAAGAACGAACACTTCAATTCACATTATCATGTTATTCAAGTATACGAAATTACATATAAAATCGATGTACAATATCATAAAGATATACATCGAAGGAATTTCTCTTCAATAAATTTATTCTTGGTTTTTCTTTTTTTGTTTTAATATTGATCACCCATTCCAACCAATTTGTAATAGAAAATATTAACTTCTGAATGCCCGAAAATACATAAAATAAAAAAAAAAAATAAACTTGATACCATACACATTTCTTATAAGTCCCATGAAACGCGCAGTTTAACTGGTGAAAGCTCTCCTTACTTTGTGTATCCTAATAGTACATTCAATGCCCCAGCCAAAAGAGACTTAATCAAGCAATACAGTTAAAATACAATATGATTCGAGAGAATAAAAACAGTACCCAATAAAGTACTGAAAGAGTTTCAAACAATTTCCTCTTCCTCAGGCTTAGGGTCAATTCATTCAACATAATTTATTAATGTTATTACCTGTACAATGTGTTGAATATATGTATTCTTTTCCACCCCACGTATATAACCGTTTTGGTATTGCCCCAAATATATGGCGTCTCTTAGTATTTTTCATGATTCTGGTATTCATCAAACAGAGGATATAAAAATCGATATCATACGGTTATGCCTTGTATTCCATTGTACCGAACGTGAATATAAAATTTATTCACTCGCACATTATAAATGAATTAAATATCCTTACAGTAGCAGTCACTGTCGAACAAAAAGGTAAGTCTTTGGTCACTATACACGGTGAATGAGTGAATGAAATCAACATTTTATTATGGAACTATTCGATTACATTGAACCTGGTAAACCATTACTTTCTAATTTCAATTTTATTTCTATTTTTCCTCTTTATCTTATAAGACAGCAGCAGACACATTTCATCTGATGGGTGGAAAATTCATGTGAATTGAATGGATTTCTGTTGAGACAGTTTCTCTCTATTCACGTGTTTACGGAGCTAGCCCCCCCATTGTTAGAACAAATCGTTATCAATTCACTCGATACCATAACTGTAGAGAAAATGACTTGCTGGAGTTACAAAATAGTTTTCATTTTCCATAGAATTCAATAACGATTGACTATATTTGTGGCCACATTCATGAATACTGTACAGTGATAGGTTTTTTCCTATCTCTCTTTGTTGTACTTCAGGTGTAATTTAAATTACCAAGTACTTTGTTCGAGGATACCAAATCCCTACGTTTCCGTAAATAATCAATGATTCATAAATCATTTTTTCTATTGAAATGAAAACTGTTATAAATTATTAACCCAATTTCTGTTTTTCTACTAAATGTTCAACGCTGTGCAATAGTCGATTGTTGAAGTGAATATAAGTATTTCATCGTTATGTTAATTAACGATCTTATTACAACTTGATTTTCATATAGAATTCATTTAAAGTCACTTGTATAATGCACGTATTGCCACATTTAGTGTTCAATTTAAATTCGGTGATGGTATAAATTAATTTCATTAATTATGATTTTCACATTGTATTCTACCAATAATGGTGATGGTTACATTTGACATTTTAATGAATTCAATGTAAATAAATACTTGAAAATATTTTGCAAATATTTGATTAGCTCTTTTGGGGGCGGTTAGTGTATACAGATCAAGTTCCCAGCGTGTCCTCGCCCAGGGATAATTCAGACATGAATACATTTGAATGTGGAAAGTGGCGCACATAGACAGTCCGTTTAATGATGGGCAACAGAAATTCCACTCAATTGGGGGGGGTAAAATGTCGAATATCATGATTATGGCCACATATCAGTTATGTTGAACTCATAATTTCATATTATTCTCAACATGATTAATAAATCCCTTATGCATATAGAGTTTGCTGTTCATTGAACTTATATTCAATGTGGTTGTTATTTTTTCTGTTTTTTCTGTTTCGGTTTTTTTTTTCTTTTAGATACACAATTTGATTTTCCATTAAAAATCCTTTCGTGCATTTCAACAATTTTGTGGTTTAATCATCGATTCACATCGCAAAATCTATTCACGATTCGTAACACATGAAATACTTAAACGGTAAACGACAAACTCACATCGATATTTTAATAATTCATTTAATAATTCATAAAATGTGTACATGGTACTGATCAATAATAATAGCAACATTTGACTATAATAAAAATCATGTACTAGTTAATTTACCATTCTGAACACACAAACCATTAGATGAATGGCATAACAAAAGACAATAATTTTCTATTCGTATGGATAGTCTATAGACAAAATCATTTAATAATCGATAATTGAAAAATGTATATCGTCTTCATTCAACTGAATGATTTTTATTACATAAAATTATAAACGAATTGTATGGAAATTTACTTAAAAAAAAATCAATTGAATTCTATCAACTAAATAATTAGAATTTTATAATAATTCTGTCTTTTGGCATCATAAATGTATCATAATAATTATCTTAAATAATATATGATTTCGTTGAAATCATTCAATTCAATTAGTCACGTATTTATGATTTTACAAATAAAAAACATACAAGTGAAAAACAAAATAAAAACAATTCGAATGAAAAACGGTTACAAATTTCATATTCAAATTATAATTAATCGAAAATTAAGTAAAAAGGGAAATAGCATTCGAGCATTAAACGATTGTAAATGATATACACTTTAGAATAATTATTAGTTTCAAATAAAAAATAAATTGTATGTGTTGTATACAATACAGAAGTAATTAAAATTGAGTTTATTTAATGTTTATGCTATGAAAATTGTTTATTTGATGTGAATGTAGAAAGAAATGTCTGTCTTTAATCGACCACCATGAACATAAGAATACGGTGTCTATACGGCTGATATACTCATAAAAGTGAGGTTTTCCCTTCCAATGTACTGAATACTAAGCACTACCATAATACACTACATGTCTTGATATCGACTGAGCCAATTTAAAAAGAAAAAAAAAAACAAATTTCATTAGCAATTCTATTTATTTTCTATTTAAAAACCCCAAATAACAGAGTAAATTTTTATAATGAAACATTTTCTAATTTGATTTAGGCCATTGATAAGCGCTTGAGACGATTTTTTTTTGTTAAACTAATTAAAATTGCATTGAAGGACACACACACTATTTTTTTTCTTACTTTTCTTACTTGAATCTTATAATAATAAACTGTTCAGTTGAAAATAGTGTTCTAATGTGATTTTAATAACTATACAGAACAATGTTGAATTTAAAACTAGAGACGTAATAATTATTTTTAAACGGCATTCTCATAGAAAATTTAGAATAGTAGCGTAATACTTTAGAAAATTCATTGCATCTCTTAAAATATATCAAGAATAAAAGAAAATAGAAAAAAAAACACGAAGAAAAAGTCTCATTCAAAATGTGAAAACTCAACCAGACGCATAAATGTAAGAAAGAGAGGAAACGATTAATTAAAAAACTTGGATGTCATGAGTCCTTTTGCATTTTGATTGAGATTCTACTATTCGAAGAAAAAAAAAAGAATTATTTTCTTTATAATGGCCCCAACTACTTAATGAGATGATAATTCATCAAACAGTGGTAAATGCGTTAATCGTCAATTTATACAATTTTCAAATGACATTAATTTCTATGTTTTATGTCAAATAAAAAATTTCCCTCTCCACCGGTTTAAACGAATTTTCTTTTCACATTTTTTTTTTCTCATCATTTTCACCGTACGTTTTTTCATCTTTTGTCTAATGATGTTGTAATAGAAATATATCGAGAATAAAACTGAAACTAGTCAAAATCATATTAAATCGAGCCAACGGTAACTATAAAAAGAAATCCCTCGCCTCGACACTTTAGGTCAGTATTTTGTAAACCGAATGAGCTTGAAATTAAAAATAAACATAATAATATAAGTGAAATGTGACTAATAAATAAAATTTTTATATTATGATAATCTATTATTCATAATGTTATGCATTGCAATGTGAATAAACTGCAAGTATACTACTCGTAATTAAGTTTATTGGTTATTTAATAGAACTAAGAATTTCTTTCCATTCAACCACGAAGTGTTTTCCATATGTATTTTGCAATATACACAGCTACACTTTTGCAAAATCTTCAAAGTGTTCGTATTAATTCCGTATGTCAACAAAAAGAAAATATTTTCTTATGTGGAAACAATCAAATACAATTCCTCAAAACACGAAAAGAATACTATCAATTCCCAGCAGTGTGAAAAACTCAATTTTCTTTTTAATCCTTTCACATTACCCCATTTTCAACAATCATGAATAAGTAAAATGAAATGCACTGCATTTTAAAATGATTTTTATTTTATCGTTCCTCAGTATCGTCATCTAATCCCCAATTGCATATTGATTTCATCATTATTTTCAAAATATCATTCAAGACTGATCACATCTGTATACTTATAGAAGAAAATATAATCTCCCGAACGGTCCTAACTAATTCATATCGGCTTATTTATTTCACAAATCAAGAAAATAAAAACATACTCAATGATTCTAGTGAATCTCTTAAGTTATAAGTGAAAATATTTTCCTAACTAAACGAACCATTCATATATAAACTCTCATCCGTTTTCTGTGACCAAATAAATCGGCATAAATCTTATACCGTCCAGAATGAATGATAAATAGATAAACATTAGTTATGCAAAGACTATTTTAGTTCAAATTCCATTCAATGTTACTATGGCGTCATGTACAGTATAGAAAGTTTTCCATCAAAATCACAATTTTCCTCTTCTCCTATATGCTTTTCCGACGCAATAAATTTTATCAATAATCTTCGGAATGGATCCAGTCAACGTGACTATTCGATATTAAATGGACAGACAAAATGGAATGTGTTTTTGTTACTTTTTTTCCTCTGTTTTCTCGGAAAAACAAAAATAAAAAATAAAAAGAAAATCAATATTATTTTATATAGAGAAAATCTCACGTTTAGAAAACAAATAATTGATGCAAAACTGGCTAATAGTCTGGATTATGTATTATTATTAAATTCAATTACTTTAAATTATTGTAAATAAACTATAATTGAAGTAATCGCAACCCACATATTGATTGTATATTTCCCATTTACTTGATGAGTAAATATATTCTCTACAATTGTCGAGTCAAGAAGTTCAACTCAATAACCATTTGATAAAATAATCAGATTTTCTTCAAACTTTCTTCGAATAGTTTTAGTGGAAAATTTATATTGTTCAATTGGAATGGTCAAATCGTCTGATTGACTAAAACTTTGGATAAGTTGAATGACATTTTAATGCATCAGTGATTATTACCTAACAAAATGACATCGACTAACCAATGAAATTTTACAAGTATGATTCAACCTTTCAAGTTTGTAATTTTTCTTCAACGCATTTTATGTTATCTGGTTAACCACTTGGGAATGGAATTTTCCATTTAACGAATATTTATTATTTTAATGGCATTGCTTTTAAAATAAAACTCCGATAAATATGACGAAATTAAACATATCTCATCGACATTGGCAATAAACTAACAAAATTTTTTGGTTTTTTATTAAAAATTATTCGTGTTATTTAAAGTTTTTCCTTTCAATAAAAATACAATAATTTATGTTTCATGAATTATACGATGTTTTTAAGGTGAATGAAAATAAGAGACTTGAATAGTGATTGGTGGATTAGTCATATACATAATAAAACGATTAATCTATAGAATGTTTTATACAAATAATAGATAATTTTGCCATTGAATGTTATTTACTAGCCGATTATTTAATTGGTTCTATGTCAATGCTTATTGAATTAGTGGATAATGAATCATTAATTAGTGTTTAAATAATCGTACTATGATTTCTGTTTGATCTATACTATGTTTTCTTATTTAATTTAAAACATTGAATGAAATCGAAATTCTCTTTTTTTTTTTTCTTCTTTGATTCTTTGAGTCGGAAAATATTTGAATTTTGAATCATTTGTAAATGTATTGGCACTCAGACGTACACGTGTTATAATAAATTTAAAACTTTAAATGTTGAATTTATTGTATCGGAAGTTTTGTATAGAAAATTGAGTTTAAAATGGATTTTGGTGTTGGATACAATTTAATCACAACATGAAAATGAAGAAAATTGCAACCAAGAGATAAGAAGTATTTCTTTGCTTATACGCCGATAAAAGTTTTTCTTGATTCTCGGTAAATATTTGAGTGGTTCAGTAACAGAAGAAATGATGAGAAAATACTCAGAAGAAACCCAAAAGAAAATTTATTATATTTAAGACAGTCCTTGTATCAACTACCTCTTTTTTAGGTTCAGTTTCATGATACTTAGGCACACCTGTATCCAAGCGACAGAATCCTTGAGATGTTTTCTTCTATTTTTTTTTCGACGTACCATAACGGAACATGAGTTGATTTTATCGTTTTTTATTATAAGATTGGAATAGAGAGATGCCCTTGTGCATAAGTAACAGAATAATAATATAAAAAATAAAATAAAAATTGTGTGAGACTGAGAAATACTGGCACACATCTTCTGGTGGGAAACACACATTTAGACGGTAATCTGGATCATTTTTGGTTCGTTTGTACTGAATGACAAGTACTTGTGGACGATGTAATAATACCAATTTATTGTATTCTTTATGAGTAACTCATCATATGCTAAGGGTGGGGCCTAAAATATGCGCAAAATCGTTTTTTTCTTTCCAATAACTTTTTCTCTTTTATCTCACAAAGCACGAGACGACGAGATGCTCATTTTCAAATGTATATACAAACACACACATAATATCAAAATCATAGCACGAAGCATTAGTTTTCCGATGTGACGTCATTACTGTAGCGTAGCTCATCAAACAATGACGTCATTGAATCGGGTTTGTGTGAAATGTGTGGAAGAGTTCTCGCACATATTCTGTAACAAAATCGGAAGAAAATAACACAAAGGATGTGGAAAATAAATAGAAGGATGAAAATGCCATAATAAATGATGGTAGTCGAATTGACTATGGATACAATCAGAAAAGCCAAAAAGGCTCCAGAATATTTTTATTTGTTGTCCTATATTTATTAACTGTCGGCTCCCTATATTTATCTGCTTTTCTTTTTTCAAAAACGTGAGTATTATATTTGGTTGGGTCTCATTCATCGATTTCAAGGCGACAAAAAAGGAGCCATTCTTGTTTTCATTTTATTTCATTTTGAACCTTTAAAAGATGAGAGCATCTTCAATTCAGCTCTACGGTATTGTGAAGGCATTGATGTTATTTCTAAGTGTTTGTAATCACAATAATCTAATGAAGGATATTTTTTCCTTCGTGTTTATCGTCCCCCACACGAATATCACTTGAGTACAAAGAGCCACATGAAAATTGTTTTGATGAAAATAAAAAGAAAATGAAATTTGTTGTTCACAAAAATTCATTTAATTCCCATTTGGTATAAGCATTACCATTAAATTCATTTCTGTTCTGTATCAATCTGTATAACCAAACAAAATCAATGGGCTAGAACAAACACGGTCCCCGCCATTAATGTAATGTGAAAATTCCGTCTACAAATTTAGATAATAATTGTTATTATTTCCATTCAAAATATTACCAGATTTCTTTATGCTACAATTAAAGGAATATTGCCTATTATTTTAACAATTTTTACATATTACAGTTGATCGAATAAAGAAAAATTTATATTTATTTGCACCAGATTTTCAAATTCATGTTAGTATGTGTGAAAACATCAATAAATGGATTGAAAACATAAAACGATAATCGTATGGTGGTGGGGGACGCTGAAAATTTTCATTCATAAACGATTGAATGAAGGCGTTCAATAAAATCAATAAACAATGTAAAACTTTCTCACCATTTCATGGATATGGGTCTCTGTTAATTATCAATGCGAATGTTCAAATACAAAACGTGTACCACTAATGAGAATCCCAGGTGCATAACAGCAACATAAATTGTGGTAAAATCCGTTGTGAAAATAATTGATTTTTTTCTTATTAGAAAAATGTACTTACAAGATTGGTATCAAATTATCTGACTTTTATACTTGGATAAGAGAACAAATTTACTTCCATATAAAAGGATATGGAATCACAGAGTTCTCTTTATTATCCATTGAACCGTTGCAATCAACGCAAAAGTACCCATTGATACAGTTTTCCTGCAGTCTTTCTCTCCAAGCCACAAAACAGATATTTCACTAACTAGATGTAATTCAACTAGATTTAGTCTTTTTCTCTCATTATTCGACAGATTCGTAACGTTGAATTGTTTAACAAAAAATAACGGATTGATACAGTAACAGCCCATAAGCGTCAAGTACATATTCCCCCCGTAAAAAAATACGAAATAACAGCAATAATATTGACACCAAACAGTCACAGCAATGCAGTCGAATGCATATGCATTTGTCACATTGAAAAACAGCCGAATCAAATGGAAACTAGAAAAAACGATACACCGATAACGATACCGTTTAAAAGAGATGTACAACATCAAACATTTAACATTCGAGACATTGCAACAAATCGGTATCGGTTTTCCTATAGTCTCTTAAACGTATTGTGTTGGAACCAACAAATAAAATAAATAAAAGAAAAACTAAATTTTCTTTTATTAGACATTTTCTGTATTTAGTTTCCGATTGGACCCATTCGGCATAGTAAAATGTCATATCGCATAAACTTTAATGAGCATGTTGTTTTCTCTTCTTTTTATGTATTTTCCTTTTTGTTTTTCTTTTTCATTTAGAGCAAATTCAACTGAATAAAAAGTTACAAAATTTCATAAAATAAATTGGTTCATTTTAGGACCATTAAAATCCATGATTCATTTGTCATTTGTTTGCGACAAATTTTTAATGCATGAGGTTTTCATCTAACAAGGAGACAATCATTCTGTTTGAGATCCCCCCTTAGTTTAACGAACCTATTTAATTTCGGTACCGATAGAAAATTCAGATGGAAACTCATCTAACAGGTTATTTTTAATCGTAACCGAGCGCCATGAATTTTACTAATTTTCTTTTCTCATTTTTTTTTTTTTTTATTTTTATTTTAGCCATGAATAAACATCATATTATTTAGTTGTGTTCATGTTTGATGGTTGTGTAAACAATTTAAAACATTCATATTAAGTTTATTTGTGAAAATTAACTTAATACACCAAAAATGAGATGATATTGTTACAGCTGTTCCATATCACTTGATGGTTTAGTCATGTTGGATTACAATGTTAATCGATTCAATGGGGGTCAAACATAACCACCTGATTTTACATTTAAATTTAGATTACATTTTCGTTTGAGGTGAATCATCAATTTAAACATTTGATCAATCAATTGAAGTTCTTCGGTATTGAATCATTTACAATGATTTCTTATCATGATATCCACAATACCAATGTGAATTTAGTATTGGACACCAACTGTTAATCACTCTAATTCATTTGCCAATTGCTGAATAACATGCCATCATTTCACTATAAATTTATCACCATTAAAAAAAAAGAAAGAAACTTGAAAATATAAGAGAGGAAAATTTGCTTCGTTCAACTATAAATCTACATTGACCCGAAATAACATCTGAATACAAAACATGAATCAATTCGGTTTTAAACCCACCACAAGTTAGTATAGTAAACACTGGGGAGATTATCGTTGTTACGAGTTATAAAAAACAGACTATTTTTTCCTTTTTTATAGCAAGTCACTGGACGACCATCCCTTTAAATTACCATAAACAATTTTCTCTATTACATCAGAGAGTCTCACAGTAGGTGGGGTCATGTTTTTATCTTTACAAAAAAAAAAATTACTCCTAAATTATCATTAGTGTAATACTCATTTGCATCGGTTTCTAGTCAACTAAATGTTCATTACAAATTTATCCATGAATTATTTAAACCAAAATCTTCAGTCATTCATTCATCAATTCAATGACAATGAGGAATTATTCAAAAAATAAATTCATATTGAACAATGAAATGTCAGAATTGTTAGGAGATAAAAACCAATGGAAATCCTTCAAAGATAAACAGGATTACTATGCAGAAATTTATACGTTTATCCAAGTTAGTGATAAAAATCGAGTTTCACGATATATCCGATTTAGTTTCTGTTATCAGATTGATACAAACTCTTTTTGAGTAAATAGTGATGAGATTCCGATAGGGATTTAAACAATAATCAGTTAGTTGTTTTGCTGTTTAAATAATGTTAATTGATCCACATCGGCCTTATATTAAACAAACAACTGATAGTTTATTACTTGCAACCTTATCTGAATGCACGATGATAAACAACGTACTGATATAATAAAAAATACCATTGATTGTCTGCTATGTATGGTTTTTGGGGAGAGATAATGATACTGTCAGATAAATAAATTAACCGATTTTTAATTATCTACTACGTACAATACAAATATTAAACAAAATTCCGTTTCTGATTGGAAATCGTTAGGCAGAAATAAAATATTTGGTGAATTTAAATTACTAGCCGTTCATTGTATAGGAAGAGATAATGCTTTAATCCACTGATCAAATAGCTATAATCCTGTCATATGATTTTAATGTGTCATTAAAAACATACAACATTATTTTATGGTAACAACAGACTGTCACAGAATAATATTGATGAACATTAAAATGCCATTTGTAAATAATCACTTGTGTTGGAAAAACTCTGTTATTTCGAAATTTTCTTTCTTCATAAGAAAGATTTTCATCAAATTCAATAGAAATCAAAAAGAAATACCCAATTTTTTATTTCCGGATGTTTAAATTTTTATCGTTTTAAGAATAAACTCTTACTTACTCTTTATTATGTTCCACTAATAAAAGTCATAAACTAAATAAACTCCACTTGTAGTTTCGTTTTAATTTCTTTTTACACTTTCAATTCAATTGAACCAACACAATTTGTGTTAATTGTTGAAAATCATCTTTGGTTTCATTTTAAATTGTTTCAATTTAACATTTATAATTCGCTTACATCACATTTATGTTTATAATTTCTTTTTCTACATTTTTTATTTTTACATTTCTATTAATTCACCACAATTATTTTTAAAACAATATTTTCGTTATTAGTTGCTGGTGTATTACTATTTCAAATAAAAAAAAAATGAACAACAAATTAATGAAGAAGAAAACTATGTATTAATCGAAAGTGATAACTGATGACTCTTTAATTTTAACTGTAGCAAAATCACATAATTGCGTGGGTGTAATCAATTGCATTGAATTTTATTTACTGAAACTATTAATAAAACTATAATAACGATAATTTCTAAAAATAATTACGAATAAATAAAAAAAAAAAAAAATAAGTGATTGTGATTTAAATAAAACACTTTGATTTAAATTTTTTTTATTTTTAGTGAACTCTAGAGTAAGAATTTGAATTGAAATCAGCTTGTTTATTGGTTGAATGAAGGAAATATAAAACGAGGTCACATTAAGGACATCACTGGAATTAACCGCATTCTTAATATGAATTTATTCCAATTTATTACTCAATGGCACGATCTAACATTAATTTAGTTATACGTATTGAACCAAAAACAACAAATAGGAAAAAGAAGTGAAAATTCTCACATTGAATGTTCCGTAATTTAATTCACTTTAATGAAATACCCTTCGTTTTATAACATAACGACGTCGGACACTAAAGAAAATAGAAAGTTATTAAGTACACTGAAGTATTGTCTTAGGAAACTTTTGTAGATTCACACAAACTACATGAAAATTATCATAATTTCTTAATTTGGATGCATCACACAATTGGTGGGTCACACTGTGTACCATAATAAACCATAGTACAATGATTCTGAGTAATTATACCAGATGGTTTTAATGGTACTCAACAGGATCCTAACTAAAATCCCGTTGAACAATAAAGAAATATAAAAATTTTCTATAAAACTTCACTAGAAATTTACATGAGATACACTCGTTTACAATAGAATTTGAACTGTTTGTACTTAGGAGACACCACACAAATTTATAGAAATTTCATCAAAAAACTTGCCGAACTTTATCTTTTCAAAAGAAACAAGAGCCATCACAATTCGATAATAAATCCACAGTGGAAGACAGTGTGGAAACGACCGAATAAAGACAGCAATCGCATAAAGATAACGAAGGCCAAACATGATATCACACCCATCATTAATTATGATTGCGGTAGGCCAAAATGATGACATCTAAAATGGAAATACCTCTGGTATTGATCAATATAAGAGGTGGTTTTATTAAGACACAAACAAAATTCTTCATTTTACCAATTATAGTTTGTTCTTTGGTTTTCCTACTTCATTATTCTTTTTGGTTTTCCATTACAGACCAACAGAAATTGATGTTTTTCCCACCCAAGAAAAAGTTTATAGATGAAAAAAATAAAAAGATCGAGAGTGAAAGTAGAAATAATAAAGAAAATATCTTGAATAAAATTGCAGACTGAAAATTCAATATTTTACATTTTCATGTTTTTCTCTCTTTCATGGTATAATCCAGTATGTTGATATTCAATTGCTCAGTGATGTGAATTGAACAGAAACACTCATTTTCGGTTTTACACAAGAAAATTTCGGAAATTGAGAACGAAAAAATAAAAGAAGAAAATTACACAGAATTGAGGTACCAAAGAACATTTTTATTCCCTTTGTCTGGTGCTACGGAATGCAAGGCAATAAAACGATTTTTATGAGCTGTTCTCTCACTATATTGTATGTAAATGTGTGTAACCGCAGTCCTACTGATCCCATGTACATTGTATTGAATATTCAGTTGATACCTATTTTCAGGTGTGCAAAATGAGAAAAGCAAAGAAACAAAATTGGATTCTGTCATTTTGTCTGGTACACCTTTACTTTTACTTTTGGTATATTTTCTTTTTCGTTTTTTTTTATGCGTAACCGTTGAATCAATGCAGTGGTTGGTACCGTGGAGGAAAGAATCAATATTTTTTGGGAAGGAAATACAACATAAAAGTGTTACTGTTTTATCTTATATGTTGTGTATAATATATTTATATTTAGAATAAAGTACATTGAAAAATATACAACACTAAAAATACACGTACAGTGTGTAAAATATATTTTAAATTAATCATAACTATTTTTAGTTGCATTTTACATAAAATGTTTATGCATATTATGATGTGTTCCTTTTATTAAAAATACTTTATTTTATTTTAATTTTTCTATTTTTCATTTTAGGTCTAAATTTTATGTTTGTGATTTTAATAGATTCTATTTCTTTGTTATACAATGATGGAAACAACCACTTGCTAGTCCGCATGGGAATCATATTATTAATAGTAACACGTTTATAATTAAAACATATTCTGTAGTGAATAGCCTAAGTTAATTTAAATAGGAAATTAGAAAACACATCCAAAATGAATTAGATGCACTTGGGTGTCTCATGTATTCGGAGTTAATTTAAAATAAGATCTCATTTGATGTACAGTCTATCAAAAGAAGATAATAAAACGTGATTGTACCCACATATTGATTCACATTTTATGTATTGCTTTGATAATTAACTAAACTGTATACATTTGATAAGAAATCGACATACTGAATTCATCAGTGACTTTCACTGCCTACATAATTGTTAGTTTTCAAAGACACATTCATCATATTTTGTGTGGGATTCATGGGTAATAAAAATCTGAATTTTCCATTCAATCAACATCGGAAACTAAGCAAAGTCTCGCTTATAAATGGAAATTAGAAAAGAAACGGCACACAAAAGTATTCCTCAATTGTGAATCCCTTAAATATGAATATTGATACATCTAATACAGATGAATGAATTGTTCAAATTCACTTCAATATTATTTTTCCTTTGATACACATAATATATGGGGAGCCCTGAGTTCTTTATATATATTTTCCATTTCCAATTTGAGCATTATGAATCAACCACCGATTCATTTCAGTGATACCGCTTACATTCTCTCTGAATGAGTGGTAAATTGATGATACCGAATTGAAAATGAAACTTTCCTTTCTTTATGTGTCATGAAATTTATTTCATTAATGCTATAAGATACTTCTTCAATTTTTCTATATACACAATTTTCTTCTTCCATTTTATGTTTGATTCAATACTGTGTTGTCTTCATCACAGATACAATTTATTTAGTTTTTCTTGAAACCATATAAAAGTGATGATGAACAACAACAAAAATAATAAAATAATAGAAAGACGAAAGAGATTTTCATGAATAATAAATTTCACATTTTTCACTGTACAAAACTCACGGTATTTCATTTAATATTTAATTTCTTTTTTCTATTCGAATATTGATAAAAATTATATAAAATTTTACGCACAAGGAACACAATGTGAATGGTGGTGTTGCCTCAAAGAGTTGGATCACTAGCATATAATTTTCTTTCCATTTTATGTTTTTCCAGAAAACCTAAAAATCAATTCACTGAATAAAAGTTCTTGATATTCAGTATAGCTTCTCTATAGAATCCGTGAGAAATTTCTGAATGGGCTAAATATTCAAGTATATAATAAACTTTTTTTTTCAGTGTGTCGCCTTTACCACAATTGAATTTTCACTGCATAAAGAACAGAAAGAAAAAATCACGTTTGTTGTTATTTATACACTGTTTTTATTTACACTTTGAATGGAAAACCCATTGATAGAAAATTCTTTAATTACATCTATCCAGGGATTGTGTATTGAAAATTCACTTTATCTCTTCCTTTTTTTGGATCTTTATTAATTAGCCATTAGAATCGACGGCTTAGGCTAAAATGATATCAATTGAGTCATGCACGATTCAATTTCCGAACTCGACTGAAACACTGTTCAGTTTCACTGTGTGAAGGAGTGTTTTTCCTCAAGTGAAAATTTTTAGCGATGCCGAATCGGAAAATGAAACTTTTTCTCTTACTTATAATTTGAGTGAAAATGACTTTTAGCACTTTCGAGTAAAAGTTGTATACAAGACACAAACCAAATAAAAGAAGCTGAATATTTATGGACTTTTCCAATTTATCTGTTTTCATTTGGTGGTTATGTGTACCTAAATTTTATGAGACATTATGTGAAAATTCAATTTTACAATAGTCGCCTTTGAACTTTTAATTTGCTCTGCATGGTTTGTCGGTTACTCCTTATATTGGTAAAGTGATGATATCGCTAATATGATGTTAATCTGCAAACGGTTTTAGTAACGTGATGCCGGTTAGGACAACAGTTGAATTCGCAGTAAGAATATGAAAAACAATTAAAAATTTGAATTCTACATGTTTTATACGTAACACCACAGTTTTTCCCTTTCTCTACATTAGCAAATGAATAACATTCGTTGAATGATTATTAACAAAATGTATACAATTTATTCAACAATTAAAAATATTTCACTACAACCTAATTGTAGCAGGAATATTGTAAAACAAATCTAAATCTTAATTTTCTTTCCTGGCTGCATATTATTGTTCGAATTCGTTTTACGTAATAGTGTTGGCATCGGTTCTTCTAATAAAAATGAACCACGATTATTATATGTTAATTTTACTTTTGGCTTATTAACGACTCTGCAATCATACGGGTCGCTTTCGTTGCTTATAGTTTTATTAGTAATGGCAATATTTTTCAATTTGTTCACCTGTCGACTACTAAGCTTATCTTTCGCAGTGCGAATTGATTTGAAATGTACTTTCTGTTTGATATATCTCATTATTCCATCCTGTCCACTCTTCTTTTTTCTACCACGATGTTTTTGCTGATGAGATGGAGAAACTATCATTTGCTGAACTTTGGGTCTTCCTCGTGAAATCACAATATCAGTTTCCAAAAGAACAGTTTGCCGTTGTCCCAGATTTTTAGCTTCAATTTTTGCAATCTTTTCATCGATTGCACTGAGAGGTTTTGAAATGGTGGAACTTAAATCTAAAGTTGTATACATCGTAGGCTCTACCTTGACACACATATCGTTTTCCAACAGAAATTCATTTGTTGTACCTGCTGTACCTAAAATTGATTCGATATGCTCTGCATTATTTTGCTGTACTATTTGCTGAGATTCCAAATGTCTTTCCTCCACGTTATTATTGGACTGGAAATATCCATTTCCTAAAACTCGTCGATCGATATAATCTAAGTTCTTCATTGTATTTTGCCATGCTCCTAAATTTATTTCTCCTATTTGTGCTTTCATTATTGCTTTTGTTGGTGTATTCGAACTTATAGGACTTAAATTTAAAGATTTACAAATGCTACTTGTTTGGCTAACATCTAAATCGGGTTGAATTTTATATATATAGTTAATACTTAAGTTGGTTTTGTTTAAAATTGGTTCAGTATTCTCATCTTCTTTCTGATGTATGGTTTGACTCAGTTCCAGATTTCTATTTTCCATTTGCGTAATCATTTCTTTTCTATTTGCTTGAAGCTGTGCTGTTTTTGAATTTACAGGACTTATATGGTAATATGTGTCAACGGCATTATTGTCGGCATTACATACATCTCTTACCTTCATAATAATGTTTCCGTTGATATTTTCTTCTTTAATACATAAATCTGATTCTACTTGTATTTTCTCTTTATTGATGGTATTATCGGCAATAGTTTTGTTACTTTCCTCTTCGTTATTTATAATAGTAACAAGTGGTTCCAAATTTTCAGCTGGTTGATGGTTAATTATATTATTCGTATCTTTTACTGATAGTGTTTCCGAATTATTAGTAACGAAATCTATGATTTTATCAACAGAATTAGTATTCCTAATAAATGATTGCGGTTCAAGTAAATTGCGAATATCTTTCATCTTATTATGTTGTATTGACTCTATATCCTCTTCATCTGTATCAGACATGTTATCTAAGAATTTTTTAAAATTTTCAATAACAGCTTTTCTTTTCGCCCGTCCAGTTAATTTTTTATGACTATCATCAGTAACGTCTTCTGCAGTTTTGAAAGACTTATTTTGATGCAGTGACGGTGGTTGTTCCTGTTCATCATCACTACTAATGTCAATGGTTACAGAATTGTTTTTCTTGATATTTCTTGAAGCAACGGAATCCGCCTTATCAGTGTTATAACTTGATTCATCTAAAGTTAATAATTTATACAGATCAAGTGCAGCCAATCTTTTTTCATTTTCATTATTATCTTCAACTTCTTCTTCATCTGATATACATATTACATCATCAGAGTCTTCATCTTCATCATCATCGTTCCTAATGAATTTGTATTCTATATAATTCTTGATATCAAAATCACGGTGTTTCTCTGGATTATACCCGAAACATACAATATCCCCCGAATATATTTTAAATATTTCATTTGATTTATATTGTTTTCCATTAACATATGTTCCATTCATGGTCTAAAATATTAATTTCTTTGTAATTGATAAATGTATACAGAAATTTATAATAAATATATTTACCTCTAAATTGTGTCCCAAAATATAAGAATAATTTGATGAAAATTTTAAAATTGCATGTCTACGAGATGTGTATTTACTTGGTATTTCATACCATTCAAATGATTTTGAAAATGCTCGTGCTATTTCGAATTCGCCAGCTCCCACAATGCAATAAGAATAACCACAACCGCTTGGTGTTACATTCCAAGACATGATTCCTTCAAATTAATAATAACTGTGAACAAAATTTAATATTTTAACCATTAGAAATAAAAATTTAGATGTAATAACTTGGATAGAATTATTTAACTATACCTTAGTCTATAATTATTCAAAATCAAATGATTTCTCAAGAGCCTTTTTTAACCGCTTGAAATGATCGATCAAAAATTCACTATCACACTCTGTAAATAATATAAAAAGTAAGTGTTTATTTAAATTACAATTCAGCATATAAGCAATCAAATATTTTTGATATTAAGTAAATTCAACAAAAAAGAATGTGTTTAAATTTTAACATATTAAGTCAATGAGCTATCTGGGTTACGAAATAAAGAAGAAGTCTTTATTATTGTATAAAATCCTTGTGTATCTGCAGATGATATCAATAACAAATACGGACCTAAGAAATCAACAGGTCAAAATTTGTAATGAAGCATCATAAAGGATATGCATTTAGTATAATGGTATTAACACTGGTATGATATTGCAGTGCGAAATTTGTAATAAAATTTCTAATAAAACGTATCACCAAGGGATATCTAAATATTCCAAATAAGAATCTCTTTCTTCTAAAATACCTCAACATTATGTTAAAAATAAGATACCTAAAATCAAATTTTTGTAATTATATGCAATCCTGCTACAAAAATCAAAACATAATTTCGATCTTATAATAACTATCACGATCAAAATGATTCAATATCGTTAACCAATTGCTGTAAGAAAGTGCTTACTGTAACAATAATTTCATTAAATCAAATGGTGCACAATAACGTAATTTGGAATTCAGTATTGTTCTTCAATATAATATTCCCACAAGATATAAAATTATGCTTACTCAATCAAAATGTTATTACTCAAAACAAAAGCACATTTATACTACTTTTACACAATAGATTTATTTCTTCCTGCCAGATATCTGCAACACAGATTTCACATAAACGAATTGTAATATCTCCACTTTTTATTTATTTTACTAAACTGCGTTGAAAAAACTAGAAAAATTATCAAAGTATTTATACCATCAAACAATCGCCGCCTCGATAAGGAAGAAACATCTGAATTGATGTAATATTCCATCGAAGTAGTCAACTTTTTAGTAAAACCGGCGTTACTTGGATGTTGAAAATTTAACTAATTATTAATAATTAACTATCCAATATGCATCTTTATGTTAATGAAACATTTACCTGACGATCGTTTAGACAGATTCTATGCGTTTCGAATAAATACTGAAATCCGACACAACCGGCTTAAGTTCCCTCAACTGCACTGTTCCAAAGTCTGATAAACAATGATTACATATCCAATGCATTCAAAAATCTTGCATTTAGAATATTTTTTAAATTTGTATTCAATTTAACCGGGAATATTGTAAACAGCTGTAGAACCTTTGCAAAAGAGAGGTTATGTACCATTTTTTATCATTCCCATAAACTGATAAACATATTGTTAAAAAAATGGTTCACAATACATTTTATTAAAAGGTACTGATAAGGTTTATTACCTTTTATTGGGTTTCCTTTTTTACCATTATTGTTTACTTTAGCCTGTAGCAGTTATTATTCGTCAGGTGAGGCTGGTTTACAAACCAATTCTAATATTGCATTAGGAACTACAATTATATATGTAAGTGGACAATAATAATTTCAATTTATCATCCTTTAATTACAACAGTATGTTTATCAATTTAATAAATTTTAGAGAAAGGGCATTTACCACCATGCTTGGTCGATTAGCTAGTTGGTTTCGTTGCAGCAATTCTGTGGGAATATTAGGTCAAAATTATGTAAACAAAGTGTCGACTCCCACTTCATTCAGTTTAAAGTGGTACCATGCAGTTTCTGTGACTAGAAGTACAATCCTAAATAGTGAACAACGTGTTTCACAGATGCCCATCACACATACTCAATCGCCATTATTTATTCCCAGTTGCGGTTTTAAACAAAAAGGTCGTGTTAAGAAACGTTGCGCCGATTGCTATTTTGTAGTACGAGAAGAACGTCTGTATGTATTATGCAAAACTCATCCACGGCACAAACAAATGGCAATGAAAGCCAGACCAGAGAAATCGTGGATATTAACACATGCAACCCAAAGTAAATTTCGAACGTATTAAAAGAATTGTACGCCAATGACCACCAGTCACTGTAATAACCAATAGGAATAAAATAGACTAAAATCATATTTAAAATTTAAAAACATCTTTTTATTTAATATAAATCCAATTGATTTCAAATTCACATTACAGAGTTGAACCAAACCATTACTTTCTGAATAACAATCGAATGGTTACTACCAAATGATTGACACAAATAAAAATCAAATTGATTCTTTCTTCCATTCTTAATAAAATAATACTCTGTTCGATAGAATGTATGTGTGTTGTCCTAAACTAATAAGTGAACCTAATAAAATGCACCATTAATATTACAACATCCAGAAAATTTAATTAAAAAGCACGCAGCTTATACTTTTTTGTGTTAGTTTTATTCTGTTAAATTGAGAGAAACAACAGTATAGCATTATTAATGAAATCATCTGAAATGTGAAATTATTAAGTTCTAAATTCAATTTGATTATCGTTCTTTTTTTTTTAAATTTCTATTCCCTTATCATTTTGGTTTCTTTGTCATTCCAAAGGGAGAAAATTAATTATTAAACCATATTACCGTATTTCTGTTTTAGTCCATGGAATATTAATTTAAAAAAAAATGTTATTCCACTGGTTTAATAATTCACTAATCATTAAGATATTGGTTTATATAATCTATCATAATATATGTAATTAATTAGCGTTCAAAGAAAATACGAATATGAGAATGTTCAACAACACAAATAGTTTAAATTACTTAAAAGAAGTGTAAAAACAATAATTAGCGGAATGCATTAGTTGCTGTTTACAAGCTAACAATCTTAATTACTCTTATAAATCCAGGCATTCGTCAAATTCATTTAAACTGAATAAAAATTAGATTTTCTTTAGTTCTTTTTATAATAAATTTAAGGATCCTCCAAGGGTGTTATAATCCGTGATGTTGATGACTATCATGTTGTGTTCAAATACAGTTTCAATCAACGATATTATATCAATTAATTAGCTGCTGTGTGAACACAAATTCATCCCCTTCGTACGCTAATCACTAATTCGAATGTGTTATGCTGTATAGTTTTAACTTTTTTTTTGGGTTTTAAATGTTATATTAAATTTTTTTTTTCATTAAAACTGATGATTATTTATGAAACCGCAACCTCTTCCGTTTTCTTTGTGATTTTTTCAATATCTTTGTTGGCTGCTTCCTCAAAGTTTTCAACTAATTCAGGAACATCATCGTCATCATTTGATGTTAATTTATTAGCAGCCACATCATTAGCAATAACACGACGTAAATGTGATAATCCTTCTGGGCCCAATTGATTCAAAATGCTTGGCAACATATCAGCGATCTGTATTCAATACATTACCATAATGGAGTAGCATTTGCAGCAGCATCGCAGAACCGAAAAAGAGAATCGAGAATAATATTTTTAGTCAAGGTCGATGACGAATTTTCAAAGAAATCATGTTTTTTATGTAAAACATGAGAGTCATGCAATCTTAAATTGGTCCACAACATATTAATCACTGTTATCGGACTTGGTTCACCCCCAAAGTTGACACTACAGGTGTGTTACCGATAACTCTGCGTAATGTGTGAAGTGCATTGTGTTTAAAAGTAAAACATGATTTGCATGCAATTATACATGCACACAGACAAAGTAATCGACCATGTTTCCATTATGGACTAATAACTAACCTGCTTTTGTTCACCATGTCCGGTGATGGCAAAAGTGTTTGCGGTGAGGGATGCTTGAGCCTTTGGATTATTGAAATGAATCACGGAGCCATCGGTTTTGATCATGTTCACCTCCTCAATGCCCGGGATGGGATTCACGCCGATCTTCTTCAACATTGTTTGCAATTTCTTGTCATCTGTGCCGGGTGTTTGGTGGACAATCTTCTTCTTGCGACGAGGTGTACCCTTACCGCCGATACGCACCTGGGACTGCAATTTCTTCAACTTCTCAGCATTCATTTTGGCTATACAATTCACTGGTTATCAATTTGAACTAATAAAATACTCTTTTAACAATTGGAATTAACTTTTCTTGCACACGTGCTTGATGGTAGTCAATTTTGATGCGCCTTCCTTTTTGTCAAATTGTCGATTACCGATGCGTACTTCGGTTATGTATTCGGAATTAATAATTCTTTTGCGCTGACAGTTCCAACTTTAGTGTCAAAATTCGGATAATTTTTCCACCGATTATAAATACACTTTTTAATCAGAATTTTGATTACAAAACCAAGTGGACCTCTTAAATTGAGAAGATTGTTTAGATTTCTTCATACTACTTCATATTACTACCTAAGGTTTAACATTAAATCATATTTTACACCATGTTGCGCAATAAAAGCGCGGTATTGAATCGATTTTAAAGCAGAGCGAATGTTAGGCGTAAGAGAATGGCCGCTAAATCCCAATTGTAACAACCTCGCGATAAAGCGCCGCGGCTAATAAACAGCTGACGGGTTTCATTCACCCAAAATCATTTTGTTTATAAACTGAATTGGCTTCAAATTATTTATATTTTAATTATAAAACTGAGTGGATCCTATTTATTAGAAAACAATTTACATACTTTGTGTGAATCGCATAGTTTAAGTGTAATAGGTAACCAAGTCAACTAAATACAATATAAAATGGAATATTAAAGTAGATGATTCGGGATCAGTACGGTGGAATCTATTAAAGTTTGTGGTGTTGTGGAAATAGTGATACATAAAATTCATTATGTTCGCTCTTGGTGATTCTCAAAAGACATCATTCATAGAACAAACAAAGGCTGCTCGACAAGAACGGGCCCAAGAGAAGAAGAAAGAAAATGCCGTCGTTAAAGTGCAATCTCAAATACGAGGATGGATGGCCCGTAAAAAATATCGTAAACAAATCTTGTATGTAACATAATTACTTATATCTAATAACTTATCAGCATTAAGGTAGGGCCATCATAATTAATTAAACAATTATTACAGGCAAGATTTCGATGGTTTGATAACACCGAACACTGAAATCGAGGGAAACCAAAAGTTTGAATTAAAGTCGAACACAACAGTTTATCATGTTGCATGTAGATTCTTATCGGTATTCAATGCGAAACAGCTAGATCATGTTGAACGCCTGGAACGTCTCTGTAGATACTTAATTGCTAGTCTAGAGTCTGATTCACCGAAACTAAATTATGTTGGAGTAACTCTGGTGAAAGAATTAAGTTTATCATGGATTAGCCACATTAAAAAACTATTGGGTATTTGTTGTGAGGTGCTAGAGTCACTCAGGCCAGAGAGTCATACTGAGAGTGTATCATTGGCTCTATATCTTCATACTTTAGTAGCTTTTACTTCAACGAATACATGGACTGTGTTGAAAACAAAGGCTCTAATGAACCTAAAAGCTGGTATGACCCAATTGTGTAACAATATAATGGGCGGCTTGGTTCAAAAAGGATTCTATAAAACATTACGGGTTAGTATCCTTATCCTATTATAAATAATTAGAATATTAATTTGTAGATCATTTATTTCAGACGGTTTTATTGAAAGGAACTTGTCGATCCCAAGTGGTACTTCTGAAGAGAATTAGTCTAACTGGTGTCATCACAATGTCTGTCAGACCACTAGTAGCTGGCAATTTTACTGAACGATTAATGTCGCAATATTTAATCCAAATACTATCTGTACCCGCAATAATGTATAACTTGGAGCAATTGGCTCCTGAGTGTATTACATTAATTCAACAGAATTCTATTCTCGAGAAATCCTTGCAGTTGCTATCAGACGATAAGAATCTGAAAACGATTACTGAGAATATGCAGGGTACACAAATTCTAGCATTCCTTGCCAATTTAGTTACATTATTCCAGTTAGAGAAAAATGAGTCTGCTGCCAATCTCTCATATCCGTTGTTTGTGGTAAGTAAACAATACATGTGATATACCAAATGAATATAACTAGTTATTATTATTTGTAGATTGTCGCAACTTCAATTCTCAACGGAATTCCGGGAAGTGTTGGCCTAAAAAGCGGTACGTGTACACAATGGCACGATTTATTGGGTTGGTTTGCGCCTTCACCCGATGCACCGCATAACGAAAACATGAGTCAAATGAAGAGGCAAATGCATCAATTATGGGGACAGCGTGCAATACGTTTGTTTTTTGGTGATAAATTGAAAGAACTAATTACTGGATATGAAAAGGTGGATTTCCAGGCACCGCCAGCTGGAGGTAATATTTGGAAACGAGCACTTTGTAAATCTACTATTCAAACATCGAGTAGAGTGTGGCAAAAACTCGCAAATCCTGATGTTAAACGAATAGCAAGAGTTTCCTCTTTATACTATGCAGCTCTACAGACATTACAACAAATTAAATTAGACATCTTATCAGGTACGTTGTTATGAAGATATGGCGTACTCAATACACTAACGAAACATTATTTTTAAATTATCAAGGTCTCTGCTACAGTGACACTACTTTACATGATTTATGGTTGCTAATTGCATCACTTGGCCCTTATTGTGGTCTGAAACTATTCCTCGACATCCATCAATCATATGGTTCTAATCAGCAACTGGTACCTGAACTTCATATGCTGATATTGTTTTGTGACTGTATGACTCATTATGTAACGTATGTAATCGTTGTTGACTATTATTATTTTATGATGATCGATTAAACGATTTTAATTTTAGGATTTTAGATGACGTGGAAATGTATGAACAGCAAAGTCCATTTATGCTTACTGATTTTGTAGCACTTTCATATTTTCTAAATAATTTTTTGTATAAAACAATTGTTGACTATGGTGGTGACTTGAAGGTCTTCATTTCGGAACCACTATTTGTCTCTCTTCATACATTATTGCTGTGTTTGTATCGACGTGATTGTCGACGACCATTTGCACCTCCTAATCATTGGTTAATTCACGATCTACGTCCGTCACAGTTCATTCATGACTTAGAGAAGGGAAAGAAGCATACACAAATTTTGTTACAAAAGATGCCCCACATTATACCGCATCAAGATCGTGTAAAACTGTTCAGGAAATATGTACAAAATGAGAAATCTGTATTGGGTTTAACTGAATCAGCTTGTGTGCCTTTAACATCATCATTAATTACAGTTCATCGGGAACGAATTGTTGAAGATGGTTACAGACAATTGGCTGCATTGCCACCACATTCGCTGAAAGGAGTGATACGAGTAAAGTTTGTTAATCAACAAGGACTTGACGAGGCAGGAATAGATCAGGATGGAGTGTTTAAAGAATTCCTGGAGGAGACGATAAAACGTGTATTTGATCCGTCATTAAATCTCTTCAAGACAACAACTGATGAAAGACTTTATCCATCTTCTACATCACGAATTCAAGAGAATCATTTACAATTGTTTGAATTCGTTGGCCGAATGTTGGGAAAAGCGGTCTATGAGGGAATTGTGGTTGATGTTCCATTCGCATCGTTCTTCCTGTCTCAGTTATTGGGTCAAACACATCAAGCTCTATACAGTTGTATGGACGAATTGCCATCACTTGATAGTGAATTGTATCGCAGTTTGACATTTATAAAACACTATGATGGAGATGTGACGGATTTGGATTTAACGTTTTCTATTGACGAAGATGTAATGGGAAAAGTGATAACACATGAACTGCATCCTGGTGGAAGAGCGTTGACAGTTAGTAATGATAATAAGTATGTTGATTCAAGGAGTGTTAGTTCATTGAGGATTACAGTTTGATTAAATATTTAATTTTAGAATCAATTATATCCACTACATGGCATACTTTCGAATGCATACTCAGATTCGTGAACAAACGGCAGCGTTCATTCGAGGTTTTCGATGTATTGTAAATCCAGATTGGTTATCTTTGTTTTCTACGCCAGAGGTGAGAATTGTAATAGGTTCTTTTTAATCTTATTGTGGTATTAATAGAACGAGTTTTGCTTTAAGCTACAACGATTGATATCTGGCGATACATCACCGATGGATTTGAAAGATTTGAGACGACATACACAGTACTATGGAGGTTTTCACGATTCACATCGTGTTATTGGATGGCTTTGGGATATTTTGGCAAAGGATTTCACAGAAGACGAACGTAAACTGTTCTTGAAGGTATAGGTGTTTAGTATAAAAATTAGTTGGAATTGTTGCTAATGGAGTTTTTGATTTTTAGTTCGTAACTAGTTGTTCTAAGCCACCTTTACTAGGATTTGCACATCTCGAACCGCCATTCTCAATCAGGTGTGTGGAGGTGGGAGACGATGAAGATACAGGTGACACGATTGGAAGTGTAATCCGCGGTTTCTTTACGATCAGAAAAAAGGATCCATTGAACCGATTGCCAACATCATCTACATGTTTTAATTTACTGAAATTACCAAATTATCAGAAGAAGCAGACTTTGAGAGAGAAACTGCGATATTCAATATCGAGTAACACCGGTTTTGAGTTGTCCTAAGCATATTTAACTGCGTAGCATTCTTATCTTTTTGTTAATTTAATATTAAATGTATTTAACCTGTGATAGTGTTAATATGTAATCATTGTAGTCAACACTTGTATTTTGTTAGTCAAATGTGTGTATAGTTGGGTGTCCAAGGAATGAAAATGAACTCATAAAATGTGTAATCGTCTTTCAAATCTTGTAAGGAAAATATTATGCTATTTACAATATGTCTACAACTTAATTTATATCAGTCATATTGTATATTTTTGTAAATTTGTAATTTCAATATATGATATGGCGAATGTGAATTAACGAACACTCTGCATTTTGATTTCATCTAACATTCTTCTTCACCTAATATCATTTATTCCATTTCATAACGGCATAATCGTCATTTATGTTATTGGAGAGATGTTGAACCAAGGCATTTAGGACGTCACAATCCTAATCCTGTGTAAAAATTGTACAGATTATGAATGGTATTATATTTGGACCAAATTCGTTATGTTATACCTTTTTGAATTTTTATTCTCGATTCATCATTTTATCTGATATACCTGAAGCTATGCACCTGGTCAATACAAGTCCGATAGACTTTTAATCCGCCTGAATGTATATGCATCTAGGAAATTGTACGGGCCCGAAATGAAACGATTTTAGCTGTTACATTTGCGTATGAAATCGGATTTAAACAACCCACCGCTTGTCTTTCTCACGCATTCAAAGTTCCCGTTACTAGTTTTCATGGTATTAAAATTGCCGAAGATTTACGTAAATTTAATACAAAGCGTGTTTAAATTAATCCCCGCCAAAAGCTCTCATCACAAGCGATTCATGTGACAATTCTCCGGTAAAGCAAGCGCTCAATTTAAACAAGAAAATATAATTCATAACTGCGTTAATACTAAATTAAAAATGGCAAAAATATCAACATAATGTAATCAACATTATGATTGTGATTAATATTCAATCAATTGTAATTAATGTTTCGTATGATGTGTCCTTTGCAGCGCTAATTTCTGTTGCTCACATATTGTCGCTACTCTCTCAGATATCTGACAGCACGGCCTGAGCTGTCGACACATTTCTCGATCAACAACGTTTCAATATTCCACTCGACTCGATTCGCCTTCAGTCGGGAAAAAGTGGTTAAGTAAAGCGGATCACAACCGCTTCTGTTGGGATTTTTCCTTTTTCTTGTTGTTGTTGCACTCAATTTTAAACATTCTTAATTTAATTAAGTCGCGTCTAATTATAAATAATCTTCTACAGTAAGTGTTTAGTGTTTAGAAAAAACTGAAAAGAAAACATTTTTTGATTTCTACTGTAGTCTGGTTCGGAAACAAATTAGAAACATTACGTGAAGAGCGTGAACAAAAAAAAATTTTTTTTTGCTGTCGCTTCCATAAAGTTTCTTCGTTTTGTATTCACGTTCAAGTTGGAAGTTCGTGTGTGGTTGTTTCCAAGAGTGGATTTATTTTTCTTCAAATGAAATTTTAGTTTTCCCATTGAAACTGCAATCAGGAAAATCGATTTATTACTTAATTTAAATGCATTAAACAATTCTAATTTTATCGGTTCACCATACTCAACACTTTGTGATCAATTCGAAGCAAATTATTGGCATTCGATAATAGTCTTTGTTCCAAATGTTTGCATGAGGTATTTTATTCGTTTTTGGGAAGTGTATAAAAACCCAAGCAAGTAGTCATAGTAAAGTGAAAATGCATTTGTGAGAAAGCTTACTTATTTTAATCATATTGTTGAAATTTATTTGAGAAGAAAATTATCTATAATAATATTGAATGTGAATGCAATAAAATTCATGAAATTCCTATAAAAGTGTGAAAGATATTGCAACAAATTATACGCCGTATTGAATCAAGGAAACTAGAAACAAACGAGTTGTAATAGAATTCCTTTGAGGTAAGATAATTCGTGTCACAATAATTTGTTACAAACAGTTTCGCTTATCTATGGCTTTCAGCTGGCCTTTTGTGTATCGCTTTCCTTAAAATAATAACAATAAATGTATTTAAAAAAATTAAATAATAAAAACTTTGCGTATCAAAGACAGTTGGCTAATTATAATAAGATTAATAAAAATAATATAAACATATTTATATTAAATTCACATTCGGTATGCGTTATGCGTAGTATGAAATATAAAACGATACAAAGTCAGTCTAAAATTCATTCCATTAAATGGCATTGGACCAGTAGCTGAATGATTAAGTAATTTTTTTAATTCATTTCCATATTGGTCTCTGAATGAAGTGATTTCTGTTTCCAAAGCCATTTAGTGAGGAAATATTTTATTTCTAGTAATGCTTTTTATTTTAATATGACTAACTAATGTTTTTTTTTTCTTATTACATTTGCTTGCAGATTAAAATCCCAATTTAATTTAATCCACTTGAACTAAGAACCAAATTCGAATGCTTAGATTTTTGTGAATTGTGTGATAATAACTGGAGTTTTATGTTAAGACAACAGTAAAACTCTAAATTAAATAGAACGAGAGAATAATTATACGTTGATAAACGTAAAATTAAAACATATTTTTCGTGTCAAATAGTTAAATAAACGGCACCGAAATTAAGTCATCATCCTGTGGATTTTGTTATTGTCTTAAGTGCCTATATCGGTATGGAAAATTGCTGATGGCGGCCGTTGGTGGACCTACAAGACAGTCGAGGGTCTCGTCGATGAGTGTCCCCATGTCTTTAGTGCAAGGAGGTGCTGCCGGTGCTCCGGCAGCTATTCTAGCTGCTGCTGCTCCATACTATCAACCACCAGCTGTACTATCACAGGATGTACAACCTGATCGACCAATCGGTTATGGAGCATTTGGAGTTGTCTGGTGAGTTCATAGTTTCTGTATATTCTACATATGATATTTTATTCTTTGTTCTCACTTATAATAAAATATTAAACGTGTGAGTGATTTGACTCATCGAAAAGTTATTGTACTCCCCGACTCGGCTCTATACACAGTGAATGATAACAGACAATGCCAAATAATTGCGATTCGATTAAATTATTATACGGAGAGGGGTATTCATTAAGAGTTTTTCATTCGTATTTTTTTTTTCCATTTGTTATTTTACTATTCCTTTTTATATACGGGCACAAAGCGGTTTGTTACATTGAAATTGAATGGAGCCTGGCTATTTAAGTGATCACACTATTTATTATACGTAGTGAATGATTGTTGAAACAAAAGACCATCCACTATATGAATGTGCATTAAATTTGTTACAAAAAAATTATAATTAAGTACTAAGTCAGAGAAACAGTCATAATTAACAACGTTTGACAATAACAATATTTCACATTTTTGATGCGGAAAATTTAAAAAAAATGGACAACTAAATGCTTCTACATTTACCATGTCGGTTACTATTTTCATATTATTTTATGGATTTTAATTTAACGGGTGAAATATTACAAAATCTAGATTTCTTTTCTATATCGCTTGAATAGTGTATTCCGTAATTACGACTTGATTCGTACTTTAATTTAATTCCGTTGTAAAATAAATTTTAATATAAAACAAGAAATGAAAATATAGAAAAACATCCTTTTAATTACGATTTGAATTTGATGGTATTAAATTAAATGAGATTGTAGAATAAAAAATCATCCAATAACAATACAAAATAAAATAACCAAAGAGTACTGAGAGGTGGTATAAGAACCGGAATCTTTGTTATAATAAAATAACGAGTTTTATGTTTTCCTCTCTATCAAAGTCTATTGCGCTTGCTCTTGCCCAACATCAGTGTACCATCGAATTGTATTTAGAATGAATAACAGAATAAAAAAAAAAAAAAAAGAATAAATTCAACACACCAAGCAGCATATAAATTAAGAATATAGAGAAATTGAAAAGAACCCTTAAAACTGGAGCTCTTCTAGTTGGTAACCAACAGCAGCAGTATACATATAAGGAGTGTATATTGCTGCTTTTTTGTTGAATTTTTCGGATACAAAAGGAACAAAAAATATATTATGCGGGATGCAGCAGCCGCAGCAAAAATTAAAGTGGTAACGAATTCTACGTATAGAAATCCCATATTTATGCGGCATGTGTTGCATTCATTAGAAATCGCGTATTTTAATGTTTCCTTAATTCATCATCAACATCACAGAGCGAGAGAATTGATTTTGTGTTGGCAATACTTGAAAGTGTATAGAATTTGTAATGGAAATTTCATAAATTATTTTTGAAATACGTTATTATGCTGTTAATCTTTGATTTCGATCGATTCGTACGGTATGAGTACTTTAAATTCCAATTAAATATGATAATTTAAAAACGGATTGATAATTAGAAAAAGGTTTATTATATACGAATAGTTAATGGATGAGTAAGTAAGAGCAGTAACGGTGTAACGGCTGAATCATTGATACAAGATTATAGATATGAAGGGATGATGAATGTGAAAAGATATATACAGAATATTAAAACCGTATCAGGTCGATTCACTTTATTTTTATTTTTGGGAAATGAAAGAACTGAAACCTTATGGTTTGATGGTGGGCCCTTTAAACCGTTGACGTATACAGGAAGAAAACCGCTGTTTTTGTACAATAGAAATACGGGACCCAGGGTAGTTTGTTATTAATCAGAATGGTACTGAGCGAGAATAAGGGAGTGAAGTGGCTGAATATTGTACGGTTGTTAGATGGTTCTTGTTGCATTTTATTTATTATTTAGCTATCGTAGACGGGACTAAAGACTAAAGAGGAACGCATATTGATCGTTATTTTAATGAATATTATATTTTCTCAGTGTAACGGTCGTTTTTATTCTCATTCTCTCCCTCTGCACATGATGTGCAGTATGGTGAATTTATGAAAAATATATTGAATGGATTTTCACTATTACTGAGTCTGTGTATTGTGATTACTTTGTTTAGTATTCGATCTATTATGTTTAATATGAATCCCTGTAAAATATTAGTCACTGTTATCACAGCCAAATAATAATAAAATATGTAGTGCATCAGTTGAATGAATCGATGCCAATTTGGTGTATACGAGCCAGACAGTTTTTCCACTTTGAGCCACTTTTTTTTTTTGGTTTTCGGTTTTTAAACTTTCACATGGCAATGGGATTGTTGCAGTCGCATTTTGCTATGACTGCTAGTTTTGGTTGAATGGCAACCACCCTTCGTTTATCCACCACATCGTGCCTTAATGGCATCAACAATTGAATATAAAGTATTTTCATTTTTACGTCGTCTAGTCAGTTGGTATATTTATTTGTGGTTGGTACAGATGATAATGAACATCATCATCATCATCAGATTGGCAAGTTTTAATGATACATAGTTATTGGATGTTGTCCAATATACACATGAAATGCGTTACAATATGAAAGTAATTGTCTATAGATATTGTATTGGATCAAAACATGGGACACGTTTACTTAGTGTTTTTCCATTAAAATTGGTAACGAATAGTTTTTATGTAACTCCAGATGTGCACTAATAGATGACCAATTAATAGTTGATTAGATTTATTTGAATTGGGTTGGAATTAATTTATTATTATTGAATTTATTTTGGCTCAATTGAATTTGACGATGGTTTCTTTGTCTGTGTATCCAATGTGATTGGATTTGAAGGAGGCAATAGCAACCGTAAAATTAATAACCCGGTTTCATGTTAACTGAACATTTTTCGATGGTGGATCCATTTAATTTCATATGGGTTATGCTGTTGGTGAGGACCGTCTTGTAACGTTATTTGACTGGCGTTGAACGATAATAGTGAATGTTTTGGTGTTTGATGAGATGTGAACAACGGATAATTGTCAAGGTCTGAGGCATTGAATTTTTGCTGCATCACAAGATTTCAATATTGGATATTTTATATTTTTGGGTTCTTTGTTTAAGGCATTCACCGAGATCAGAACAAATAATAGACTTCATCAACATTTAAGATTATTCTTGTAGGTTACGTCTCAGAATATCTGATTCCTTTTTTTTTTGTGTTTTGTTGAGTGAAGAAAACTAAAAACGAATATAATCAAAGAATTTCATTGTTGCTACCAAAGTCTTATTAAATATGGATGCATATGTTGTTTGGTTCTTTATTCCATTCCATATTTTTTTTACTACCTGCTTTTTAATAAAATAGCAGTTGATCCATCTTGAAACTAAGCTGAATCAAAAAAAATATTGAAAGACCGATTGAATATTCTATTCATTATCGTCTGGGATGATTAATCTAAATCCTCAAAATTTATAGTGAATGATGTTGCTAATGGTGTTGAATGCATAACCTCTACCTACCTACCAATCATTTGTCTCTTATTGTCGATATCTTTTAGTGGAGATCAAAGTTCTATATTATTCTTTGGTTTGTTTGAAGAACACTTTTTCGTTTTAATAAAACATTAGGAATATTGAAAAGTATAGAATTTTGTATGTGCCATTGACAGGTTGACTCAATAGCCTGAATCTGCAGCTGAAAGATTTTTATTCCATTTTTTAATTTCAATTCGTTCACATCCACTCAAATAAAAATAAAAAAAAATTTCTATTTGAAACAGTAGAAAAATTATCCATAATTATCCAAGTATTTTGTTACACATTTTCCTTGGGATTCAGGGCTGTTCACTCTTTCGGTATATAATTTTATGGTCTTTATCTGCCTTTGATTTCACAGTACATACAGCTGGAAGAGTTTTGTATAGATGAATATAAAAAAAAAACATACCAACCCATTTGAGTATATTTTGGTTTGTTGTGTGCATTCATGGGAAATTCCGTACTGTGAATTGTGAACAGAGTACACTGTTTTTAATTTTTTTTTCCCAGCACCAGGTTACACTATTTTCTTGAAATGGGTTTTTATTCATAGATTGGTGTATAGCGCAAACTCGACGGTACCAACACGTTACATAAAATATTGAGAAGAGACGGTTCTTTTACTTTTTTTTTTTTTGGTTGGGAAAGAAAAACCATAGGAAAATTTTCGGTATGTTGAATTGAACCAACCCTGTTCAGATGATTTTGTCTCTGAGCATGGATAGGCACCGGGCGAAAAATATAAATCGGAAAATTTCAATAATATCGGTGAAATGAGAAGAAAATTTTCTCTGTGTTTTATATATTTGGCGAGTATAGTGGAAATGTTATTTGATTTTATCCACTTGAAATGTTGTCGTTTAAGGGAGTTTTATACGCGTTATATTCGATGAAGGTGCAGGAAGTTATTTTAGCCAGACATTTATAATTTGCTCCTTTTGGGTTTCAGCTATATTTGTATTTGACTACGTAGATAATGTAGAAAATTTTCTTATTGGTTGCTACAGACATGAATGGGCACCATCATCATATCATTGTACTAAATATTGCAGAAGACGAAATCAACATGAAGAGAATAATTATAGAATTGCCTTTATGTTGTTGGTTGGTGAAAAAGGTATCTGTTACAGGATGCGCAATTTTCTTTTGGGTAATTCAGTAACACATTGATATTCCGTGTATGTTTGACCAAAATGAAAATCGATTTGATCGTCCCATACCCAGATTTGATTAGTAATTTCATTGAATTACATTTTTGTATGTGTCTTCATCTAATTTCATTTGTTTGTTAAATGAATTAGACCTCACGGTCAGTCAATAAATCAAATAAAAATTAAATGTGTAATGCACTAATGGTATCAAAGAGAATGAAAAAAAAAAATACGAAGCAGACAATTGAACTGTCCGGAGACGGTCTCAAATACTATAATTATCATGTTGTGTTTGAATTAGCATAAATGTGTAAGAATACCATTAGTGTTGGATGTACCAACATGGAATAAAAAAGAGAAGCTCAAATATTTTTTTTTCGGATGAAAAAGATTTATATTGTCTGGAGCTGGAGAAGTCATCGATCGATGTCGCGTCCGTTTTTCTGAGACTCTAAAAAAGCTCATTTATTATTTGGTATTCATTTTAAGTGATCATTTCTGAAACTACGTAGAATAAAGTAAAACATTTAAAATGAACATTTCAAATGGCCAATTGGTTTTCTCTGCATAAGGAAGGATTACCATGTGAATGTTGAATGCATTTCAAATTTGTATGCTTTTATTATTGATGTGCTATAAACCGTTGAAATTATACTGTTCAGGTTCACTAAGAAACTGAACCTTTCCTACATGATAAAACCGTATTAAGAAACATATGAAAGAAAAACTATAAAAGAAATGTATTGAAACGCTTTTCTATTAGTATTGTTATTTTGCACAAGCCATTTTCTCTGGACCGAACAAGACATTTTTGTTTTTTCATTCAGGTAAATAGACGGATGGTAACCGTATGATTATGCTTTATTATTATTAGATTGTATGTTTTTTTTTTTTATTTTGCATTCATACTCATCCAACGAATTTATAACAACGCGCGACTATAATAAAACCTCACATGTACGCGGGGGGATATAAAATTCGTGAAATGAAATTTAAAGTGAACGAATATAAAGTAAAAATGTGTAAAAGACGAACAGAATGAATATGAAATAAATAAAAAACGCCTCAAATAGAAACGTTGAACTTGTGCTCCAAGGCTATCTCGTTGTCGTCTCGCAATCTGTTGTCGGTTGTATTCACTATTATTAAGTGTTGTCTTCTCTTCATATAAACAGTTTTCAGCATAAAGGAAATATACTAATAATGAAAAAGCACATCACTTGATATTTCGGTTTTCTTATGTTATTTATATAGCCACAATAAGTCTGGAGAGTTGTATGATCTCTCTCTCGGTGTCTTTCTGTACTTTTTGATTCCTGTTGGTCGGTGTTCGGTTCTTGGACATGAACTGCAACCAATTCTTCAAGGGTATTGATCGAATAAAAAACTTGGATCCAATACAGCTGGGCTTTTCAGTATAAAAGAATGAATTTAAGAAAAAAAGAAAATCCGAAGGCGATGATAATTTTCTTAAGAACAAGATGTGTGTGCAATAGAAGAAGCAACTTTGTTGCTAATGGTTAACACAAAAAAGGAACATAAAAGAAACGTGAGGAATTAATCCAGTTGCGTAGTAATGATTTCAATTTCATTTAATACCAATCGCGTAGGGGAGCCATCTAAAAGACGTGAATGTTTCTTTAACTTGTCTCTGTTACTTATGTGTTGTTTTTTTTTTTCTGTTTCCATCTGCTAGTGATGTGAATTGCATCTACGTTACATTGCTCTATTCCAAACCATATAAAATTCACGATTTTCTCATTGCGTTTTCTATTCAATTCAATAGAATAATGAGTCTCTAAATAATTCATCTGAGCCCGTATAAAGTTGTAACTAAAGATGATGATGGTTAGATGTTTTGGTGAGAGATGTACATATAGTTGCTGATGATGGTGCATTATTTCTTTCTATATATTCTACGTAATGGTTTCTTTTCCCCCCACTTAGAAATAATTAGTGTTCGACAGTACACTTGATATGGAATAGACTAACATGAAATATATTAATTTTAGAGGATATGAACTGTTTGAGTATTGGGCCACTAACCTTACTTCAACTTTGGGGTAATATTTTGGTCTTTTTGACTCAGTTTTTTGTTTGTGAATATTTTGGATTGACTGATTTAATAGGAAATGTATTCATGGCTTTGAAGACTCATTCGGTGGAATATTAACCGCATAATGTTATTGTTTGTCTGCGATAGTATATTTTTAAACCAGAAATTACAAGGGAATTGGAATAGAAAAACTGTTATATTTTGTTTTCTTTTTAAAGAAACATATAACGAAGGAAAATGATGTTTCGTTTTTTTGCAACATTTGGAAGTTATAATCATTCGTCAATGCATGCGATTAGAAATCATAATATGGTGTTGCCTCATGTATCTTTAACAAATATTTAATGTTATATATTCAGATTGAAATAGTTATGTGAATAATGATGTGCGATGTATCATATCAAGGAATCATTCAACTTAGGTTTTTGTTTCATTTCTTTTTTTTTTAACTTCTTTTATCGTTAATAAGCGGTTTGAGTATTCAAGTAAAATGAGAACCATTAAATGGAGTAATATTCATCTACTGGCATATGAAAAGAAAACTGTTCGCATAGATTCGCGGCAGAGTTAGGAAGAATATGATAATTCTTTAGCTGATATCAATGAACCTAAAGAGGAGAAGAACTCTGAAGAACGGTGATGGAATTCTTAAAATTACTTGGCCATGAAGATGGTAGTTCTTAACTTTTTTTTTCTGTTTGTTGTTTTTCGTGTAGTTTGTGACGGCCTTAACAAAATGCGAATTTTTGTATATTTCGTTGTTTTGTCTTTTGGGAATTTTGTTTTTTATTCGGTTTTATTCATATTAATATGTGAGGCAACAGAAGTAAAACGGTCCCGATGAAAAAGATCTTTTGGAGTAAGAATTTTATGTGGAGATATTGGATAAATGGACGATACTGTGTTTAATGAGAACACAGAAAGAGAGAGGAGAGACACAATATATGCAAGCATATGATGATGAGAAATTGCTTATGTTACAATGCCCCCTTTTTTATCAAATTCACATCTTTCACATGTGATCATTTGGGTTGCTTATGTGTTATTTTAATGTGCGGTTTTTAATAAGAAAACAAAAAAAAAACTGGCATATTAGATTAATCTAAATGATTATCATTGGGAAGGTATTTTCCAGTTCGCACAGTTAAAAATGTGGCAATTGGTTAAAATTCAAATGAAAACATCGTCGCTAATTTTTTTTTTATTTAGTTGTGCACATTTACGTATACAAACGTGAGTGCGTTCTTTTCATATAAAAAGTCTCCGACAGATAAATTCGTGGAATAGACAGAATCATAATTTATTTGTAGTTAATAAAAGAGCCAATAAACTATAAAGTATTGTGTTGTTTTGGGGGAGACCCATTTGATACAAAAAGTAATTTCAAATTGAAAGAAACAAGAATCTCTGGTGGATCCAGATTAAGTTAGTGGTTGGTTTAGAGGACAATGAACGATTTGAATGTTATTCCATAATTTGTATTACATAGACTTTATTTTCCTGTCTATTTTGGATTTTATGTGGTAATTTTATTTAGTTGTTTTTCGTACTAGAAAATCGGTTAATTTGAACCGAAAATAACGAAACAAATCTATTACTGGCTCTGGTAGTTGGGAACGATTGAAACATCTGATTGGTATTAGACCATTTGGCTAGCAGATAGACAATAAGAAAACCGTTGATTGAATCGGTAATAAACTAGAAGTAAAAGACGATGATCGGTAATTGCATCGGTCTGTTATACTGTAGTTGGCCTGAATTGGTAGATAGTAGATAGTGTGAGGTCATTCCACTATTTTGCCCATGAGACACGTCATCTGAAAGAATGTAAGAATTTAGTGTTTCGGAAAATCAAATTGAAATTATGATATTGGAAATTGTACAGTTCAATTGGATTCTATCCAATAAGTGGCGACAAATTTGATGTTATTTTAAATTAAAGTAATGGAAAGTCACAAAATTCCCTTATCATTTTGACCGGTAATCGATAAAGGGCTTGAAGAGACAGTATACATAAGAATCTATGTAAATTTCATTATCTCTCTGTGTATACTATGCGATATGATGCGACTTGTATTTGATTATGAGTGCTGTTGATATCATCCAGTACAGACAACGTCATAGTTCCTTGAAGCATAAAGCATACAGACACGAATAGTGTGATTGAAGGGAAAAATGTTCACTTCCATCCGGACGGGCTTATGCAATTGCTGATAGTTTTTTTTTTGGAAAATTTCATTTTCCACTTTTAGCAAAATTAACTTTTTATTGAGCTGATTATTAAATTTTATGCAATTTTCTTCATAAAATTGATGCAAATCATTTTTAATATGCATGGCAGAGGGTAATAAAATTGAAACCATAGTGGTAAACCACATAAAATATCTAGAAATATTTTAAAATTCTTTTCCCTATTGGCAAACTCACTGATTAATCATTTAAATAACATTTTAAACGTCGATAGACTATTTACCTGTTTTTATGTGAAGGTGAGATGGCCAACAATATTAATCAGTATTCACAAATGATGGTTTCTTTTAAAGTTTGTCAATATGCATCTGGTTTCTGTTATTTTATACCTACACCACGAGTATTATTAATCCATCAACACAAATTTCATTTTTAATTATCCATTTTTATTGTTGATTCTTTTGAAATAAATTGATAATGTAATCCAACATGGATGGATGTGAATTGCGTAGTTTCTGGTTAAGATAATAATAATTTGGTATGAGCTTTTTTCCATTATACGCAAACCGATTATTTTCTTTTATTGCTGTAATGAGAAATCTTTTGAAAAGTTGTCTTCTATTATATGAAAAGAATTGGATTAAAAATAATAAGATGAAATCTCAACTGTTTAATATGCAGGTTCAAAAAATAGAGTTTTATTTTTATTTCTCTACCAATTGGATATTTTTCTTGGTAACTCTAGCCGTGTTTTCTGGTTTTCCTTTAAATTTTCGATCTCCACATCTCCTTAACAATCACACAATACAATTTATTTTGTCTTCAATAAAACTTGTATGTCTTTAATGGTTGTTAAGATGACGTTGAACATATGGACGGGATCATACACAATATATACTGAGTAGTATATCCAGATGAGAAAAGAATAAAGGAAATTTATTGATCATCCTTGAGACAGTGTGTGCGATGTGCTGAGTTACCACTGTACGTTTCTCTTAATTTTTATGTTTTGTGTTTTCATTCTGTGTAACATTTCACTCTGAACAATATAAAAAAAAAATTTGATAATATCCAAAATGAGCAGTTGATTTCGTTCAGCCAGGTCTGATGGATCACGTTCAACATGTTTAAACACCTGCCGTTTTCATGCATCTGTTCGTTAAAGCTTATGTTATTTGGTGGTTTGTAGTTACTGTCGGAACAGATTCGTTGTATTAACAATTCGTTCAATAAATTTTTTTTGGGTTGATTTGATTATATTTGGGTGTGTGTGGCGACCTGACGATTGTTCATCCAGAGTTCCTCAGCCCTACCTTGTACTAAGCTAATAAGGTGGTTTTATTGTTTTCACATTTATAAAATGGTCAATAATCGTCCTCGAGATTTAGCCAAATAGAAAAAATAAAAAAATTAAAATTCATATGTTCGTCTTATTCATGGGTTTTCTGAACCGGGGGGAAATAATTATCATAATAAAAAAGCGCATGAATGGAAAGCAACAGAAGTGATTTTATATTGTGTAGTGTATTTCTTTTTTATTACAAATGAAACATACGGAAATTAATATTTGACTGGTAAACGCATCACGGAATGTTACTGGTTTGAATTAGAATAATTATTTAATGGATGTATTATGGTGTTTTGTATAAATTAGTTGGTGGTGTGGAGTCAATTACTGTGAAACACATAATTTAATTTGATAAAAATCGTTCTCAAAATGCCAAACAGAAAACAGTTTTTTTTTTTTGGGACAGACAGTTAAACTATAGACAAGAAATGATATATCAATCAATTGAAATTTAATGAAAAAAATTGTAACTAATCTATAGATAGACATAAATACCAAATACAATGTTAGAAATCGAATAAGACTTTTGTATTAGTAGCAAAATTCATTCGTGACTTGGATGAATGAAAATATTTTGAATGAAGGAGGCCTCTGTCTTTATTATTATTTCATTGTATATTTTGGGCTATTTAATAATGCATGATGTGCTTTCTATCTATCTTGTCTCTTAATGAACACATACACACTGAATTTATGAAGTTGTAATACAATAAACCGTGAATATCAATGTATCGTCAATGTTAGAATAACTTCTACGTGTTTTCTAAACATCCAGAGGAATATAAATATTCTGTGATGCTAAAATTAGACACAGTTTCGCGTCGATTGCATTTTCTTGACTAGGTATTACCACATGGCTGTTAAGACAGTACAAAATATAAAAGCCTAAGAAATTAGATAACAAACAAAAGAAAACCGTAATTATATTCCCATTATCCAATAGTATTCCTTTTTTCTATGGATGTTCTAATACTCTTAATGGTTTTTCACTTGTTTTACTTACATTTTGTGGTATTTTTGTACTGTTAGTATCGGGTTATTTGATTGGAATGATATCAAATTCCAGAATAAATGACGTATAAATTATCATGCGAATTCAGAGTAAAGATCTAAATTTATGTTGTCCCTTGTTCCTGTTTAACAGTCTGTCAGTGTGGCATGTTCATTTTCATCATGATGGTATATTAAATTCGTGGAAATCTGTGTACATTTTTTTTTTAAATGTTTGACCTTAGCATTAGAGGTGAATCCATTGAGGTTTTGAATGGTGGTATGATGGGAAAAAACCAAAATTTAAAATTGGACTGTAAAGAAATTCTACCGTACAGAAGTTATTTTTGACATGGCCAGTGATTACAATCAAATGTTTCATTTGACTGAGATTTCAATGAACGTAGAAAAATTTGTGTATGATGCCCTTGAAGATAATTCTAAATGGTGACAACGTATATTTAGTTAAATCGGATGTTTTTCTTTAATTATGAAATTCTCTGGTGAATCATATTGTACATCTAATCATTTATGAGACTCATTCGACTCAGTCAGATTTTAATGAAGTCTGGTGTGACATCTTAAGTAAACTAATAGCTATGCGAATTAAAATCAGTTGAAATGAAATCAGTATTGATTAGATATCCTTCTCTTTTGATAGATTCCAAAGCAGAATATTGTCCTAATTTCTTAGCTGTCATTGTCAGTTTATGGGTCACTTAACTGCCAGAAAGATAGAAGAATATCTATTTCGCCATAGAATAAAATTTCAAAAATATAACGGACTTTGATAACTTTACGCGTTGACATACTTATTGATTGTGCAATTTATCCTTTTGCGCTCGATTGATTAAATATATACTAACTTGATATTCTATGACAACTGAATGGGTACACACGGGGAAGGGAATTTATATATTCGTTGATCAGAAAAGATACATATCGATTAAAGAAATTGAAATGGAAGAAATTCAATATGGAATATGGAAAACAGAAAATAAGATTGAAGCAACGAGTTTTGCTGTCACGTGAAAATATTATTTGAACTGTTTGATCTAAAAATAAAATAAAAAAAAAACATACACAGAATTCGTAAATGAAAGAAAACCCTTTAACAATGTGAAACAAATATTTAAACTGTATTTTAATTGTAATTTAAATTTAAGATGACTTTGGCAATAAAATTGTAAGAAAGAAAACCGTATTTCTTAATATCGATTTAATTTAATAGTTGTTGTGTTAACAATTCAATATGTTTTAATGAATGTGGAATCATAAATATTTAGAGAAATTGAATCATTGTAATGTTTTGTACACACTTCTGTTATTTAATTCTTTTATTTTTCATGTATTTTTTTGTGGATTTTTCGTAATATGGATTATGTATGAAAAATTTAAACTAGAGTACTAATATAAAAATAAAAAATAAACAACAGTAGTATTACTTAAAAATGCAATTATAAAGGTAATCAACTGAGAATATAGGCAATTTTAAAAGTCAAATGAGAAGTAGTGCGCGAATTTATTTAATGTACCATATTGTTACACGTAAAAGAAACATCTATCTGTTTTTAAATTGCATCTACTGTGTGCTCTATGAAGAAACAAAAAAAAGATGCAGATTATGTGAGTGAATGAGATGGGGAGTAGAATGATACACGAGTGGAGATGTGAAGTGCCAATGCATATTCTATGGGTGACATGGTTTATGTTACGACGTTTTTAATCTCAAATTCTATTTACTAATGCGGTCATTGTATAAAATTTATGCAATCAAATAATGTGATATGAGTTTATACAGTGCATGTTGTACATTTGTTTGAATGCACAAAACTTGTCTGTTTTTTTTTTTTTTTTTTTTTTTTTTTTTTTTTCTTTAATCGTTTGATGGTTCAACACATTGTTAAGAGGGTATATCAGAAAGTAAACGTGATTTTTTTATTTAAAAAAAACTGATTATTAATTTATTGAAACCATTTGAGCAAAGAATTTCAATTAGATCAGTTTTTATATTAAATATTAATTAATGATTCCCACGGTAACTACTTTTATGTTCTTAATAAAACCGATAAAAAAACAGTTGTCACACCATTAAACATTAAATAACAATTAATAGAAAACCAAAAGTTTTTATTGTGTATTGAAGGAAGAAACATGAATCGATATATTAATTTTTCAATGATAAATTATATAGAATTTTAAATTCAAACTATTGCAGTTTATTATAATTTATTAGAATGACATTGAAACTAATATAATATGGAGGAATCCATTTAAATGTCGCGCGTTTAACTATAATGGATAGTGCGATAAAGAATAAAGAGTCACACGTTCATTTAATGATTTGATTAAAGAGACCAAGTGATTTTTCAAACGTATGATTGAAATTAAATGTTTATTGTATGGCAATAAGATGCTACCAATGGTGCAATATTGCACATTATATCCAACGGTGAATTGTGTCTATCTAATAGTATTTTTTTTTTTAAATTGCATTATTGCAACCGTGAAGGTCATATTAAATCTTATGGTTATGTACATTTGGTTTTACCATTTGAATTGAATAACACAGAATAAAATACTAACTAACTAATTTGGCTCAATGCCGTGATTTGGAGCCAGTCTAAATCATGATGTTGCAATTACATTGAAATTGGCAACAAGTAATTCCTTTAAGATGCAAAAAACAAAACACTAGAAGAAATCGAGTATATGAGTGGGGTAAATAGTAATCAACAAGCAAAGAAAAGTAATAAAAAATTGTAGAATTAAAACTTTATCAGGAGTCGACCAAATGGCTTGAATCCATTCAATGGTAATTGTGGAAGTGTAACAAACAATCAAAAGAATACAACATTGTGCAATTGCTTTTGGCTATGACTTGATATTATATTGTTTTCTGACTGATTCTTATAATGACTTTTGGTCTCATTACTCTAGATTATGGTATTGCATAATATTTCACTGTTTGTGCCGCTGTTTAATGTTGCCATTGGAATTAAATGAAAATCAATTTTCTAGTCGATATAATTTTAACCGAGTTGAGTGGAGAAGTTTTATATATAATATGTAATTCACTGTACTTTATTGTTTCCGAAGCTGTTAGGCACCTTTAGTTGCCACATTAACTAACAGTATGAATGTGAAGTGAATGAGAGAAATGCATTGATTTGTTGTAATACAATTGATCTTATGCCGGTGGCAACAATTCCACAATTTTATTATTTTAACACAAAAATTTATATGAAATTAAATGAATTCTTAATGCACTCAAGAAAAAAAAATGGTTTAAAATAGACAGATACAGAAGTACAATAAAACTTTTGCATAACATTATGTTTATTTAATTCACCAAAAGATGCATGGTACGTTATTGTGGAGAACTTTGGAAACATTATCGGACTTATGATGGAAGTAGGTTACTCTGTTATTCGCGAGGAAATAGTAAAAGATCTTGGTTTTGTTTCTGTATTCATCACAATTTTTATAAGAGAAGGGAGCATATTGCATTAAATATTTATGTTGAATAAAATACAATGATCGCAAATGGATTTTATTTTTTGTTAATATTATCATTCGATTGGAAATACTTATTAAACAAATAAGTATTCTATTCTTTTTCTATTGGTAATGGATATAAAATAAAATTTATGGTAATGTGTTATGTTTATATTTGGTATTGATTCTAATACTTCGTTCAGGTGGTTATATGAATAAGTAAATGTTAAGAAATTTGATTAGTTTTAGTTAGCTTGAGATAGAGAATGAATGTTGCAATTGTTATTATTAACGGAATAATTTTGAATCAATTTTTTAATAGAACATTATGCTTTTATGTGAATTTAAATTAAATTATATTTGCAACATTATAATAGTTTACATCATATAGATAGTAAAGATGATTTGATTTATATATTTATCATTTAATTTAATGATATTCGTTGTGTATAATGAAGAGTTTGATGTGATCGAAAAGGTTTAATAATAATGTATTTGGCTATGATTCAATGGATCTGATATTACTATGTATTATGCTTTACAATTCATTTGATAGATACACATACAATCGTTTATTATTATGATAAAATCAGATATTCAATTTCAATTAACTTTGATGTAAAATACATTTATGTGTATGGAATCACACGTATGTAATTTTGATTACTTGCAAAATATATTTATGGATTATTAACATATGTTGTAATATTAACGGTGTCCTCTTATTTGCAAATATATCTGATAATGTAACGTAGATGGAATTGGAGGGGAGAACCCAGCTGCTAGCTGTTTATGATGGGGAGTTGGGTACATATTGAGAGCAATCAATTCAATAAATTGATTCAATTTTATTCTTTCACGTGTCATGGCTGTAATGTGACTAACGATATCTTATACTTTCACTATTATTGTGTATCAATCTTATGTAGTTGAATAAGATAATAATTATTCTATTGTTTTATTTTGTATATTTATAGGGCTGTTACTGATCCAAGAGATGGACGACGTGTTGCTCTGAAAAAACTACCAAATGTATTTCAATCGTTGGTCTCATCAAAACGTGTGTTCCGTGAACTTAAGATGTTGTGCTTCTTTAATCATGAAAATGTAAGTAAAAACAATTAAATGAACTAATTATGTTTTAAGCCGTAATTCATTAACAAGAAGCCAAACTATAAAATGACTAACTGAATCTTGCTTTATCTCTTCGTGTTGTTATTTGTCTTAAACATTAATGATAATCCATCGATATTTGTTAATCTCAATTTTTATGCAAAGAATTTCTTATTATTATACATAAATATGCGGTAATTTTTAATTAAACATAATATGGATAACGGACCTTTAAAATTAATGGATGTACGAAATTATTTCTCGTTTCATTTCAACAATAAATTGATTATTTCGTTTATGGAACTTCTGGTTTCGGTTAAATCTACTTAATTTTATATTTTATATTTTCTCTTGCTCTTGCTATTTTTAATGTTTTGTTCACCGGGGGTTTCTTATGGCGTGTCGATTAACATAAAAAATAGAGAGAGAGAAAAAAAAAAAAACCAAAAAAATGTATTGAATTGTAATTCATTATTTAACGGAAAGCACTTGAATTTTTTATGTATTTTCGATTTATTATATGAATATTTGTGATGGAGGGGCCAGTAAAAAGGGAATTTATATGATGTTTAGTATGCTTATTGTGTATTAACCGTTTTGTTTTCCGTTCAATTTGGTAGTTGTTGTTGTTGATGAATCAATTCATGTATTCAAATTATCTTTTATATTTGTTTGGGAATTGGGAAGCAAAAATTCTTCGGTGGGACCATATTAATGGTGGTGTTCTTCTATCTAAATCAAATATTAGTTAACATGAAATAACTAATTTCTGATAAATTTCATATTAATATTAATGAGAAATTTAATGTTCGTTTCGTATTTCATATATTTGAGTTGTTCAAGTGAAATTTTTTGCGTTCAGTTAAATGAATAATGGGACATAATTGTATGTGTCTTGGGGTGTCTTATCAATTTCCAATAATTTTTTTTATACGACAGTTAATTGTGAATAGTCTATATGACCTGGATTTTTATATTACATTTATGTTTATTTTATACCAAAAAAAAAAAAACTGTGTTTCCCTAATGTTTACGATTTCAACTATTGACTTGGGCACTTGTAAATTAACATATGGCTAATATACGATATCAAATATTATTCGCTTTTAAAGTTGTTAATTTTTATCCAATTTCATTAATCCATATGACTTTACTACACGTTAAAAATGGGGCGGTGGAGGTAATAATACAATTATTTACTATGAAATTAATTCTTTGGTTATGTGTTAATGGAGAGGAAACGTGATTACTGCATAGTAACTTATCAGGTTGATTGGAAGGTTTATTATGTGTTAATAAAAGAAAAAAATGTCATTTATATAGTTTAATGCATACGAAATATCATTAATTTTTTGTTGTTGTTATTGAATTAATTTTATTTGGAACTGTTATTGCGATTATTTTAACTCTGAATTGTTAAATTGGCACTAGTTTGCTTTGGCGGGGTAGTAGTTATATGTCGATTATTTGAAATACAGTACTAAACAACAGTATTGGAGCAATTACTAATGACCGATATATTTGTGAAATCGTCTAATGGATTTTATGGTATTAAGAAATAATTTTCTGGGTGTAAATTTATAAAAATCATATCAGACTTGGTATATGTTGGACAATAATAATTATTTATAAGAAAATCCATTGCTTGGTTATTGATAAACACTTTGTTGATTTTAATTCAGTTTTACTGTTTAATAATTTGAATTGATTTAAAATTTAATGTGTTTTTTTTTTGGGTTTCATATTGAAAATCTATAGACGAAAACGAATCATATCAGTAACAGTTTCCATTAAATTCACTTTTTGTGTTCATTAAAGTCACAGTTTTTATATGTCGTGATATTTATTAAATTGGTTAGCACTGATTACACAGACAAAACTAATTGGTAGATAGGGTCACATACTTATGACGATTGATCGAATGTGAAATCAATTGAATTGTGCACTTTTTTTTTTTTTATTTCTTGGTTTAGATTTTCATTCATATGGTTTGAGACAGTGGGGGGAGTATACTGTTTGTTTTTCACCATTGTCATATTATGGTTTAATGGTGTTGTTGTTGTTGTTATTACAATTTTTGACAAAGAAAAACACCGTCAATTTTATATTTATTTCTAAATGCAATTAAAAAACGTGAAACATAAAATTATCATTAACGAATATTAGTTTTATTTGAATATAAATTAAAATAATAGTTACAAAAAAAAAATTAGAGTTGATATTGATGTTTTAATTTTTTTACTGTGCAATATAAAAATTATGTCATTTATTAAAAATGGTATTTAAGATATTGTTCAATTCATTACCTAATTTACTTAATAATTCGTTATAAAACTAGGTGATCAATAAATTATTGTAAAAATGTGCATAGTTGAGAGAGATATACGAAATGGCATAAATAAATCTGATGTGAATGGAATATTCAATGGAGAATAAAAAAGTGCAATGATAATTTTATTGAATGTGGCTGTTTAGTGAAGGCCAACGAATGATAACATTTAATGTACTTTGTCAAAATGGGGAAGTAATAGATATTCAAGAAATGTGAATGGTTTATTTTCATGTTAAATATTGGCATATTAAATACGATTAATTTTTATTATGAATTCAAATTTATCTGTTTATGGTAAACTAACAATCAAATTACAATGAAATTTGATAAAAATATTTAATTGAATTATATGGGAGACATTTCAATGATAATTAATGATATCAAAAAAGAGAAAGAATGATGAAATAAACCTTGTGTTTTTCATCGTCTTCTTATATTTCATCATCAATGACACATTTTCAAATGTTGAAAAGAAAAACAGTAAAATAAAATAAATGGTACATAAAAATTGTATTCACAACATTAATAAGATTTTGATTTAATACAGTCCGTGGATTTATGATGAAGTAAACGTGCCACATACCTTTTTTATATTTAATCTGAATTCAGCAGTTTTGTTGTTCTGTTTTTTTTTTTTTTTTGCATAAATCGTTGCAAAGTTTACATTATGTTGTCTTAATCGTGGAATCACCATACGTTTTTAAATTGATAGAATTTTTCGTGGTTTTATATGTATGAGTTTTCTAGTTGAAATTATTTGTTGCTGTTGATTATGATACTTTGGCAGAGTCCAGTTATACCAATTAGAGATTGAAGATACCTACATACAGTGAAATAAGCATCATCTGTAATCGTATACACTTAAACAGTGGGAATGGGGAGTAATATGTTGGCTAATTAACCGATACTATGATATCAATTAAATTTATTTAATGTAATGAAAGATTCTTTTAAATTCCCATGCTGATGATGGATGAAATAACGATGGCATGAAATAATCAACATTATTTATACTTTTTTTTTTAAATATAAATTTCATGATTTAGTGAGAACGATTATGGAAAATATTCAGTTGTTGTAGTTGTACAAAAGTAATTGTATGTGAGATCATTTGATTATGATAATTTAATTCTTTATTATTTTTGTGTATTATCACAAAACAAAATAAAAAAAAATTAAATGGTAGATGATAAATGTGTTTAATTCTTATATGGTTTCTCGTATAAGGTTTTGATTACGTTTTTGTTAACCCATTCTATTAAGGTACTGTAATATCATTTAATTCTTACGTTATTTATTAAGTGTTGGTTAATTAATGAGTATGGTTGCAAGAATTAAAAACGGAATCGTTGAAATTTGATCGGATCTCAATGACCTTTTCAGTTCATAACCATTTAGTTTAGAGTTGTTGGTCAATTCACTCAAATTAGGAGGGGGGGATTTTATAAAGTATAAAGTGTTTATTATTACAGTTTTTGTATTACAGACAAAAGAATTTATTAACCCAACAATAATAAATTTAACGACACTAAAAGAAAACGCATCTCTTTCGATATTAGTCAGCATTTAAAATAAAAATAAAAATAAAAAAGTACACGGTTTTTGTTCCAATAAAGATCAACAATCACATTATAGTGGCATACATGAAACAGAAAAGAAATAAGTTCAAGGAATTGAACCTGAGATGATATATTTGTTCATTTATTCTTGATTTCTGTTTTTAGTAAATGATTGTTTAACCGAACAAAATTATATTGAATATAGTTGATAATTTATTTTAATTTAACGAAACCATTAAATATAACCCTAAACCCGTACCAAATGTCTAGAAAAATTTAAGATAAAATCACAGAAGGATAACAAATAATACAAGAAAATGAAAAGAATTATTAAATAAGAGATGAACAACTTGTAAGAGTTTAAAAAAAAAAAAATACCAGAGTGAAGTGAGAAAGCAAGGAGAGATGGATGCAGTTAACAAGTCATGTACCACCTATGCCTTATGAGTTAATATTATGGAAACCGGTTCACTTCTTTTTCTTTTAATTTTTTATGAATATTTATAGCAGTGATTTTTCAAATAACAAAACGAATACTTCATGCATGCAGTCATATTTTCTTCTGTTTTCCAAAATAAAAAATGGGAAAAAAAAAGAAAACATACAGAACAACAACTCTTTTAATAAGAATTTTTAGTGTTTTGGTATACTGAAGACATAAAGCATAAGTTGCATTACCACCGAGTGATAATAAGACACAAATATAAGAAATGATTTCTTTCAATTTGAATTTTATAATGTAACACTTCTTTTTACGTTTCTAAATTTTGTTTTGGGGTAATGATGAAATTCTATTTGATAATTTCATTCGATCGTAAATGTAATGTATGGGTTTTTAAGTGTTCAACACTTTAAAATAGTCAGGATGAGTGGTAAAAAGGGTCCCCAATATTTCAAATTGGAATGAAAAGAATTCGTTTTTAAATAGTTTCTACGTTTTTTTTTTATTTTATTATTTTCATAGAATCAAATTTAATTTCATGGAAATCTCTCATTATCGATCTAATTTATGTTTTATTTTTTCAATGTTTAACTGCGGTATTGATCAATCTACGGGTGTTTATGTTTCAATACCTTTTTTTTCTATTTCTTAAATTTCTAAATGATCAACATTTTGTATGTAGAAATCTCATTTGATTTTAATCGGAATGAGATTCAAATCTTATAATAAAACTAATTTTCATCGTTATTACGTTAAAAAAAAAGAGAAGAAATTTTCCATTTCAATTAATTCTCATTTAATATTGAAATATAAATATAGTACAAGTCTGTTGAATATTTCGAATTAAAAATAAAAATGATTCGGTGTTGATTAAGTGGTCCCTTTTGGAATTTCTTCGCAATTATTTGGATCCTTTTAATTCTGTAGAGTTATAATTTGTTAATTCCAATAATTTAGGAATGATGAATTACGTAAATGAGATTATTGTATGGAAAATTCAATATGTTGTTACTAAGGAATGGACTGATTATGATGAAAACGCGTTCGATTGAACACTTTCAATGATTAAAAAATTCTATAAATAAACTGCAGGAAGTTAATTTCGTATTCTCATTTCTTGATTCTATTTTAATAAATATTCTGGGTGGAAATCAACGGAACAATAAGAAATTAATATCAGGTCAATGAGATTTTGTAATCGATATTGATCGTCTGAAGGCAACAACATTAAACAATCTCATAAATTCCTATTGAGGATTCTATTACTTAATTTTTATTTATATGTTCCTTTGACATAAAACAGAGGCGAATTATTCATTGAATCTCTCTTGTTCCCAATTGAATGTTATCAATAGCAGTTCAACAATTTAGAAATGATGCGAAAAAAGACCTTTACCATATCTTAATTAGTTGAACTCCATTTTCATTAGTTATATATGTTTCCTTAATGTTCATCGCATACAATTTCCTGTTAATAGAATGAATATTTTCATTTTTTTATTTTATTTTAAATATTCTTTTAATTTGTAAATAACGAAGCATATCAATATCGCGTGTAAATAACGAATTACATTTTTCTTTAATGCTTTTATTTTAAATAAAAAGTGGAATGATTATTATTCATCAGTAACATGAAGAATTTGTGTTCGTTATCTCTCTCTCTCTCTCTCTCTCTGTATCTTAAAAAGTTGAATGAATCCCCAATAAGAATTTCATGGTGAATTTTGAATAACTATAACAAAATATAAAAACAATGATCTGACACTGTTATTGCGATTTTCTTATCGGTGATTCATTTGATTTTTCTGTTAATTTCGATTACCTGTAGAAGATAGAAAAATTTAAGAATAATTCATAATTTGCCTTTAGTACGAAAGTTCGCACATAAATTTTATGTTAATGGCACTGAATGGTTCTTTGACAAGTTGGCCTGAAAAGAAATGAAGGTTTCAATTCACCGGATTCAGAAGAAACTCTAGAAAAACTAATGAATATTTTAAATATTTTCATTAAAAAGAAAATAATTTTTCTTGCCATTTAAACAAAATTCTATTGAATCGTTTCTGTTTTATTCATTCAACGAAGGAATGTCATAACTATCTTTTATTCAGTATATTTGCCATTGTTAACTAGCAAATGTATTCATTGTTTAGTTATAAAAATTAATCATAAAATCGTTCCAAAGCATAGAGAGAAATTAATAAGCTTAGTTTAGTTCATACTATAACTTCTTGCTTTATTTCCATTTAACAAATGCAATCGTACTAAATGACCAGTAAAATAAGTTATTAAAAAAATCAGTTATGGGTTATTTACATTGGCTAAAAATCATTTATGTCAATTAGTTGTTTAATTAATTGCATTTTTATTTTAGATTTTTAACCATGAATAGTTGAAAATGGACTATGGTAAATGGCAATAAAATAAAATAAAATAAAAATTGAATTCATTTAAACAAGTTAAATGAATCGTTATTCTATTTTTATGAATAATTATGGTTTAATTGATGATGGAATTGTATCTTAAGAAGACTAAAAATATTCCATAATGATCATTCCTCTCCCCCTTGACGATCGTATCTGATATAGACAAGAAATAGTTGAGATTATTTCAAAAAAAGAAAAATAAGAAAAAAGAACAACAAATATGATCATCCGTGCGAGACAAGTCCATTGGCATTTTCAAGGTGCGTGCACTTAGATGTCTTGTCGTTTCCACAGTACAGCACATAAACATTAATAACATCTCTTCACTATTCAATTGCGTATACACATTTTATATTTTATAGGGAGTTACTATACAGGAACTCGGCTTATTTTAACTGATCTTTCAATCCACATTTGAATATTGTAACTGACAAAAATGCAATAAAATGAATAAAAGAACGAATTGACTTCTAATAAACGGGTGGCAGAACAAAGATAAATTAAACATTACAATGTTTGTAGGCATAGCTAGTGTATTATAAAAGATTCATTTAGTTTGTTTGGCAGTTCATCATTCAAATCCCGTTTTTTTGGGTTCAAATAAAATTTTCATAAGAAAGAAGCAACCGTATGACTTTATGCCAACAGCCATAATAAGTAATTGTTGATTCTTTGTTGGGCATTACATGAAAATGGTTTAATAACTCTTTATCAACATAATCAGGCGACTTATAGTGCGTACCTTATGATCATTCAAGTGTATAGATGAACGAGAATATAGGCACTTGAAAAGTACACCTGAACAATGACCTGTCTTAATAATGCGGCGTATGTGTTCTCTTATGGTTCTTTTATACATGTACTAAGTATTTAGTGAAGAGTATCCAATGACGTTGTTACAATACAAATCCAAATGAAACAGAGAATATCGTTTTTGTAATAAGAAAAAAAAAATCGAAAACAAAACAGAGTAAAGAGATTCATTGCACTTAACCAATAAATTAAACCTGTTCTTAAGTCTTGAATTGCTCCTGCTAGTTGAATTTGTCTGGTTTTTTATTCTCTGAAGCACAAGAAGTTTATATGGGGCTTATTATTGAAGCCCATTAAGCTTAAAAATGTTAAGTTTTGTCATTCAGTTTGAATACTATAACAATTCAACAACTAATTAGTAGTTAAGATTAATTATCATTAAAATTTATTTCTATTTATTATTGAAGTAGCTGACACACGAAACACTAATATATTTAGTGTGATGACCGTCTTTATAAATCGGAAAAGTTCATAGACTCATATTGAATTTCTTAAGAAAAATGATAATTTATATATAGCACCTAAGAATTGTGGCTATTAAACTTTTAAAATAATTTAATATTTAAGTACCCAGCCAATAAATGGAGTACCAAGTCAAATGAATATTGCGAATATTTTTTTTTTATTATATTCAACCTCATTCAGCTCAAGGTTGATATTGAACTTGTCGACATGGTTGTATGACAGTGATTTTAATAGTCGGAATTTTCGTCTTCTTAAACAAAAATAAAAAAACTAAATAAATTTTACACCGAGAACGAATCTGGTCAATTACCTTAAACGACACGATCACTTTTAATGTTCAAATCTGCTTTTAAGTATTTTTCTTTTTTATGTTGTTCTCATAAAACGTTCTTCATAATGCTCTAAATAAATCAACGGGATATTGAAATTAATCTGTAAAGGGTTAATGTGAATGCACTTTAGTGTATGTCTTCTTATCTTATTTTAGTAGATTGATGGGTTAACACTGCAAGAAGAAGAATTAGTCGTTAAATCATTCATTGGCATTCATTACATGTCATAGGAATTTATAAGCAATGAATCATTTCATAGAAGTGTGCTAAATATTCTTAAGTCTATTAAGATGTCGGTGTGTAAAGGAATGAGATATTAATTTGCTTATTTTAATAATTTTCAAATTTCTTTGTACGTCAAAAGAAAGAAAGGTTCACCGATAAGACGTCATTGCAAATAGAATTCTCATATTCTTTATTGGATTCCGTTTAGTTTTATTTTTTTGTATATCTCATTTGTTGGTTCTAACTGTGTGCATTGGATAAGGGGGAGACGACCAATACAAGAGAGTTCAGTGAATGAAACATGTTATCGATCTTTGATGTTGTGGTCTGATGGTTGACAGGATAGAATCAATGTAATTGGCAATAAACTTAACATTTTTACTATGAACTCGTTGAATTGAGTTTATGTTGAGGGTTGAATGATCTCTTGCTGTGTTGTTTTGTTTTTTTTTTTTATTCGAGTGTAATCAGCATATGGAATATTTTACGTATTTAAAAATCAAAATTATAATTTTATTTCTTGTTCTGTTCTTAATAAAGAAAAGAAAGAAAATATGATGAGATTAATTTTTACTCCCCAAATTGTGTGTTATAATTTTTCTGTGTGTTCTGTTTGTGTATAATAAATTCAAATATAAAAAATCGCAATTATGAACACGGAAGATTTACGTAAGTGAAGAGGATCCATAAATTTGATGAAAATCGAATTATTATGCACACCACATGGTTTGGAATGATCAACAACTGTTTCTTCTCTCTTTTTTGGTTAATAAGTTTTGGCCGAATATTTTGTTTTTCTTATGGATCAATAATATCTGTCTGATGATGGCCGACATTAAATAAATTTATTGTCTGTCCCGAATAGCATTGACCGCAACTGAATGATCTCTTTTTCTTAAATCGGTTGATTTGCAAAAATGTTTGACAGTGTGGGTTCCGTTTTAAAATCATTGATTTTTATGTACCAAATCTGATTTGAAAACCAAAAGAAAATCTTAAAAGATTATTAATTGAATATTTGGGAAAAATACTGAGAGATTGTCTCATGATTACATCTTTAAAAGATGTATCGAATGTGGTACCATAAAAGAAGGAAAAATTGATTTGCGTCAAATTATTTTTGCAAAACATTATGTAGAAAGCGTTTATGAGAACTAATGATCGGGGAATGAAACAAATCTGGTAGATTAAGATTCGTATAACCAGATGCTTTGAACCACTGCAACATTGAATTATGAATAAATTAATAATTCTGTTGACATACAATTTTGTTTTTTTCTGTTAACTCGCACAGAATGTAATTTATCATTGAATTTTTTTCACATTTTTTTGTTTTTTCCGTGTAAATTATTGATTATAAATAGTTTTGTCTATTCTATTTTTATCGAATTTTTGCTCGGAAACATTTTGTGATAACTAAAGCCACTGACAATACAAGAGTTTTTATCAAACGATTGAATAGCAAGAATTCATTTGAACAAAGTTGCCCTTATAACTTAATTCCAAAGGGGTGTGACCACACACTGTAAATATTAGATAAACTTGCTCAAAATTTTTGGATTAATTTTCTTTTACTTCCCACCATCGAAAAGTACCGTATGAAATTTAATGAATCTACAGAGCATCTAAATATTAAAATATTCTATAATGTATTTACCTATAAATTATGGAAATTCATTAACTAAATTGCTTCATGTTTTTTTTTTAATTTCAGGTATTATCAGCACTAGATATTTTACAGCCACCGCATTTAGATTTCTTTCAAGAAATGTAAGTAAAATACATTAATAAATCACATTGGAAGAAAAATGTTCATGTTTTAATTTAAATGTTTTCTATTTATTTTTAGCTATGTGATCACAGAATTATTACAATCTGATTTGCATAAAATCATTGTATCACCACAGCATTTAACAGCTGACCACATCAAAGTGTTTCTATATCAAATATTACGAGGTCTCAAGTACTTACATTCAGCACGGATCTTACATCGCGATATTAAACCAGGAAACTTGTTGGTTAATAGTAATTGTGTACTGAAGGTAAAGAATTTAACATTTATTGTTAATTTATCTAAAATTATGAATCTGTGGGAGACAATCTTTAATGATGTGACATATCCAAGGATTTGAAAGTAAATTTTTTTTATGATTTTTAATTGATGAATTTTTTGTTGTTTTAGATTTGTGATTTTGGTTTGGCACGCGTTGAAGAACCTGATAAGTCAAAACATATGACCCAGGAAGTTGTAACGCAATATTATCGTGCACCGGAAATTTTGATGGGTGCACGTCATTATTCAGCGGCCGTTGATGTATGGTCAGTTGGTTGTATATTTGGTGAATTGTTGGGCAGACGTATTTTATTCCAGGCCAATAGTCCAGTCCAACAGGTCGGTTAATATTTATATTTTATGAATCAACTGTATTGAATATATGATTTCTATATGTAAAATATTTGCCAAATGGCAAATGAAATGAATTCTTGATTCGAATTTTTATTTTTTTTTTCTTGTGGATTGTAATTGAGTTTCTTCTTTTTTATTTCTGATGAACTTTTTAGTTGGAACTGATTACAGAATTATTGGGCACACCCACATTAGAAGATATGCGTCATGCTTGTGACGGTGCCAGATCTCATTTAATTCGGCGTGGTGTAAAGCAACCAACAATTGCAGCACTATATTCGTTAAGTTCATTGGCAACACATGAAGCCGTACATTTATTATGTCAAATGTTAATATTTGATCCAGAAAAAAGAATTACTGTAACGGATGCATTAGCACATCCATACCTTGATGAAGGTAGATTACGTTACCATTCATGTATGTGTGAATGCTGTTATTTAGCATCAAATGGTATGAGGCAATTTACACCTGATTTTGAGCCAACAGCGCCTCAACAATTTGATGATTATTGGGAGACAAAATTAACGGCTGTGCAACAAGTAAAAGGTAAGAAATTTATTTTTAATGAGAATATCACGAAACTTAATTGAATATTAGATGATGATTATTTAACTTTAACGATTTCTTTCTATTATTTTTATTCGTAGAACAAATGCACAAATTCATAGCCGAACAATTGCAAACGGGTCGTGTACCACTTTGTATAAATCCACAAAGTGCTGCATTCAAGAGTTTCGCCAGGTAAGGAGGATGATACCGAGGACCGAATTTATGAAATAAAAAAAAAAAAACCAAATCTGAATCACTCTATTTTGCATTCGATTTAAAAAAAATAAAATAAAAATCAAACAAACATATTGTTATCTTCGACTTCTACTACCGACTTTGTTTTGCCAGCTATGCATTAGTATTCCGATGAAAGCAAGAATTTAAATCAACTAGTAAAACAACTTTCCTTCAATCAAACAAAATTAAAATAAAAAAAAAAAACACGAAAAAAGTTCTAAAGCGTTCACAAAGAAAATATGGATAAAACTGAACAAATTTTTATTCTTTAATTTCATTTATTCTTTTACTACGAAAATAAACTTTTTAGCATTGAACTAAAATCGTTCATCTGGAAGTTATTTTTCTTAGGAAGATAAAGTGAATTGGAATGAATATCAGTTTTAGATAATATTTGAACGCATTACGTTATAAAAATAATAAAAGTAGAAAATACCGTCATCTCTCAACGAAAACATGATTATAAAATATAAAAAAAAAGCCAAACAATTCTATTCAAAATTATTGAAATGAACGAAAGCAAAACAATGCAAAAAACCAACCACCAAATAAATATCAACATTTGAATCAACAATATCCAGGCGCCTAGGTGTGTCCATTAAAAATAATTTTTCAGGCCATTAATTGTATTTTATGGTGTATTTGTAATTATTCAATTCGTATTAATTATAATTAATTACCTTAACCGTCTCTGTATGATAATCATTATATATTTATTTTTATACATATTTATATATATAAATATTATCTATTATAAACCAAAAAAAAAAATAGAATTAACCGTTAAACGTACGGATAAATCAAAAAGCATTTAACACATATAACTAAAAAAAAAGAATTAAAAAGAACTGAATAATAGTGAACAAGAAAATAAGTGAATCGAATAATATTCAATGTGAATTTTGTTTTATTATGAATTCATATTGAACGCTTCTTTCCTTGTTTATTCATTTAAAACATAAAAATAATTAATAATTTGTTCATGAGAAAGCAACATTATTTATTATGTTTCTTTAACATTATAATTTGAATGGATAATTTTCTTTAATTCGGGATTGCATTTGATTATAATGTGATGTTCATGATAAATTTTTTTTTTCTTACATTAAAAATCATTATTCATTTATGTATTTCTCCTCCCACACCCTTGAGGGAAAAATCAACAGTGATAATAATCTGTAAAATTGATAAATCCATTGGTGTATTGTATTGATTGAATACCATCTAACAAATAATGTTAAAAATTTTGTTTTTAATTAATTTCATGTTATTACTTCATTTATTATCATTTGATATAATTCATTATAAAACAATTTTATATTCACATTTCATTTTGAAAATCAATTTATCAACATTGTATATAACATTATTTAATCAAATTCATTAATGCCACGTGAACTAATCATTATTTAATTTGGTTCATTAAGTTTCTTTTTCAAAAATCACATTGCATTAAATGATTTATATGAAAGCGTGTTAAATAATCATAGAGAATGCTAAAAGGGAAGTGTATCGGGCTAGAGAGCGAAGATGTAAACTGAAACATTTGAAAATGCTTATTATTGAGAGATGCAAAAGTCTCCTAAAATTGAATATCGATTCAATTAAAACGTACTGTAGAGACACATTTAGTTTTTTTGGTATTTTAAACATGGAAGAAGATCGCACTTAAATCAATAATAGTTACCTTTTATGTTGTACAAAAGACGCATATTATCACTGTGTATGAAGTGGTGTACAGTAAAAAAAAACCTGTAATTTGCATACTTTTATTTCCTGATATCCAGATATTCTGATAAAAAAAAAAAAAACTAAAACAAATTTATTTCATAAACTCTTATTACATTTATTGAACCAAAACCAAGATAAAATGAAAATTCTTAATTTAATTATTTTTTTTTCTGTTTCATTTTTCTGTAAAGTCTATGTTCAGACAAATGAGATAACATTGATTCGTTGAAACGTGTGTGTGTGTGTATTCTAGACAGTCTCACTATTTGAACGTACCATAAAATGGGGTAATAAATTTATTGTTATTTTATTTAAATTATAAATGTATAAAAACATATATAAAACATCATGTTTGCATATAAATGCTCCTGAACAAACGGCCTTACAAGGACAATCTAGGTGCATATTTAATCCTATCACTCAATCACATTATTTTAATCCCTTGTTTTATTATTTTTAATATAAAAAAAACACCCGAAAAACAATATCCTAATATTCATCACAATTACTTGTTTTTTTTTTGTTATATAAATCAACACCAACCAACCAAAAATCATTTAATTTCCATTGTTTTGCTAGTTTTCTTAATCGGGCTTTCAGTTTAAAATTATTTAAAAACAACAAAAAATAAGATTTTTATATAAAATGATCGAAAAAGTTTCATACAATTACCATCTTGTTAACATCACATTGCATTTTTTTTATAAGAAATATTTTATTCCTTCTATCTTTTCTTTCTTTGTATATTGAGATTGGAATTTTATGTTTTGTTTCTATCACTGTTTCTATGGCTATTTTAGTAATTATATTTTTTTTCCTTCTTAATTTGCTAATCCAACAAATTCTGTTTTTTTTTTTTCGTTAATTAATAACTTTATCTGTTTGACTGTTGTTGTTTTTTTTTATTGAATGTTTTATTCATGTCATACGAATGTGTTTTTGTATATAAAAAGTTCGGTATAAATTGCATGGTAAATCAATTAGCCTCAATACATTTGATCGACTAAAAATCAAATGGAATTTATAATTCTTCTTCAATGAATAATTAAACAAAAATTTTCCATCTCTTAAGACAATTCAAATACCTTGAAGATACTCTTTTAAATTTTCAATTTATTTGTTTGTTAGTTAGAAAGAATTTTTAGTTTGTATGAATATTTGTATTATTTGTTGTTTTTTTTTTGTTAAAATTCGTTGTATCTAATTGTTTTTAATTTCCGTAAAACTTTTCCAGAGCCGATGAAAAACCAGAATGTTTCAGTTTACGATCACCAATCAAGGTGGCTCTTAAAATTTTGCTAACACCAGTCGTTTTTTTATATGCCGCATGATACATAATTTACATATGATTTCTAATCAAAATCATGATGACTATGTGTGTGGTCATGTGGTATATAAATAAAACATCATGATATTGACTGTAAATAGATGAATTTTTTAGCAAATGAATTAATAATTTTCCTTGTATAAATAAAAGATCTCTGAACTTCATGAGTCACAAATGTAAAAAAAAAAAAAATAAACACAAAATTCTGGGATAATTAAACTCATTAATCAAAAATTAAATCAAATACCATATAAAGAACAAAAATGTATAGATAAATGCACAAAATTAATCTTTAAAACATGTATCAGGTTAGTTTATCAGCTAATTAGTAAACATAATTTGTCTTTTTTATTTTTTTTTTTCATTTTTTGTTCTATAAGATGGAAATCTAATTTAAAACTAAAGTTTCATTAATTAACACTTAAAAAATAAAATGTTTAAAGTCCGTCACTTCTCAAGTGATTTCTTCAGAAACTTGAATCAATCATCTAATTTCTTATTAAATGAATATTCTTATCTGAATTCCATCAAATCATTTAATCATAATAATCTCAGTAGTTTGTTATAAATGTGTTGTTTATGATGCATGCGCTTTACTCCATACTCCGTTTTCTTTATTTTATTTGTTGCAAATATGTTACTTTTATCGCTGTACTATGCTTGCCTTGTATAACTTAGTTATTAATTTGTAAAACACCAAAAGAAAATTCAAAGTAAATTTAATCAAAAAATGCATTTAATACAAAATTAATTTATATCAAATTGAATAATGATATCTAATAGTAAAAAACAAATATCAAATCATTTCAATTGTAGTTCAACAGTTGCACATCCATCAGAGCTACCGCCATCACCTCATCAATGGGAATGACCTCACGACGAGGCGATCGCTGCCTAAATGTCTCAATAATTTTACTCAATTTGGCATTTACATCACTGATCGTTTTGCCATCCAAAGGAAAATAAAGCAAAAAAAAAAAAAAATTATTAATAAACATAATGAAATGAGTTTGGAATGGACAAACAAAATACTTCAGGGATAATTTGATATAATCAATAAGAAAATTAAATTAAAAACATATTTGAAAATAAAACATTTAAAATGAAAAACAATTAAGAAAACATCCACCCAAATTTGTACGATAAAATGAAAAATAAGTGAACTAAAATACATCAAAAACTATAAAGAGTTTAAACATAAGGATTTCCGCTATGATTAAAGCGACAACTATAAGAACATCAAATAAATATTCAGGAGAAATCATTCAAATTTGAAGAATATCATTAACGTAGAAATAGAGAATCCAATTCAATAGAATTAATGCTGTTTATGTTAAGCTGCAAACACACAAACATACATTGAGAATCAATAATTAATAATATGAAAATGATTTATTAATTTTTATAATGATGACAACATAATTGTTATAATCATATGATATTCTAAGTGTATACTGTAGATGACTGATGATAATATTAATTAATGATTCATTCATTTTATTTAATACTTATTTCATCTTCAGTTTATTTTTGCCAAATTACCTCAAACAGTTACTTTAAATCTCTTTGTAAATAATTATTTCTCGCCATTCTTAAAATGGATATTAACACAATAACTGAATATTCTAAATGTAATGAGCAAATATTAATGAAATACATAAATGTAATGCTCTGAACTATGAATATAAAATGGTCGCATCAAAGCAATTCTTGTAGTGTTTAAATCTCTTTAAAAGTATCATATAATAACATTTTTACATTCACTGTGAATGAAAATGAAACACAGATAATATGAAATGTTTCACAGATTCATAAATGATAAATAATATTTGTAATCTAATAGTTATGGTGATGATCAGATCATCATAATTTAAGAATGATAGTAATTGACTTCAATGTTTTTTAAGACTATAATATAACTGATTTATAATAGCATGTCATCATATATTAACAGAGTTCGATTTTTTTTTGTTTTTAATTGTAATCTTCTATATTTGTTTTATAAACTTCTAGGCTATAGGTAAAATGAAAATTAAAAACTAAAGAATATATATGATAAACAATAAGTGAGAAATGAATCAAGAGTAAACAATAGAAAATATTAAATGTCATTGCTTCATACTAGCAAATTGTATAACAATTAATGTAACTGTATTGCTTAATTGAATACATGACTTTATATTAAATGCAAGATATTAGAAGAAAAGCAACAACACTGATTTTAGATGAGAAAATAGCAGTTCGATGAGAAAATATTTTAATTCAATGGAATGTAGAATATAAGGAAAGCACGGTTAGATGAAAGGATATACATTTATGTATAAGAAATTTCATATAATTTTTATGATTTTTTATTATAATCATTGATTTTAACAAAAAAAAATTTAAAAGAAAATTATGAAAATCGTATAATGAAAGGTATACAATTGAACAAATTAAATAAAAATAAATAAATTGTTTGCACGGTAAATTCCTAATTAATAAAATATGGGATTTCATTAACAAAAAAAAATAAAAATAATGTTTTCGATGTGAAATTTATCATAAAAACGTGTATTTTGATAGTAAATTAAAATTACGATTTATTTTTCTTTGTTTTTTGGAAAGTAAGACTTTATTAACTTTATATAAATAAAATTTTGTCATTTAATTAAGTATCATTTTAGCAAAAATTTTTACACAAAATGAAATGAAGAAGAATTAAATCACATCATCTAAGTTACATTGAATTGATTTTAAATGAAAACACTTAAGCATAAATCGAAATATATTTTAATTTTGCTTTAGTATTAAATGAATTTTAAATGGAAATAAGAATGTATGTGGTTTGGTAATTTAATGTTACAAAATGGATAAGACACTGCCCGATATTTGTAATTGATAACAAAATGGAAAAAAAAAGAAAAGAGAAAACAATATTAGATATGCTTTTTTATAATTAATATACATAAATACCATTTTTGTTCTAGACATTTGAGATCAAATTTTATATTATCAGAACTTAGAATACAATAATTAAGTGAAAAGAGCATTGAGTGTGTATGCTTAGATGTCCATTATAAAACATTACAAGTTTTATTCCCTCAACATTTAAAATTCTATGGAATAAAACTATAAAATTTTCAAAATGCTTTTTTACACATAATCTATCGACTAATAAATTGTTCATCATTTAAAATCCATTAAATATATAAATAGAATTTTCGTAGATATATTAAAGTGTAATGGAACAATTAATTCTAATATCAATGATTAAAAGTCAACCAAAAAAAAAAGAACTTTAATTTTCATCTTCTCACACACACACACATTTACTTAAAATAAAAACGAAAAAAAAAAAAAATGAAGAAAAAATATTATCTTGTACCTATAGAGCGTGTCTTGATTATATTACAGTACATAGAATTTATGCATAAACATACATAATTAAAATTGTAGTATTTAGTAATTGTCTTAAAGCAGAAATATCTACCATTTATTGATTAAATATATCTGAATGAATATGAAGAATATGCACACACACACAGTGGATTTAACTGAGTAAAGTAAAACACTTGTACATAGTTAAGATAACAATAAATGATATATATGATTGTATTTATACGCCCTTACCCCACCAATATGAATGGTTCTTTAACTCTTTAAAAAGGGCTTTCTATATAATGTGTTGTATATTTAGTGATCTAATGATCATCTTTATATAAAAAATTAATATTATTAAATTCAATGTCAAATTCTAATGAAAACTGAAAATTACTATATTAGAATGCATTTTTTGACTATCCATTGTAACAATAATGTGAATTACCAAGAAGATCACGTCTTTCAAATATAAATCACATGCAAAATCTTATTGACTTTACTATCTTTTAACATTAAACAATATAATTGTTGTGTACTGACTGATTATAATTTATATTTTTATTAAAAGAAAATTAATAATAATCGATATATTTAACAAAACAGTCGTATTCACAACATTCTAGATATGCTAAATAGAATGATAATATAATCGTTTTTTATTTTGTTTTAATTTCATTTTAATCAATAGAATATTAAAAATTAACATTAATTCTATTTGCACATGAATTGTAAAGATAAAAATAAAAAAATTTTAATGAAGAGAAATGCAACTAGAAAACAACTTTAAAATAAATAAAAGAAAAATGTTTTTAAATAATAGTAATCATGTAATGTTCCATAACATCTTTCACGTAGATCTCATACTTAATATATTTGATATTTATACAATTTATCAATAAAACAGAGAAAATTAATTATTAAACGTATAGAAATTTGCAAAAAACGTTTAAAAAACAATCTACTATTCCACATATAATTACAAATGTCCGATGAATATGAGTAAATGTTTTTCGTTACTTTACTAAAAAGGAGAAAGGAAACACTTCAAATCACATAAATTTTCCGTGTCAAATTCAAATTAGTAACGTTATATTGCATGGACAACTTTAGAGTATTTCTCAAATTGTTTGATTTCTTTTTTAAAATGCAATTAATAACATTGCGATTAGTATTTCTTATATAATTTTTTTTTTTTTCAAATTAAATAATCCTATTTTGTCTTCATACAAATAATATCTCTTCTAATTCTAAGATAAATAGTTAGTAGTTTGTAATAATTGTAAATAGACTTTAAAACTGATTTAACTGAAATATTTAGACAGAGTTAATTTCTGTATTGAAGATGACGGTAAATAGTATTATATTATGACTTATTCATTTTAAAATTATGAGAAACATGAGTTAAATTAAAAATTGAAAATCAGAGAAACATATAAAGGAATGAGTTAAGATCGCACATTTAATAAATACCTAAGAGTAATTCTATTAAAGAAAACACAAAAATTAATTGATAGTGTTGTACCAATAGATCATTAAATCATAAACAATTATGCAAATTCTAATATTTATGTTAGAGATAATGATCATAAAATCCAAGTTACACACTAGATGATGATCCTCATAAACTGTTTTCATTTGTAATGTGTGATTTTAGATGTTCATTTCGTATTGCTTAATTCATCCAATAACTATGTGGTTCATACATAAAAAAGAAATTTTATCTCTAAAATGTGTGTAATGTCATAGCACAACAAAATACATATAAACTAATTAACATAATAAACATATTGCAGCCTTAAATGAATTATTAAGTGAAAAATTTAAAGATAAACTTAGATGATAAATTCACTGATTCACAAAATGATACTGATAATTAATGTTTTGTTTTTTTTTCTTTTATAAATAGATAGAATTTCTTCCTTACAATTCAATTTTGGTATTTTTGTGTTAATTCAAATAACTGATATGAATATGTTTAAGGATTTATTTAATTAATTGAAACATAAAAAAATATAATTAAAAGACATTTAAACCGAATAATTACTTATTATGTAAGATTTTAATGTGTTCTTATTTAGTGAATGGATATGATGTGTTAAGTGAAAAGTAAAATTAAATGAATTATGATTTGAATGGTAACGACAATTAGATAAAAAGACGACGAATAGATGAATTGGAGTATAGGTGAATTTGGAATGGTAAATCATATAAGAAAACAAATTTAAATTTATATAAAAATACTTTATTTTTGTATTAAAATGAATCTTAGTTTAACTAATGCCTGTGTCAATAGGTGTATAACAGATAATTAATTTGTTAGTTTAAATTTGATGAGCAATTAATAATAGCCGAAATACAATATAGAAGAAAAATGAAAAAAAAACAACCATTCACATAATAATACATTAACTATAATGAAGTTTATAAGTAACAGTGACACTTTCTTCAATTTTTATGTAATGAATTATGATCTAATTAGCTGTAACATGATAATTACGATGATAGATCTTAAAAATGCTCTATCAATGTGGAGTAATTCCCCCGTATGATAAACATTAATAACTGGGTGTGTTTTTTTTTTGGCATTAGTTTACATAACTACTGCATAATTAAAAGAAAACATATATATTGTAAATATTAATTAATTAAATAAAGCATTGTAATATGTGAAATTGAATTTAAAAAAAAAGGAAAACAACATAAAAATATATGTACTAGAAAAGGCCATAAACCAGTCATTGTTGTTTTCACTGTATGTAATCCAATTGCACAATTCTTTCTATTTCAGCAAAATTTCAGATCCAGAAAGTAAATCTGGAAATCGAAAATTCAATTGAAAATTTTCAGGCAGAAATATCCTCTTTCATTTATGGGCACCTATTCCAAAAACCGACGAAAAAATTGATTTTTCCATGAACAAATTCAATAGAAAATTTTCAAACAGAAATATCCTCTTTCAGTTATGGGCACTTATTCCAAAACCCCACGAAAATTTAACTTTTCCATTGACAATTCGATTTTGAACTATAAATTTGAGCTGAAAAGTAACAGGTTTCCATAATCAATCAGGATGTTAATTTCAGAAATTTTCAATTTTTTGTTTTTCAATTTTCAATTCGAAAATTTAATTTTGCAGATTACTGGAACCTTATTGTCACAAGAAATTTAATCCCGTGAAAACTGAAACAGTAAAATCCCTAAAATGTAAACACTCAATGAAAACAGAGTCCATGTTAAATTCAATTTTTATATTTTATGTGTTAATTATCATTTTGCATAATTCCTATGCATAATAAATTAATTAAATATAATTCCATTTCCTTATACAATAAACTGTATAACTAATCAACTATTTAAATTGTACACCTATTTTCTCATTTATTCATGTTTATTACAATTTGTTTGTTGTTTAAAGAACAAGAAAAAATTATAATTTTTAAATGGGTGGATTAAAAAAAAATGTCTTATCAATGTTTTTAAAATACTTAAAGAATACGAAGAGAAAGACAATAGAATTAAGCAAATTTAGGTAAATTTAATAATTAGAATATCGAACGAATAAATTCATGGGAACTTAATTTTAATCAAATAAATGTTAATCGTAATAGTAATGGATTCGTGTTTGTTTCTATGAAATTCCATCTTAAATACTAAATGAAAATAATAATTAGAAATTCTGTATTTGTTAAATGTTTTCCCTTGATAAAATGATAAATGAAACTAAATTATCAGAATAATTGATTTTCAATCGCTTAACTTAAATCCACCCGCGTATGATTGCAACATAATTAATAACAAAAATTAATAGTCTTTTCAATTTACCATCCAAATTAATTACAATGTTCATAATTTAAAAATGAAATTAAAATAAATCTTTTGACATTGAAATATTTTCATTATCTATCTAAGAATCAAGATGAAACGAAAATTTTGTTTTATTATATCAATGAGAAAATTCTCTGATAAAACATTGTATTCTATCGAGAGACGTTAATAAAATATCCGAAGGTTTTTATGTGAATTTCAATATAATTCTAATTGTGTATTAGATCATTTCTAATTTAATTAGAATTTTACTTTTTAATAAGGCAACAATTAGTATTGAAGGCAGTAATGCACATTTCTATTCTTGGTATTCTCATTTAATTTCATTTTCTATTTCAATTTGATTTCTTTTTATATTACTTTGACCTATTCATTTCTGTCTAATGACAATTATCCCGAAACCAGACATTCTCAAGACTGGAGAAAATTAAATCTCATAAATATTTGATATGCAGAGAATGAAAACAAAAAAATTTGAGGAAAATATTCATACAAAATGATTTTTACTAATTAATAATTGATGTGTAAGAAATTGGAAGATAAAATTACCAGAGTACATCGTACCACGTTACTAATGAACACATTAATTCTATTTGTCCTCTGGTTCGGATAACAAGAAGAAATAAACAAATCTTATAAATTTGATTGTACAGTCAAACCTCATTTCGAGTTATTTTCAATAATCATTTTCTTGTTTTATAATCAATTTAGAAAAAAAAAAATCTTCATTTATTTTAAGAAACATAAAGAAAATGTAATCCTTAATCAATAGATAATTACAATTCATTGATAAATTTTGCTTTCCATATTCTTTTTTATCTCAATTTTTACATTTCCATAACAATTTATTTAATAAAGTATTTAATCATCATTTAATGTTTATCTATACTATCAAATTTGCATTATAATAAAAATAGGTGTGTGAATTGGTTTCTTTATACATTTCACATAGTACTATCGCATAGTGTTCTGATTGTTCATTGTATTATAATATTTATATACTTAGGGAATAAGTCTATACATCGCTTTATATGAACCCACCCACTTTATCAGTTTGGGTAAGATCCTTTAACCCAATAAACGATCACACAGCGTATGCAATTTTTTATTTTTTGCATATTCATAAAAAATGTTTCAATTAGTTACGTTTCATTTAGTTACGTTTCATTCACTAATCTAAAATTGTTTTTCATTTGTTTTCCATATTTTAAATAACATATTCATTTACTATTGTTCCATAAACAACGTGAGTACATCTAAAATATTAAATTTAAATGAATTGTTTTACTTCTTTTTGGTCCATTTTTACTATATGACTTCATTTAATTATTTTTTTTTGCTTTCAATTATATCCTCATTTAGTTTCATATCAATTATTTTTAGTAACTAATTTATTCTTAAAATTTATTAATTCATTTCTATATTATATAATATTATGTATAAGTTCATTTCTAAATTCAACCGAATCGTCTAGAGGTTTCACTTCCATTTTATAAATGTTTTACTCACTATTCAGTTGTATTTTCTATATAATCATGATAATATGTAGATATTAACCTTATTAACTAGAATTTTTATTTCTAATGTGTTTATATAATGTCTTTTTTTTTTTTTAATATCTGTTATGAATAGATTTTTGCAATTTCTTTGCTTATGTTTTAAATTAAAATTTATAATTTCCTAACTATATGATACTTGATTCAACTGTTGATATTATCAATTAGGTTTAGTTTCCATCAAAAGAGGTCTTTTATTGAGTTAGGTATAATAAGAAACCCTCCATCTTAATTAAATTATTCATATTTCATTTTGTTTTCATGTTAATTACAACAAATCATAAGTCTAGCAGACTATCAGTGTGTGTATTTATAGATTTCCCTTATTAATCAAATCTTTGTTTCTTCATTCTTCATTAACTAAAATTTCTTTTATGTACACAAATCTTCTAAACAGTACTTGGCCCATTCTTCATTTATTTGTATTAGAAAAAAGGAGAATCCAATAATGTCATAAATCTGTGACTATGTCGCTGTATTATTATTTGGTAACTGAATTTTATGATGAAATTCATTACAGCTATCAGCCTATTATAACATTTTCATCATAATGATTAGCATTTTATATTTTGGGGCTGGATATCATTTTTAATATTCTACATTTATGATTTTCCATCATTTACTTTCATATCAAATTAGGCACTTGTGTATGGTTAGCTTAAAACATTTTCTGTTCCATTTTGATTTAATATCGATTTAAGAACTTTTATGTTTATTTCGCTATATGGTTTTCGACAAAAATTAAATCAGTTTATCAGAATATTTATCAATATAAATTCATTACTTCATCTGAACCACACTTTAATTGCTTAACTATTCGTTTCACTATCGTCATACCCAATTAATTAGATCATTACACACTTCTCATCTAAACTCTATCAGATCTATTCATTTGTTTTATATCTAATATTTATTGTTTTGATTGGTACTCCCGTCAGTTTCAGTCATCTGGAGACAATTCATTGTTAGGAAAGTATTAAATCTGGAGGTATTCCTAATAATTCTTCTCGACGTTTTCTACTTCTTGTCATTGGTCCACTATTAAATTTCATTGGCTCATATGTTGTCTCAATCACATTGTAACGTGTTCGTTTTGCATTTGGTTCACTATCATCCGTTTGGTTCGATTTTGATTTTTGTTTTCCGGTACGCCGTGTTTTACGAGATGTTGTCGCTTTGGGACTATGCTTACTCTGTATTGGTGGAATTTCGAAATTAGTAATGTGCTCCACTGAATTATCAGTCAATAAATTTCTATTTTTCAGTATTAAACATAAGGATTCCATTTTCTTATCCATAGTCACTAATTTCTCATGATTTAATTTAATATCACGTTCACTAAAACCTTCAAAATCAACTAGTTCATTGTCAGCTATCAGATGACTAATAGATGGATCCTTCGTTAATGTTGGCTCATTACTATCGTCTGATATGTTAATTGTACTAGAAAATTTCTTCAGTCTAGCCGGTTGTATAAGATTCTTAACATTTGATACACCAACTATTTCAATATCGGAATTTGATGTTGTACTTAAAGATCTCGTATACTGATCAGATACTGCCATACCACTTGAACTCTTACTGCGACCCAATTCACTAGTTGTACTCTCACCGTTTGATTCTGAACGATGTTGACTAACATCCGGTTTAGCTGTTGTATAAGATTTTTTATGCCGTCTACGTTGAGCCAATTTTGCATTCGAAACTTCCTGTAAACGAAATCCTTGACGTTGGGCTTGCGTAAATGCATCATACATTCGGGTTAATTCAATATTTACCCTTGACTTTGGTCCATATAATGAATTCTTTTGATCCGATGATGTTACATCGAACCAAGCATGGTTTAATAATTGTCTCATATTAATTCGTTCATCAGTGTTGACGCTTAGTAAACCACGCACTAAATTTTTAGCTTTACGAGATACTAAACGCCATTCCCTTGAATCGGTATCGATCGAACCACGTCGTATTCTCTCGACAATTGATTTGACATATTCTGTTTGATTGAGATTATGATTTCCCTTTGGCAGGAACGGTGGATGTCCACATAACATTGTGTATAATATAACACCTAATGACCAGAGATCGCATGACTTTGAATATCCTTTGTTTGATTCATTGGCATCTAGAACTTCGGGTGCCGCATAATTTAACGTATAACACGGTGACGTAAGACCTCCATCTTCTTTGGCGAAACCAAAGTCAACAATTTTCAATATATCCGAATCCTTCTTAACAAAAATTATATTCTCTGGTTTGAGATCACGATGCACAATGTTCTTATTGTGCATATGATTCACAGCCATTACAATTTGACGAAAATATGTACTGGCTTGGGCCTCACTAAAATTGGCACACTCTTTGATCCTTTGCAATAGCTCACCACCTTCTAACAATTCCATAACAATATATACGTAGGCCTCATCACGCAGTACATCAATTATATTCACAATATTTGTGTGTCCCTGACACGCTGACAAGGTTTTAATTTCATCATCAATTATACATTTGGCCCTCATAATTTTAACAGCATACGATTGTTTTGTATCCAATTTATAACACTTCATACATATTGAAAAGGTGCCATCATTAATTGGAGTTTCACTATCTAAATTGTACTTTTTAAAGAATGGTGATCCCTAAAAATAGAACAAAAAATTCATATTAAATAAAATATGATTCACAATGAACAAATATATAAATATAAATAAAACAAAATTTACCTCAGCACGATAACGGAACACTTTGGATGGATCTGGTCGACTTAAGGCAGAATTATTATTATATAATATTTCATCAGATATTACATTCTTGCCATTGAGAATACTAGATGAAACAAAAGAGTAACCTAAAAAAATATAAAAATGGTAAATCAAGATACGTCATCTGAATACATTTGAACGTGGGCAACTACCTCTAAAGAGTTTTCCTGCACAATCTGGAACTTCGGCTGGTGAATCAGTCACAGGGAGACAGGTAAATTCATCACTAAAATTACTTGTATCCAATTCATTTTTTATAATTGGCTTGAACGGAGCCTCAATTTGCCGTTTCTTTAATTTATTCCAATCAATTTTCCTAAAAAATCGATGAGATTTCAATTCATTCGCATCACCTTTTCCGCCACCTAGACGACGATTTGGATCTTTGACCAATAAACGTGATATAAAATCCTTGACATCAGTACCCAATTCACTTGGTATTGGTGGCTCTGTACGTAATATACGTCTTGATATATCCGTATGGATATTTTGTTCACCCTCAACGGTAAATGGTGAGGCACCAGTTAATAATTCATATGTCAATACACCAACTGACCACCAATCGACCGCTATATTATGGCCTTCTTTACTGCCACGTACTACCTCTGGTGCCATATATTCAATTGTCCCGCAGAAACTATAGGCACGTTCATTTGAGCCAGGTGTTAATTCCTTTGATAGACCAAAATCAGTCAATACAATATGACCACTTGAATCCAATAATATATTTTCCAATTTAATATCCCTGTATATAATCCCTAACTTGTGCAATTGTTCCAATGCCAATATTATTTCAGCAATATAAATCCGCACCTCATCCTCTGAGAAACGTTCTCTTTGGTATAAATGCGTAAACAATTCACCGCCACTAACATAATCTAAAATAAAATAATATCGAATTACATTAACATTAATATAAACTCGTGTACATTTTTATTTTTTTGCATTTCACAAATTCTAAATGTAATCTATTAATTTTAAATATTTCAATTTCTACCATTCACCAATTAGACAATTTTAATATGCGTATTACTTACCTAATATTATGTGTAATTTAGAATCAGTTTGAAATGCATAATGCATATTGATTACATATGGACTCTTTCTGATCGCTTCCAGCACCTAAAATAGTATTCATATGAAGAAAAAAATAAAAAAAAATTAAAATATTAATACACCAATCAACTTCATAAATCTATTAAAAAGACAATAGCAATTAAATTGCATGAGTATTCATGGACGGTTGACTGAATGTCTGTCAGTCTTCTTGCTTAATTACCAACCACCCGTGTATTTCTATGGAACAGAGAGAAAGAGAACGACAAAGTCACGTATTGGTGAAGTGGATCAAAGTCTATGAAAGTGAATTATTATAATAAATATAGCGAAATTCATAAAAAAAACATAAACTATAATGCGCAAGGTAATTTTTTCTATGATTTATACGATGATTGTTCAACGAATATGAATTTATAATGAAATGCCATTTAAATGCGATTGTTCTGTTTATGGCCTCTTTTCGATCCAATTCTTTTTAAAAAAATATAATTTGATCCAAGAAAATCTATTATTTTGTATCAAATTCAAATGTGAGATGATTTTTAAATTGTACTCGGTCAATAGATTATTTCAAAATACAACAATTCAATTGGTTGTTCTCTAGTGAATGGCATTAATTAAGCAATAGCTAAGTATTCTATTTATTTTTTTTTAGTTTTACATTAATTTACACAAATTAACGATAACGTCAAACCGTGTATGATAACACGATTATAGTCTCATGAAATACAAAATATTTATTCGGTATACTCAATTACAATCATAATATTCACCTCGCTGTCTAATCAACTACCTTTCCTGTACACACTGTGCCATCAAATAAAACAGACACAAATAAATGTACACACATCTCATTATATTTTGTTAAAATTAATTTTGTTTTAATTCAAACAGGTAAGCTCACTGTAGACAAATAACAAACCAGAATTACAATTAACAACATGATGTGTTCCACTTTCAGGACTTTTAGTTTATCGTTACTTTATTTCAATTGTACTTTAGAAAAATATTGTCTTACAGCCAAAATAAAAGTGTCTAACACAACATTTCAGTAAAATTCGTCATTTATGGTGGAACCAGATTATTATATGACTGAAATTTTCAAATTCTATTGTCTTCCAGTATGAACATATTCGAGTATTCAAGAGTGTTAAATATCATGAGAATAAAACTTGTATCAATAATGGATACAAACATGAAACGGAAGAAGAATTTTCTTAACTAACCTGCTGCAAGAAGGCAAACAAAAACAAAAAATGAAATTAAAAAAGATTTTAAACAAAAAGTGCGGTAACCACCAATATAATATGCCAACCAACGGCCGTTATTAAACATTCACCAACAGAATGTGTCAATTTAACGGTACAAGAATACCGTCAGAAAGCTCCGGTTTTCATTTCTTATTCACATACACAAACACATAAGGAAATTCCATGGTGCAATATAGTAACTTAATATGTAAAACTCTTTCTAGGTGAAATTTAACAATTCAACAAACATTTCGTAATCGACATTTAGTTGTTCGATAATATTATGTTGTCGCCGAGCGATTGTTATGTGCACATAACATAGAATTGACTCTTTTCCACTTTTTCCGTTCATATTTTATAATAATTCAATATGAATACAAATAAGTGTACTTAAGAGTTTTCCATATAAACATGATGTTCATCATGTACGCCGTTACTCTGTGTCTACCACCATCGATAATAATCTCAGCGTGTGATTTAATAACATCGACAATGAAAAACATTATTTAAATGTGTACAACCACAAAGGCCAATTGTCGGTTTGGTTTAAGTGAAATTAAGAAACATAACAGTACATCATATTACCAACTGACTGCATATCGTGTGTAACAAACAAAATCATTTTCTTTCTCTTTCTTTCTGTTCCGTCTAGTTTTCACTGGTATGTAACATACAAAGTAACTTTTAGATTGTTACTAACCAGGTAACAAATACAATGATTCAATTGGAAATTAAAAATATTCGATATCAACTAATTACATACACATAATAATTTAAATGACACTTACCTGTCGTTCAGTACGAGTATGTTCAGCTGTTTTCTTCTTCTGTACAATGTTTGCTTTCTTTAACACTTTCATTGCATATAATTGGCCATGATCAGTACCACCTTTCTTACGTACTAAAAATACTTTTCCATATGCTGAAAATAGAATTTAAATAATTAAATACAAATAAGTAAAAATAGTCTCCACTAGTTATAATTATAATTCATTTTGTTTTCATCTTTTTTAAAAATAAACTACAAACTGGATAAATATGAAGTGTTTAAAAATAAAAAAAAAATATGACTTACCGCCAGTACCAAGCACCGTCAACAAGTCAAAATTTGTCATATCAACTTTATCCTCATTTCGTAGATTCACTAAAATTATAACAAACAAATGATTAAATTATTTAATTGTCGAATTATGAATAGAGACAAGAAATTAGAATAAATAGAATACAATTAACATGTTTTCAATTTATTAGTTCTGTATTATTGTATTGTAGGAAATAATCTATTGACTTCATAACTGTGTCATGTAAATTGGGTCCTGTGCTTATTACTCTACATTTACATTCGGACACAATTGTTGTTTTGTCTCACCACTTTTAATTTTATTTTACATGCAAAAGTTTTCCCATCGGCCATTATAGAAAAAAATAAAAGCGCTGATCATTTATAAGACTGGCCGAAATAACAAGAGAGACAACAATACATCAAAGATTCGTCCGAATTGAGGAATTCAGGTCAATCAATTTAAGACCATTATAAATACATGTAAATACCAAAACAGAGTTTTAAATTACGCCCTACTACAAGAGAAACAGTTAAAGGTATCAGATATTTATGAACGTGAAAATAACCAATACACATTTATAGAATCTCACTTAACAAACCGGCTATATGTGGTTAATTATAGAATACATTACTATTCATAGATCATTTTCATGTATTTCGATGGTCATGATTCAAATGAAATGCGCAATGTAATTTTATCCGTTATACCGGAATTACATAAAGTCAGAAAACGAATAAAAAGCTCTCTTTCTCCATATCACATCCCTCTTTCACTTTAACTTCACAGACATGAACTTGTGTTTTCACAGAAAAATGTTGAAAACTTTTACCAAGAAATTGAAAGAAACAAGAAAAAGAAATAAACAAAAAAATCTTAAACATAATACGCACACACAAACGTAATGAATTAAATATCATTTCGTTTTTACTATAAAAATGCAAATAATCGAAACAACCTTCATTACTAACTCCATGGTCTGTAAGAGATCTGGAGGTTTTATAACGTAACTAGTATTTACTATAAAGCGAATTGGATGCTTAACGAGATTACGGATGAGAATTTTCAGCTATAAAACGCTATTATCCGCTATATGAATCCAAGAGCGAATGAAAATAAGCTTTTAAGCGAGCATACCAGAAATATCAAATCTAAAGGTATGTTGTAACTGTTTTTACTTACATAAATTATATAAAAAAACTTATATAAGTCATGTTCTACCTGACAACAAACACACACTAAGAAACAGGTAAGAATTGTATGTAATACGATAACTGAAAAGTTTTTCTTGGCCAGTAGTTTAATATAACGAAAAACCGAACATAACTACAAAAGCTCTTCTCTACAGTACATTTCTAATTCCATTAGTTTTGAACAGTCGCCACCGATAGAATTCGTAAAAAACGAGTACGAAGAAAACGGTAATTGCTTTTCATTCTGTTCATACAAATAGACACAAATTATGACTTTTGTAGAATTTCTCAGAGAAAATACTTTAAGAAAAATAAAATCTTATTTAACTGCTTTTAAATCTTTTTTGTTTTATTTCTGTGTGTCATGTGGTGTTACATATTTATAATATTTGTACTGTTTTTTTTTTCAGTAACTACAGAAAAAAAAAATTGTAAATATGAAAACGTCCTTGAACTAAATTTTTCACCTATAAATGTGCATGATATATTTTCTTTATATACTTTCGTATATAAAAATACAATGTTCATTATTACACGTATACAATCGTATTTTCAATGGAAACCTTCCACTCACGTCTCAAATTAAAAACAAAAACAGAATTTCCATATGCTAAACAATAATAACAAAATAGTTAGAAGCCACCAAAGTCAATAATCAATTAGGTACTACTATACAATTGATTTTTGACCAATTACCAAATAATCATCATTCATTTTATGTATGAAGAATGATGGTGAATTTATTGGTTTGTCACCAGGCCGATACTAATGTCACCAGAACTAATCATTTCTGAATTATTATTGTCTTTCTTTAAATCCAATTATAATTAAAAGATATTAGCATCCAGAATGCAATTGTCATATTCTAAGAAGCACGTCAATCGAATTATTTTCATCCAATGAATCATTTATTATTTAATAACAATTATTTGGCAATGATCATTTTTATTTTCATAATACAGTGGAGTTAATAAACAAGAACGCCTTGGTGATGATAAAAAAAAACTCTATAAATTCAATTGACTAGCTTAAAGGGTGATGTAAACAATATACATTTAATAATATGAAATATTTCACAAGCTATGGAGGCTCTATAATCGATGAAACAACAAAATTATAATAATATGGAACAACAAACAAATAATATTAACCACTTAAATATTAACTCCCGCGTCAGTGCATATCCATAATAATAACATAATAATCAACTCAACTCATCATCATATGTTACACATAAACGTCCGACTACTCTTGATCTAACTCCGGGACACGTTAAATGTCACCTTTAATGTTACCAACAATATCGCAAATAATGCGTTCATAGTGATGCACTTAATTTTATTTCCCTAAGTTATAAACGCGATTTAAAACAATGGAGTATAATACCATGTATGCACATACTAAAGTAATTACATTAGATTTAAATCAATTGGAATTTAGAGCATTTCAAATACAAAACGTTTATTAATTAAATCATAATGAAATATCAACCTTCAGTTAGCAGTAAATTTAAGAAAATTATTCACACGATTATTAGTAAAACATAATTTAGTTAATACTTCAAACCGATTGATTGACACTAACACTATTAAAAGTGTTAAGCTCTTCTCTTTGATTTTCCATTTATAAAATGAAAATCATTTTGATATGAAAGATATAATGAATTTTGTAAATGAAATTTTACAAATTTGAAAATATAAAAAAAAAGAGAAAAATGCCAGCCAATCATCATATAAAAATGAAAGTGAAATCGGCCATGGAATGGTAGTAAACCTTCATTACCAGCATGAACACAAATTTAATCAACGATATGTAAATCTGCAAAATATAGTTTTTTTGATTCTTTCAAACTCTCTCATAAAATTCAACCAGAGTACACCAAAAAATATTGCCTATTTTGTTAATTAACTTTAGCCATTTTATACCATAACTGATCGACGTCCATTTAAATTTAAACGAACAACATAGAAATAACTTCTGGGTTTATGATCGCTTATTAACGATTTAAGTAAAATAGCAAATTTATTTAAAACAAAATCTTTATTTTCAATGAAAATTAAAGTATTGTTAATCTCTTCAATAATTTGTAATTACTTTGTATTAATTTATTTATAAATATCAAATCATTGTCTTATTATTATTCATACGCTACAGACAACAAAATTAATACGGGAAAACACATCGATTGAAAACTTTAGGAATGCGCAATTTCAATATATTGCAATATTGTTTTATGTATATTACCAATTACTCATCGGAAATAAATAAAAATAATACACATTTCATATTATAAAAACATAATGGATACATATGAACACGGAGAAGATTAAAAAAAACAAAACAAAAAAGCAATAAATCTGGCGACAACCAAAACACAACATTAGAGAGAGACTAGACAGAAAAACAACACATTACTTAGCAAAAGTGCATATAGCAACCATCTAATCAGTGCTGGGCTAAAGTGCATGCATATGTCAACCAACATTAAACTCTCTCTTTCAATAAATTTCATCAGAACATTATCAATGGGTTTTTCCAAACATAAGAAATCGAGATAGTCTTACCCATGCCATGTGTACAACCCTTTTTCGTTTCCAATTGTTTAAAACGATCACTTTGTTGTCACAGAACCATTTCTAATACGATTATTTATTTTTTTTTCATTTGCCCATTTGGCCTGTTTTAATTTATGTTTGCAAACACAGTAAAATTTATTGTTGCCATTAAACCCAAAAACCAAGAATCAATTTGCCGATAACCCGAATTCAGCAAAAAAAAAGCTTAACAACTTAGTAATTGCAACTACTGGTTAAATACCAATAACAGGCTCATATCACCAGCAGAGAAATACCATCAATAAACACCACCTTGACTACTATGCGGGAATAATGAGACAGAGTGAAAGAATAAACTGATCACAAAACAACATAGTCACTTATGGATCTTGTCGTCTCCGTCATCACACCAAAATGCAAAAATGAAATCGACAACAACAACAACGAAATAAATAATAACAAATCCCATACAATCAAACTATACAAAACACCGTCGACATATTGCCATTCAATGTAATGTAATATTATATGAGTTTATATACTTTTTTCATTTAATTACCCGTAGGCCACCGCTGAGTTAATCATAGAAAATTCACTATTGCCATCATATGCTTTATATAGTAAATTCGCGAAACAAGTCAATTGCTTAAATGCATAAATATGAAAAATAAAAGCTCATATATTCATATACATATATTGGTCACAATAAACAACTGTACTTGGTTGAAGATCAACAGTAATAATAATAATTCGAAATGTAACATACAATCAAAGTACACCCAGTTTCATAATGCTACACTTTAGTCTTATTTTTATTTTTATTTTCAAATTGTGCACAAATAGATGTTTATGCTATATTCCATAATCGTTAAAATGGGGTCAAATGACCAAAGTAAAAATGGAAACCTTCTTTTTAGTTATTCACTTTTAACAGAGAACAAGAAAAAAAAAAACATAAATAACTAACTGAACACATTAATTAACAATTGAATGCGTTTTTATGATTAAGGATAAGAAATTCTATATTTAAACATAAAAGTAAATCAGTTTTCCCATCTGATTGAATCACTCCATTTTTATTTGCGTTAATCCATAAATAAAATCACAAAATTCTTATATGTATTCGAGGAGTGTCAAATACTCACAAGAAGGTGTAATTGATTGATTTGCGAAATCAACATTTTTTTTTTTATTTCAAAAAACAAAATTGAATCTTATCAAAACTATTAACCAACAACCAAATGGCATATATAACGGGTAACGACAATATAATTTTGCTATTCATTACATTAAATTTACTTAAAAATAACAACGAATATTAAATTTCAAGGTGCCACCATTTGGTGTATGAGAAAATTAAATGTAAATCGATAATTCAATTTTGATCAACAGTATTTTGCGACATTGATTACAACGAGAATAATATTCATGATCATTTGCAAGTGAATTCACCAACCGTCATTAGGAAATCCCCCCCAGTTGATATCTTTTATCAGTTTGTTCACTTAGTATCTCTCATTCTTTACATGAACTAATGTTATTACTAAATACGCGTCTTATCGCATCATAATAAATGCTAGTTAAAATATTAATACTTGGTTAAGTGACGTTAATATTCCATTAAAGATTGAATCAACTGCGTCACGACTTATTTAGAATCGTATAATATAAACTTTATATGATTCAACCAACAGATTTATACCATCATACATTAAGAATAAAAATTACTGAAATGCGATTAATGATTTGTCTTAATAAAAAAAAAATTATCTAGCTCACCATTTGTTCGAATCCTTGATGCTTCCTCAAGCTCTAAATCAGCTTGTTTATAGCTACCACAGTAAATAACTGAATCACTATCATCTGATTTCATACGATTGCCAACAATATTTTTATCAATCACATTCTTACTATGCGATGATACATTTTCATTTTTTTCACATTTAATATCCATATTATTTGGTCTTTTACCACTAACTGTATTTTGTTCACTCATATCACTTAATTTCTGATTATATGAGAATTTTATATTTTCCTCATCATTTGAATGTGATTCACTCTGCACAGCAACACCAGAATCCGTTAATTTATTTCTACCGGCTTTCTTTTGATTCCTATGATTATTTAGACATGGATTATTTGAGCCATTCCGTTGTTGACGTTGTGATCGTCCTCCCGTTGATGCCATCATCTCTCTCTTATATGATGTTTTCATATCATTCAAATTAATACGACTTATTTTAAAGGGCACATTATCAATATTATCACAAAAGTTTTTCTCCCTTTTTAGACAATTGCGCGTTACAGCCATCTTCCAATAAAATTAGTTCTATTAAATAGACGACTATTATTTATGAAACGTAATTTCAACAACATTTTTATATTTTCACTTCAATATTATGTTCGATTTTTCTTTTCAAAAGTTTTAATTTGCAAATATATTTTGCGTTTAATAAACACTGAACAGGCTTTATTATGAATTGACTCTCTTTCTTTAATGTCTGGTTGTCTCTTCTCGGTTTTCAAAATAAACACACTGTTTATGTTGGTTTCCAAATCTAAATGTCGTACACCCGTTGACAGCTTTTGTTGTCTAGCTATCTTTATTTCCAAATCGAAAATACGTTGTAATTATATAGCAATTCCTTTCAAGAATATTGTTCAAACACTTTCCACGATGGTCTGTAGTATCCTAGAGCTCAACTATGACTGATGACCAGGTATAATTGCAATGATGAAGAAACTATGCCAATTTCAGGATTTCTATACCTGCAACGTTTTCCTTAATGTCCATTTTGTCTCACCCATCGGCTCATTGAATTTACACACCGTACACGATCTAAAACGAATACAAGATGAAAATTTTTATTTAATAACAAAATACTTGAAGTCACATAACAAATAGGATTTGAAAAACATAAACTATCAAACAAAACAACATTTTTAACATAAAATAATTATAAATTAAATTGAATGAAAAAATATTTAATTAACACCCAATTATGCATGATAACCAAATTAAGTAAACAAGGCTCGATTCTACAATACACTTATTGTAACAATATTAATACAATTAAACCAACTTGTCCATACGACCAACACAATTGTCTAGGTGCCATTTATAACATTAATACATTTCTCTTGTATACCAATTCAAAATGAAATACACGCGACATATAAACAAAACCATAACCATTTTACAACCGAAAGATAATCATGAAAATATGTAGCTTTTTTGTTTTATATCAATTACTATATGATTACAGCTTTAATACTCTAAAGCATGAGCTTTTTCCAGAATACTAACATACACCCGAAATTGGAATCGTTTAAATAAAGTATTCCGTATAGAAATCATCCAAATTAGAAACCATAAACTTATGTACACTGAAAGTATTGTAGAGACTTTTCTTATAAAAATTTCAGTGTTCAATTTAAACAAACAAAAAATAAAAGTGCAAGCACAAACGATATACATGATAACACATAACATGCGCGACTCAAATGTGTATGCCAAAAATAAAAATCAAGGTTTTTATATCATACAAACTCACAAAAAATAAAAATTTATTATTTAGAGTTAAAGAACAGTTAACAAAAAATATATGATCATAATACTGAATTGTTCAAGTACACTACCCGAATACCAGAGACAAAAACAACCGAAATATACCAAAATGTCTCTCATTTTTAGCTGTCGTTTTTTTAGTATTGTTTCAATATGATTTTCGTTAGAAATACCCATTACGAATGACTCTTTTCCTGGAATCACTCAACAGAGGAAGAAAATATAAACAATACTATGCTAAATTAGTTCCAAGAGGTACACAGAGACCATCAAAAATATAAATTTACAATTATTGCTGATTATGGCCTACAACTTACAACTCATTTATGAATTTCTCAACTAACCAACAAACATTTTTTAAAGTTAGCAGTATAGAATATTTTAAAAAGAAAATATTTAGGGCATGACATACGACTATATGGATACAACTTATAAACAGAAGTTGGATTGTTTCATTTTCAGTTTTTTGCTGTTGACAGTATTCTTGAATGGAAGTATCATTGTCGACTACCATTCATATTAATGGGTCGAGAATCAACTGCATTTATTCAGCAGTGTTCAGTGAACAAAAGTGTGATGTACCAGAAATGAACCCAAATATACCTAAATTCCTCTTTGATAATTATACATAAGAAATATTAATAATACACGTGCAGCTAGCATGAATAATCAACAACAATCAAAGGTTTCATCATCATCGCCATCTTATCACTAAATACTTTTAAATATTATTGAAACATTGAGCATAATACACGAACTTTAGTTATATACACGTTTTAGTTTAGTACAACTACTAAAATTTCATTTGCTTCCCTAGTGACAATACCGAAGGACAGAACATGATCACAGTCCACACACAACAATTGATAATGAACTACAAAAATTATCATCAATATTACATTTTGTTCAAATAACACGAATTATAAACGATTTACTATTCGAATATTTTCAACAAGTTTCCAATATTTACATCGATTATTTCTTATTTTGGTATTGAATGAAAATAAAATATAAAATTATATACACATAATCATAAATATCATGTTAAAACTGATTCAATTCATTGCACTAAATGAGAATACAGTTAGCTTTCCAATTCAACAAATCCCACCAAAACAAGAGTACTCTCCATATCAAAAGACTCAATGAAAACTGAACATAACTAAATCATGTTTTTCATCTTTTCATTAATTCATCATCAGGTTGTTAGACACTCAATATAGTTTACAAAACATTTCTTTCATTCTCTCAATTTTCTTATGATTGTACTAACCAATACATTCCCCATTACATTGAAAAAGCTCAAAGAATGTAATCATACAACTGCATTTTATAAATAAAAATAAAACTTCAGTTATAAATTAAATAGTATTGATTAAAAGGAAAAACCAAAATGTGTTAAACTTGTTCAAATTGATTTACAGAAGTGAAACACCACAATTTTCTTCATTACACTTTTAATTGTAATCATTTACTTATATTAATTCGTGTTTTTTAAGTTTCCAAAAACAAAACGAATGAAATACCAACCTAAATTTTATAATTGTGGTTTTCATTTTCTTACGGTTGTTAGTTTCTTATGTTTCTACTGTATTACTGATAATAATAAAAAAATTTTCAAGATGACGACCACTATCACAATAATATAAATAAAAAAACTTGTGTTTTCATTTCAATCGAAATGAATAAAACACAATACGAAACTGATTTCATTTACAGTAAATATTATACAAAAATAAATTTTTGCTTTATCCCACACTTAATAAATCTATTGAAAACAGAAATAAAAAAAAATATATACAACAAACCAGTTGATAAGAAATTAAACTTTTAAAGCACACGGAATAACGTCAGGAAAACCACACGGGGGCTATAATTTAAAATGAAACCGCATTAGAGAATGTCCACTTGGACTACTCTCTCACTTTAATAATATTTTATACGGATCACATATTCTATTGATTATTAATTCTACCATTCTGTATTATCACTACTAGTATAGTATGTCTAGTGTCTAGCGGTATCAAGGCTAGTCAAATCCAGAGTGTCCGAGTCCCCCAATACAATGGTTTAAGCTAATTCAACCAAAATAAATATTGAGCATTGCCAATAGCCAACCACTTCCCGTGAAACGTGTTAGAGATAGAGAGAGAGAGGCTCGTTCTTTTCATTTTATTTTGATTATAATATTATCTTTTCACACAAAAAATGAAACACTTTGTTAATGTCTCCATACATTTCCACATTACAATTTATTTTTTTTTTTTTTTTTAATTTTAAATTCAGAAATATAGATACACACTCTCTCTCTCCTGGTTGTCGCCATTAAACGAAAGATCGAAAGAAGTCTCGTGAATTTAAATCACTCACTGATTTCCCTCTATCACACACAACAAATTGATCAAGCAATGATTGTTTTGTGAAAAATATTTCATCTATTTTCAATCATCATCTACCTTCTATGCGCCCACCCAAAAGTTAAAAACAATGAGATAGTCCGGGTATTTCCGACCGCATATAATCAACATTATGAATTTAAACCGACCAGAAAAATAAGGAATACCACATTCAAAATAAATATATAAATCACATAAAGATTGACCAGCAGTTCAATGCAATCCCCCACACGATGTACAGGAACAAAATGTACAGTATATCACACTTCTTTTATTTTCACATTAAATCTCATGTATACCGATCATTTTAAAAATCATACTGTATTCAGTGTCTAAGTGAAAATAATATCATTAGTTGTTTTTATTTTTCACTCATCACTCGCTACATGTTTATTTTCTCTATTTTTATGCATTGGTACAATTTTATTTGTCATACCAATAAAATACATACAATTTGATTATGGATTCATGCAACAATCACTGAAAGCATAACTGATAGTCACTTTGTGTTCGCATACACACACATCATGATCTGTTGTGGCAATTTTAAATACCAAATTGAGACAGATATTGATAATGTACACACATTATGTCAATGAATATTAGCGTTTAGATTAAATACAAAATGGTATGGATTTGTTTTATTCGGTGGCCCCAAATGACAAAATTCAACATACTGGCAAAGTTAAACACCTGCCAGTTTATAAGCAAACCAAAAATTAAATTATTTTATGCTCAAGATTCTTATTCATTATTAAACGCCTTTCTTCTTTCATTATTTGCCCACAATAACAATGTACGATTAAGTATTTCTTTTTTTTTTTTTATTTTTCGCTGTATTGAGAAGCCATTTTAACCGTTTGATTATTTCCATAAAATATGCAATATTAATAATATGCATCCGTAATTCAGGTGGAAGGGAGGAAACAAAACATGTCGTTATATGTTACTTTACATAATGTAAGTCAACAGAAATAGGTTCCAGAAAAATTAATTGCAACAACAAAACATGTAATCTAATGCCTTATGGAATCTAATTAAACTAATTCACGATTCAATACAATTGAAAACTAACCGATATCTGTACTTAAAAGAATGCGACCGAATTCAGAGAGCAGAATTAACTTACATAAAATATAAAAAGTGTATTAAAATTGCCAGCCAACCTTATTGAAAAAAAAATACAGTTCACTGTGAAAAGATGGCGAATTTTTATGTTTACATTTTAATACATTAATTTCTTGAAATTCATTTTTTTTTTTCATATCGCACCCAGTAACAAGGTTCCATCCGAATAATATACCAGAAAACTATTGTTCGCCATTACAAATAATCAATTTGTATGGAATTGAATTTCAAAGAAAATCATAATTTCTTCTTAACCAAATTATATCACGATACTGTTCAGTGATGCACACACAATTGTGAATATAAAATACAATAAAAAGTAATACTCAGTGCAAATTTCAATCCACCATATTACTGAAAAGATTTACGATTTTACGTAATTATTTAATACAGTGTTTCCTGGAGATCACATGGTTCAATGCATAGGGCACCACACTACACCAGAAAATCCTATCAACCGAGATTCCATAATCCATTATCAATCACAAAATTCAATTCAATTTACATCACATACCAAATACGAATTCAGGAAAATTTACTTTGAAAAATCATCTTGTGTGCTACTTACGATATTTTTATTAGCAGTTTCGATATTGCCACCTTTCACCCGTTTCAAAACCACTAAATACCATCAAATTTAACTTTTGATTACTAATTTTACTAATCCTAATGTCTTTGGATTCAACTTGAATCCTTCTTATTTAATAAAATTACAAATTTATTGGTAACAGTTGATCAAAAACCAACCAAATTACTTTTTCTTTTACCACTGCACACTGAAAGACACTTTGAAAAGAATGAGAATTTTAAATGGCGTCTCGATTAAGCGAACCAATTGTTGTTGTTGATATATTTGTGTACAATTTGTTCGTCTATAAAAACAACAAGCATCAGCTGTCGTGGTCGCCGTGCGACTAATCGGCGATTCTCTCATGCTTACACAAAACTTGAGCGCGAAATAGCAACGCTTCAATGCATTGAAATGAAATGAGAAGCGATGAAATTTAAAAACAAGACAAAAAGAAATGAACAAAAACAGACCAAATTCAAGACAAATGAGAAATTTCTCAATCATAATAAGATGTTTAATTACCTGGATTTGGAATTGCTAGATCCGTTGCAAATTCACCAACACTATTCTATCACTTTATTGTCCAACACTTAGTGTTTTGTATGATATTCAGTTTCAATGCCACCAATAAAATTGTTCTATTTACGACTGTCCTTCAAAAGGATCTCACGCATCACCTTCACTAAAACTGTTTTTGTCTCTATCCTAAGACCTATTGTTATGAAATTGACACTTTTCAACTTCTTTTGATCACTCTGTATTGCCACTATTTTACAACTCACTTAATTAATCGTATTTTTCCAGATAGAAATTAAAAATTCCCGTAACAGAAACGTAACCACACAACTCGAAATCATATATCAAAATAAGCGTTTAGCGCAAATCGACCAACGATCGAATCGAACGACATGTCGGTGAATTTTTAAAACAACTCGGATTCAGCGAAGAGAGGCGACGTCTCGCTCGAAACAAATATTTTAGCCAACAACAGTTACCAGCCATTTGTAAGAAATACGAAATTCTAACATAAAATTAGAACATAATCCATGTGATGAATTAGAAAACAACTATCAATCTATTGAAAACCAATAATATCTCATACAGAATTGAAAAATTGCAACATATGCAAAGATATTTGAAATTCAGTTGGAATTTAAATGGCCCGCCGACGTATGCATTAAAAGATGGCTGAATAGAAAAGCGAAAATCATTTAAAATCAACAGCTTCTTCGATATAATTAAGCTACTGGAGCGTGGTCATGGTCAGTTTTAAAGTTTTAGTAAACCATTTTATAGCAATTTTTATACAAACTTACTTGACTATTACATGCTATTCATTGAATAGCATGAGTTATAAGTTAATGATTCTTGGTGTGCAATAAAATTATTGATTTACCCAGTAACTATCTGGTGTAAAAGAGGTATTGGCAACAAGTTGTCTAATTCAGCAACGTCTAAACGCTTTCGTCCGTTTAAAAAGCATTTTGATTCTTATCAAAAAAAGGATTCAAATAAAACCCTTTTGCATTTTAAATTTCGGATACCCATCAATATTACAAGATCTTTTAGTTATGATAAACCTACATTTATAATTACAAAACTAACAAGTTCAAGCACAACTAATATGAATCGCTAGTTAGTGACCTAATTTTTAGTAAAAAATTGCGTGACTGTATCACGGTCAAGGACACTGAATGAAGCTTATCGATAAAACAGCTAACATATGCATGAAATTCGATGTTTTTAACACTTAAATTCATATTCTTCCTTACCGTATTTGATCTCATGAGTTATGGTGTCTGACTCGTCGAATATCCAATTTCTTGATGAATGGCTCGAAGCCACTGGACTTGGTTCTGCAAAAATATGGTCAGTCATATTGTATGGTTTCTCTATTGGGACTTCCAAATTGCGTTCAACAAGTTGTGTATCGGTTTTTCTGAACGATATTTCGCGAATATCGATGACCAGTTGATTCCTTATACCAGGTATGTATGTAAATGAAACTCTTCTAATCACTAATATTTAATCATAGATTAAACTGTTTATAGAACTATACGGACTACAAATCATACGAATGTAATTGTAAATTATGCTCCGTAATATTCAATTATAAATTCGTGTTGAAATCAATTTTTATGATTGATATATGCGTTATAATTTTACTATCTCGTACATTATTCTGCGCAGTATGCATCCACATATTATTGTAGGTGGAAATGTAGACGAATTCCACCAAATGGATATGAGACTAATGATGATTTTAATGTGTTCATGACCATACAACCGCTGCCCAGTCATACTACATAAGGAAATTTAAAATTTATTGCCAATATTTTATAGCATGTAAGCATACACAACTCATTCAAATCACTTGTGTAGCTGTATTCTTATCGTACCAAAACTTGTTGATCAACTTGACCCGTTTATTCATTAGACTTTTATTTATTGCTATTCAAACATTGCCAATTCTATTAGGCACACCGTTTCCATTCTTTTGATGTTTTCTCTTAGCGTCCAGATTAACTGCATCGATTTTGTATTTATTTGAATTATCCATGGAAGAATATTTAAGACTGGAGATCCGTGACATTGTTGATGTTCTTAAGGTGATTTACTTTTTGTTTATATGAATACATGATTTATTTAAAATACATTACTAACCAATACTTACAAGTTGAATGATCTTGATTGTTGATACAGTGGATACGTGCTCGTCGAGATGATAATGACCCCATAATGAATGTATTATCGAAGGATTTTATATATTTAGCTGTTAACGAATTCTTCAAAAAATTAATATTATGATAATTAGTCTTCGTAATCAGTTCGAACGGTTTAGTTGATTTGAAATGATGTCTCTCTTTGAAAATTCGGTTATCTTACGTTATTGGGAGTATTTATTTCCAATCGTTATACTAATTGGACTACTTGCTTACTTCCGATCAAATAAATCTCAAATTACAAAAGTAAATGACCGGCAATCTGACAGGCCATTGTACGCTGAAGAAGAGTACGTAGGAGGTAAAACTGTGATATATTACTTGTAAAATGATTCATGCATTTAAGTGTTATTCGCTTGTAGAAATTCAAGAAGTTAATGACTATAGTGATGAACTTCAACCAGCCTTGGAAGATAAACCGCATATTCCTTTCAAGGGTGCTAAAATTACTTTCCCTGGCGGGGTCAATAAATTTTATGAGATGATGAATGACCGACGTAGTGTACGAAAATATAGTAAAAAACCTGTTGATATCGAAATTGTAAAACGTTGTATCCACACAGCTGGAACTGGACCAAGTGGTGCACACACAGAACCATGGAGTTTCTGTTTAATATCCGATGCTGACATTAAAAGTCAAATTCGTGATATTATTGAGAATGAGGAATATCAAAATTACGCCCAACGAATGTCTCGTCAATGGACTACGGATTTACGACCGTTAAAGACAGACCATGTAAAAGAATATTTAACTGATGCACCATATCTCATACTAATATTCAAACAAATGTATGGTAGGTACTTTTATATGACTGTCGAGAATGAATCATACCTTATTTTAATGTTTTTACTTTAGGGTATAAGCCCGATGGTACAAAGAAACAACATTATTACAATGAAATATCAGTGGCTATATCAACAGGCATCCTTCTTTGTGCATTACAAGCTGCTGGTTTGAACTCGTTAATTACAACACCTTTGAATTGTGGACCAGCACTAAGAAGTCTATTAAACAGACCCCAAAATGAGAAACTTATGGTTTTGTTACCAGTCGGTTTCGCTTCAGACGATTGCACAGTGCCAGATTTGCAAAGGAAAAATTTAACTGATATAATTTCTGTACATTGAATTATTGGCCTACATAGGTAAACGAACAAACAAAAGAGGAGAAGAATAATTCTATTATACGGTATACTTACATAGAAATTATTACTTTTATTTCAAATAAAACTTAACATGTTTCAATTATTGAATATTCAATAAATTTAACCGTAAGTACGTTTATCGTTTCTTGAATGGCTTCTTACCGCCCTTCTTATTATTTGATGAATTACCTTTCTTCGAGAAACGTTTATTTTTGGAATAGTAAGTTTTAGCACCCTTCAGTCGGCTTCGTTCCCACGCTAATTGTTTTTCCGAATCTTTATTTCTGTTAAATATTTCACCTAATGTTCCATGGCCCTTTGATTTTCCAGCATCATCTAAAATCTCTGAGAAATCTTCTGCAGCAGCAAAGAGTGATTCAATATCTATAATATAAATGTAGTTAACAACTAGAAAACATAAACAGCAATAAAAACAACTTACCTCCTTTAGATTTTCCATTCAGTTTCTTCATAAAATCACTATTATTGCCAACTTTACGTTTCTTATTTCTTGGTCCATCATCATCTTCGTCTTCATCAGTGGGTACATAAACTTCACCGTCGTCATCTTCCAAATCACTCAAATTGATGTCATCATCACCATCATCCTCATCATCACCACCATCTAACGATACGGATCCATCGGAATCACCACCCATATCTTCACCTTCAAATTCATCATTCAATCCGTCCACATCACTATCATCCTCCTCATCTTCATCGTTATCATCATCCCAATGAGCATCTTCAACGTCCTCCTCTTCATTGGATTTTTTCTTCTTCTTATCTTTCTTACCACTGGATTTCAAATTGCTTTGTAAGTCTTCTTGTAATTCTTTCATAAAATCAACATCCTCTTCATCATCATCCTTTCCCTTTCCACCTAGTGAATTCAAGTAATCATCAAAATCATCATCACCAACTGACGAGGTTTCAGACATATCATCATCGTCATCCACATCAGACTTTTCTTTTTTAATTAAAGCACGTTTTGCCCGCTTTGTTTCAATGTAATTCAGTAAGAAGCGTTCATCTTCTGTACAATTATCTTCTGTTAGTTCTTTCACTGATACTGCCCGTCCTCTAGCTGGTCGGTAATCCTTATGTTGAATCAATTGCGTTAATGTTTTCTTACTGGTTTCCTCTTCACTAATCTTCTTTGGATTTTTGAAAGCAAATCGTTCTAGAAATTGTGTAAGAGTGAAATCACGTAGTGGGTCACCATAGTACCCAATCGGTTTATTTTCCATTATAGAAGTTGCAAATACTTGAACTGTCGGATGAAAGTGATTAGCCAAACTTAATAACTCGAACCTAAGTTCATTGTCGGCATTTGAATACTCCGGCACCCGATGAATCGGATCATATTTTTTCTTACTTTTCTCTACTGGTATAATGTTTTCTTCAGCGAAAGTTTGAGGCAAAGATTCTTCAGCATCTATCTTCAAATTTTTATGATGCCAACTAGAATCGTTTTTCGATTTTTTATCTAATTTGCTATTAACATTTTTCTGTAAATCTTCCCCTTCATTTTTTTCATCTTCATCTGCATCTTCATAATGTTCTTCATCATCACTGTCATCATCAAATTTTATATCTGTCTGCAGATTAACGCTTTCGGTTTCCTTAGTTTCCTCCTCCTCTTCTATTCGTTCTTTCTTAATGTGAACTAGTTCATTTCTGAATTTGAATAATTTATTTACAATAATGAGAATACCACATGTGAGATGAGTCGGGATGTATAAAGATAACTGAAGTAATCGTTTAATAAATGCAAGGGCTCGTGATACTTTAGAATCCATGTGAACAGCACGATGAATTATGTGCAAAAACATTGATGCTGATTTACTGCCAATATTCCATAACTCATGATCTAAAATTTTCTTGTAAAGGGCATTATAAAATCGATCATGAGAACCAGACTTTAATAAGAGCGTTTGTAGTAGTAAACTCAAGGTTTGAATTGAAATGTGAATATCGGCTAAATGAACTAGTCGATACATCGTGTCTTGTAACTCTTTGGACATTACGTCTTGATTAGCATCTGCGTCCATTATGACACGCCGAAGACATCTCAAGATTGCTTGCATCATTCTTGTATTAACGGCGCCCTTTTCCACCACTACTTTAAAGAAGGAAAAACAAATTTGAACCATTGATGAACAAACTTTAACATTGCCCTGAGGGGCTATTTGACCCAAGAAACACAATGCTATGTGTTGAGCATGCTCTGAGACATTATTTCGAAATAATAATTTCTCTGTCTCCTTCACCATCACTCCACACATGTTTGGATGTTTATACGCTACTTCTGTTAGGTGATGCAATGCTTTTGAAGACACTTTTGGAATTGGATCACCAAATTTGTTTACTAAAATTGATAATAGTAAATGCTCTTTCTCGGGTGCACCAGTTAGTAATTTTGAAGTACACACAATTGCTCTCCCCTTATTTGATTCATTGGTACTTTGAATACTGGCTTGAAGATTTCTTAAAAACTCAGAGTAATGTTCTTTAAGATCATTTTCAAATTTCCAATATGCCAATATTTTGGACTTCTCACTTTCTGGCAAATCTTCCTGTTTCTTAATATTTTTCCAATCGGCACCTCTTAATGTATATGAAAGAAGTTTTCTATTGGGTGGTAAGAGAGTACTCAAGAATAGCTCAGCGACTACATCTATAACATCAGCACACGTTTTGTTCGAAAGCTTAGTAAGGCCGATAAGCGTTTCCAGAGCTGATAAATTATTCACAGGATTCGTTTGAACTAATAGAGCACCAGAATTGGCTCTGTCCTTCGATGTACCCTTATGTAAGGCTGTCATCAACCATTTCGCATCACTTGGATTGTCTAAAAGCAGTACCGGATAATTGATAATGTGCATTGGAAATATAAGCACTCACCTTTGGCAAACACCGGTTCCATTTTCTCAAATGCTGATTGACATTGATTACTAAACACCTGCAGCTCAGAATCTTTGAATTCTACAAGTTCTCCAGAGGTGTTGTAATCCTCAAACTAAAATATACATAATCGCATCATGTAAATAGGATAAATGAAAGTGTGGTGTGGAATACTCACCATTTGATACCATGGAACACCGATCTTGGCGGGTTCCTCATCCACTAAGTTCTCATGAAATATTTTGTGACTTGATTTCCTCTTTAAGCCCAAATCGGGCCTCTGTATTTTCGTGCCCATTATGGACTCAATATTTTAATTACTCACTTAATTTTTCGAATTTATTTAAATGATATTTCGCACTGTACACAGCTGCACGTGGTGGTGGACCGACAACAATCAATTGACGTTTGTGAAGCCGAATTCGACCGACGAAGAAACGTCTCGACAGCTGACTGTCAAAAAATGTACGGGAGAAAAATTACTGTTCTGAGAGTAATTTCGCAATGATAAATCAGTTTCAATTTCACCAGAAGAGAAGTAAATTGTATACATGTTGTTGCAAGATCTGTTTACACGAGCCGAAAGATTATTAGATTTTAAAGTTGTTTATTGTTATTTCATGTGAATATAGTGAACAAATAAATAATTAACCCAATTGGGATTATAAAACTTTTACGTAACTACTGTACTATTGTGGAAAGGCTGTAAAGTAATAGGACATAATGCCGCCTAAACGTAAACTGAGTATTACCAAGAGCATATCCGATCAGGAGGATGATGAGGCATACAGAAAGAAGCGGGAACGAAATAATGAGGTACTGATACCATCTACTATTATCTTAATATCAAGTTAAACTATTGTCACTATCTAATTCGTATTGTAGGCAGTGAAAAAGAGTCGAGATAAAAAGAAAAAGACCACAGAATTGACTCATCAGAAGGTTGAAAACATGAAAGAGGAGAACACAAAATTAAAGGAACGAATAGCAACCGAGAAGAAGAACTTGGAAATGTTAAAAGATCTATTCCTGAAACAGGCTGAATCTAAAGTATCATTATTAACAAATGACAAAATTAAGGAAATTATGAGATGTGATCCAGATGACGATGATGACGGTGGGACAAGTTCGACGTCCAAGTAGAATACAGTTTATACAAATTAGAATAAGGACACATTTAGGTTTAAGCTAATATAGATGGTATTTAAAACTTTAATATTTTAAGATATTATCATTTACACAAAAGAAATTATTTATATCGGTATGTGAATAAATATCTAAAAACTTATATTTATTGGATGTAACCAATGCTTTTACTTTTGAGATAAGGGAAAATATTCGTTCTAATTTTATATATATATATATGTATATTATGTGAAATATATAATAATATGTTGTATGAAATATGTTTAAGATAATTTAGTTGTTTCATTTACTGTTTCCCGAATGATTAGATTTTGACGAATTGTTTTGAAATTTCTTAGCTGATGAAGTTAACATCCCTTTGAAAGCCGATATTCGCTAAAGGAATAAATAACCATTGAAAATTACTGTTACAACTCATTGAAAATTCGCTAACTTACATCTGTTAAACTTTGTACTTGATTTTCAAATGCACTAGCATTGTCTCTACTGGCAAGCAAATGATCTCCGATAGGTTCTCTTGGATGTACTCCAGTCTCAAATCGGTTATACATTCCTCTCCAGTAACTGTAAATTTAAAATTATGTTCTTAATCACTACACAACTGTAGATTATAATGTGGTCACATACTGTATAATTTGTGGCATTAAATTTGGTATCATCACAGCCTCCGTTTCCGATGAACCATTAGGTTGATAGAGTGGATTCTCAAATTCTTCAAGATGGTTACCTATATAGCCCCACAGTGAATATGTGGTCTCGGATAATTTCAAATCGCGACGTTCTTTTTCACAATTACCAACGAAGGTGCCAAACTGACATGAATGAAGATGATCGTGTAAAGTGAGCAAAAATTTCTCATTAAACTCAAATAGATCAGTGCGATTTTCCATCAATTGCCAAGTGCAATCCAAGAACTGTGTGAATACTGGTGATATCTCTCGTGGATCAGATTGTACATGACCGTTTCGATCGGTAAACTTATGCCCAAAGCCTAACCAATCTTTCTCTATTAACATTTCGAAGCCTTTTATCGTGCGATAGTAGGGGTCCAACATCAGTGCCGCTAACGAGCACACTTGAGCAGTCCGATCCCAACCATCGGAACAATGTACTACCACAGATGTGCCTTGATTAATCGCTTTTGCAATGAATCTAAAACAATTAATTGAAAGTATATTATTGGTCTAATGGAAATACTCGCTCGAATATTTACTCTGAAGTTTCCAAGATAGCACGAATATGTTTAAGCCAACCTGAAGATTCTAAAGTTTTCAAAAAAACGTTCATTGATGTTGGCTTCTGGTCAAAATCTAAAATAAATATTAATAATTATTAATCATGATCAATAGAACAAGTGGGAGATTACTCACTTCCCACCATCTTCTGTAAACTTAGACGCATCGCATGAATGTTTTCAATACCGAAAAAATGAAATTTTGTGTTTTCATAAAAAGCTTCATTTTCATATCCTTTTCCAGCCGCCCGATTTGCCATAGCATTAATTTTCGGTCGTGTATCTACTACATACATATAACTACAATTACTATTTGTCATTCTGATCGCTTGCATCATCTGTTCGTCTTCAAAACATCGAGCACTGAATCCCGCTAACGGTTGGCTGCACCGGGTAATAGTCGCATCATTTCTGTGCAAATAAGTTAGTACAGGTAATCGGCCTCTAGATCGAAATTTTGAACTACCGACTAATAGCGCTTCTGATGCATGAGATGGTACATAAATTTGACTTGGGTACGTATCACAAAGCTAAAAACAAAAATAAACATTCATATTGTGGAACAATTTTGATAAATGTTAACAAAATAGTAAACAATTACTTCATAATTTTCGTTGAGCCGGCATAGAGACCATTTATTATTTGGTAATCCCATCCTCTTATATTCATCCGATAATTTTACGTAATCCCATCCTATTGATTTATCGTAATTGTCACTGCTACAGTTGTATTGAAAACAGTATAGATTACTTATCGTTGCTAAAAGAATATGATGAATAATTAATGTTACAGATATTAAGAGCTAAATAATGTGGACATTTTACTTGGGTGGCTCAATTTAGTCAGAGTAACATGCACCTCGTGACAATCACGTTCCATTGGGAATACAAATTTAACAGCTAGGAAATGCTTGCATTGTATTAGTAAAGGTGAACCCGTCGTAGTCAAAGGCATTTTTTCTAAACTGGAAATGTACATGTAGAGAATCTAAAAGTAAACGATGAATATAATTTCCTTGTAGTGATGATATGGTTCTTCTATAAATTACCCATGTTTCTTTATCAGTTTCTGGATCAACAAATATTAAATGTGTTGCAGTCAAATACAAAGTGCCTACCGATGAATTTCTGAGACGGTCAATCATTCTAACGTTGACTACCTGTTTCATACACAGATTTCACGTTATTTATCTACTTTGCAATCATGCAATGCCAAAAATATGTTACCTTTGGGGTTGTTATGTGCTCCATATTGCAATTATTAAACGCTTGATTAAAATTTATAAGGTGCGTAAGCAAAAAATACACTAAGTGAAGCTAAATTTATTTAGATTATCGTATGTGTTTAGGTAACACCGGATTTACTAATTTTCCTTAAACACTATATAACAAAATATATGTATTTGATAACATCGTTGATTTTAATTTTAACTATTTGCTGAATTTAATATTACTTAGCAAAAGACTTTTCTCTATAAACTAATATCTAAATGCTAAGAATAAAACCATCGAGTTGGTACGAGAATGACACCAATTGCAACTCAGTTGCTTTTGTTTTGTTTTCTTCTTTCGCATCCACTTTTTCGTTATTTCTGTTTCGCTCATTCATTCGTCAGAAGAGGCCTGTTTTAACATCTGGTGTAGAAGAGTGGAAAAACACCATGAAAACACGTTCAAATTGCGGTAAAAATTAATAAACTGTGTAATGGTGGATTCAAATTCTGGACAGGTTCCCGATCCGAATAGAATTACTAAATTATGTTTAGAAAAATTCAGCAGTTTACCTAAAAATGGGAAACCATTATTGGGAAAGGAATGGACAGTGCTTTCTTGTGTCCTGCAATTTAACTCTATCACTGATAAATTGGAAGTTGTCGCACTAGGAACTGGAACCAAATGTTTGAGCGCAGATAAACGTAGAGATGAAGAAGGTGATATTCTGAATGATTCACATGCAGAAGTAATGGCTCGTAGAGGATTTTTGCGATACCTGTTCGATGAAATGGAATTGGCTGTAAACACTAAATCAGAAGTGTTCACATGGATGAATAAGAAATTTACGATGACTTCCACTATCAGTTATCACTTTTTCTCAACTCAATCACCCTGTGGAGATGCATCTATTCAGAGTATAATAAATGAAATCGAAGTTCCATCGAAACGAAGGAAACTTGAAAAGAACGGCAATAGTAACTTTGAAGATTTGAGAAATTTTACTGGAGCACGTCTAATTGGCTCTTACTCAGACACAATGGAACAGAAACTAGGAGAAATTCGAACTAAACCGGGAAGAGGCGTACGTACGGTTTCAAAATCTTGTAGTGATAAAATTGCAAAATGGAATATAATGGGAATACAAGGTGCTGTAATCCATCACTTATTGGGATATCCGATAAAACTTAATTCCATAACAATTTTTGGGAATTTTGACGAATCCGCTTTAAGAAGGGCATGTTTTGAAAGATGGTTGAATATCGAAGATCAAATAACTGGAGTTTCTGGTGGCTTCCTAATTAATAAACCAGTTATTCAAAGTCCAAAATTAGACAAAAAGTTCGACTTCTGGCAGACAATAGAACTGTCTCCGGCTCCAGCCAGTCTAGTATGGTGCAAAACAAATGATAGGTAATTGTGAATTGGTTTGTCAAAGAACGAAAATTAATATCTGTGGTATTTTAGGTCTCTAGAAGTGGCATTACTTGGAAAACGTTTAGGAATAACAAAAGCGAAACAACATCTACCATCTTCTAGACTTCTAATTTCCAAAATAGAGTTTTATGAGAAATTCAAAAAAATTCAATGTTCTATTGAGATGGAAACGAAGGAAAGGGAACCTTTATACACCTATAAATCAATGGCAGTTGATTACCAAAACGCTTGGGAAAAATTAAAATCTTTAATTGGTTGGCCTAAAGAAAGGAGTTAACATCTTTATTGAAACTTTGTTACAATTTTCTATGCCACAGTGAAGTCATCATTGTAGTAAATGTATAAGACGGGAACCTTGGTATTTGTGTAACCATTTTCCCGAAGTGTGAGATTTAATAGAAGGCGTCCTGGCTTGGTACTCTGGGATTAAAGATATCATTGCATGAAACTACGATTTTATATAATGTGATCTTACAAATGGTGTGGTTTTGCGCCACGTATAACTCCCCATATGGAAATTAACCTTTTTTGCATATTTAACTTGAATGTCTTCTAAGGTGTCTTCCTCACAAACGAACATTTCATACGAATGGGCAGTTAAACAATTGATAATTCTAATTTTAATGGTAGCCTTTGTAACCAATCCAATAATAGAATTAATATCATTCCACCAGAATGAATGAGGATAATTTGGATAAGTGAGAGCAGCAGCTTCGAATACTGGGACTTCATTACAACGCAATGAAATTCTTGTTTTTGGACTCCCATCAGGCAAGAAGAAATCGCTTAGATCTCGACCACCATAGGCAACTAATTGATCAATAAGCGGCTGAAATTTATAAGATTTAAATTCGATAGAAGATACACTATTCAAAATTGTAATATTATTACTGTTGGTTTAGTTTGTGCCTTTAATATGCAAGAGACATTAAAAATGCGCTTGTGAATAATCACCCAACAGTCACATAATTTCGAGTGGACAGCAACTTCTTCTCTTGTGTAAAATTTCAACTTCCTGGGACACTGATCTAGTGAGAAAGTGGAACTAGAATCATGGCAAAATATATCTTCAATTGTTGCCATTGAAATCAAAATATAAATAATATAATAAACTCGAACGATTGTAATAAGAATTAAATGTAAATTCAATTTAATTCATATTTTGTCATTATTCGACTATTTTTTGTTATTTAATAAAGTGGGTATCCATTCAATTAATTAAAATTCTTGTGCCCCTTACTAAATTCAAGGTTGACTCTATTGGAGGTGGTAAAGCATAAACGTATATCGTGTACATAGTGCATCCAAATCTGGATGAGATATCGTCCTTGGTACACGGAGATGAGATGCAGTTCAAAAGATCAACGTCCTCAACGGAATTTAACCAATTTAATGACAGCTGAGTTCTTGTTGTTGTTGTAATTTGTTCGTCGCCATATTTAATTTTTCTAAAACAGAACGAAGAGAATCGTAATAAGAGTTGGTCAAGTAAATTTTGATACTGCATACAAAAAGTGAATTGCACAATTTAAAGAGAAACGTATAATAACATACTGTGTTCAAAAAACATAAATTGAATTGGATTCTAATAGCAATAAGTTGCGGAAGTGTTGAAATTGTAATCGTATAAGTAACTCTAAATCAGCGTCAGCAAGAGATAAGCCGGTAATAAAGAAACTGATACAATTAATTAGATTTGTCTGCGAATAACCATGAGTTTGGACGAGTACAAGTTGAGTCAGGAGTTACACGGACACACTTTGGATGTCCGGGCAGTAGCTGCTTCGAATGATTTCATTGTGTCTGGTTCCCGTGATAAAACAGCTAAAGTTTGGGACTTTACCGGGTTTGTTTATTTCATCAGTAATATTAAAGACATTCATTTCATCTATACAATTATTCATTTTGTTACAGTCGAGAATTTGTTGAGCGTTCAACATTAAAGGATCACTCAAATTATATTTCATCAGTGTGTGTATTAGAAGAATCTCAGTGGATTTGCACAGGAAGCAATGACTCAACAGTTTGTGTTTACACATTTAATAATTCAGTGCCGTTTGTTATTTTACGTGGACATTCGTCTAATGGTAATGAACGATTTTAAATATAAACAAATTTTATTTCAATGGCTTTATTGTTTTAGTATGCGCTATGTCTATGGGTTTGGCCGCGAATCAATTAGTAACTGGTTCGTGGGACAAGACAGCACGTGTCTGGGAGATAAATAATTTCGGAGATCCCACTTCAATTGAATTGAAAGGGCATGAGGCAGCTGTTTGGGCAGTCACAACTTTGGCTAGTGGTCGATATGTGACTGGATCGGCTGATAAGAACATTTTTATCTGGAATCCTAAAGGCGAAAAAGTTCGTGTATTGAAAGGTCATACAGATTGTGTTCGCGGATTATTGGGCCTATCAAATGGATTTTTAGTAAGTGTGGCCAATGATGCTACTGTACGATATTGGAATGAAGATGGTGATTGTATTAGGGAGCTAAATGGTCATAACAATTACATTTACAGGTAAAATTTAATTATTGGTGTACTTATTTATAATTAGGTTTTAAATATACGTTTGATTATTTTAGTGTTTCGCTAAATAGAGCAATAAGTGATGATACTGTGGTTACATCCAGTGAAGATGGAACGATTAGGATGTGGAATTTAGTTGAAGGAGAATTGGGTACACCAATATTCATTCCAGCTGAATCTGTGTGGACAACGGTTTGTTTAAAGAACGGTGACATAGTAGTAGGCAGCAGTGATGGGGTAGTGAGAGTGTTTACCAAAGATTCGTCCAGAGTTGCATCGGAATCAATAATGGCTGCCTTCTTAAAAGCAATTGAGGTTCGAAAGGCTGAAGCCAACTTAGAGCTTGGCGGAGTTAAAGTTAATGAGTGAGAATCTTCTCTCTTTTATTAGTCGTTGATGATCGCATATTTATTATATAAACTTGTAGATTACCGGGACCAGAGAAATTACTTGAGTCTGGTACTGAGGGACAAACTAAAATAATTCGACATCCGGATGGTAAAATAAATTGCTATCAGTGGAGTAGTGGAAAATGGGAGAATCTAGGCGATGTAACTGGTGCTGCTGGCGGTACTCAGGCAACGTCTGGCAAAAAATTATTTGAAGGTGTCGAATATGATTATGTATTTTCTGTTGATATATCGGATGATCAACAGCCATTAAAACTGCCTTACAATCGTGGAGAGGATCCTTGGTTAGCAGCACAAAAGTTTATTCACAAGAATAATTTACCACAAGTGTATCTTGATCAAGTGGCAAATTTTATAGTAAAAAACTCGGACGGTGCTCCAGTTCAAGCAAATAATACCCCAGGTTATGCTGATCCTTTTACTGGAGGTTCAAGATATGTTCCCGGTAGTGGTGGTAATACTTTCGGTAATAATGCTGGTGTTAATTTGGACCCATTTACTGGCGGCAATAGTTATACAACGACAACATCGAACCAAGCAAATAATACGAAAGTTGTTGAAGAAACTAAACACTTTCCGTATAGTAGATTTATATCGCTGGATACATGCGATATATCTAAAGTGCTTGGAAAATTAAAGTAATTGCTACTTGAATTATTCTATTTAGATGCGTATTTTATTATTTTTATATTACATTTAGGGATTTTAATAGTAAAGTAGGAGATGGAGCAGCTAAAGTGACAGACGAAGCCCTAGAAGCATTTACAAAATTAGCTGCACCAGTATGTGTTTATAATTTAATTTTTCCAAATCGAATTAATTATTAAAATTTAAATTATATTTTAGAACGCCGAACCAGATCTTCTGTCAATTGAAACTCTGATGATATTATTACAATGGCCAAAGGATATGCTCTTCCCAGTGCTTGATATAGTTCGATTAGCCATACGAGAACAAGATATATGTAAAAAGGTTGCAAATAGAGAGTTCATCTTACTAATGATAGATAATATTAATCATCCACCGGCAAATCAATTAATGGCAATAAGATGTTTCTCAAATATGATGAATCATCATTGGGGACGTGGTATCGTAGAGGCTAAACTGACTGAGATTACTAACGAGATTAGAAAAATTCATTCAGGAAGTGTAAACCTCCAGGTACTATTGTCAATTACTGATATCATGTGTGCTATTTATATAACGACTTCTTTTATTTAAGATTGCAATTGCTACTTTTTATTTGAATGCAAGCATTGGACAATTGGATATGGCATCACCGACATTAGCAAAAATTATTGGTGAATCTGTAATTGAATTTTTATCGTGGCTCCAGGATCTAGAGTCAACATATCGTAGTTATCAAACAATTGGTAATTTATTGTGTACACCATACAGAGAAGTAACTGTCGGTCAATTAATATCAGCTGATTCCGTGTTCCAAAAATTAAAGGATAATATTTCCAAATTACAACCAAGAGGATTTGAAAAGATTACTTATATTACAATGGAACTAATTAATACTGTGTAATTCGATATGACATATTCTAATAAAAATTTAGCACAACACATTTCATACCATGTGTAAAATAAGTTGAATTTTATAGTAATAAGCTGAGCAACGCTATTTATATTAATCGCGTTTAATACTTGAATAGAGCTTTCAAATTGACCTTTAGGTGTGATAAGAATCCCAAAACAATATTGAACGGTTGACTAATAAATAAGATTTCGCAAATGAATTTTAGTCATGTTATAGGAAGTGTTGAGTTAAAGCGGACAAATAAACAATATAGAGAAGATGCGTAATATAACAGTAATTTGTTTGATGGGATTACTCTGTTGTGTCTCTGTGCATAGTAATCCAATAGTGAAATCATCAAGGGATTTGGAAAAGAATGATTATAAGTTGAAAATTAAAGATCGAGAAAAACGAGATTTATCAGTTTCCGTGGAAGTGGATCATGAACAAGATGGTGATACAGATTTAATTGCTGAAGCCATAGCCGAAATATTTAAGAGTAAAGATGAAAGAACTAAGATCGATGGTACGGCAACATTCTCCCAAACCTTTGGCCCAGATGGTTCTCAAACTGGTAAAGCCAAATACGGTGGAAAAGTGACCATTACATATTTATATTAGCTAACCAACGGATGTTTAATTCTTCTAGGACAAGATTATCGTGTAGGCATTCGAATAACCTTCCAGTAGATTTTAGAAACACGAATATACAATTCATTTGATCTAATAATTTAAAACTATTTTATTTGAATAAACAATGTAGTTATTTATAGTTGACTCTGTTGTGTTGCACTATTTTATTGGGCTGGTGGTTTGATCACTGCTGGTGGCCACATCCATTGATCAGTCGGTGGCTTATTCAACAGTGGTTCCCATGGTTTCCATCCTAACATTTTTCTTGCCAAATTCAATTCATTTTCAGCTTGGACTATAAGTTCTTCTACTTGACCACAGTTGATTTGCTTTTCAATTGATGGGACATCAGGTGCCTAAAAGTAATTGTATTATACAGCTACAATTTTCATTACATTGATTTGTAAATGATAATGCTTACACATGAAACAATTTTAGCTCGTTCTTGGACAATCTGTTCTGTGTACTTTCTATAGGCAGCATCTTGTGGCATTTTCTGTACTGCTCGGAGGATTTTACCATAAAGAGCACTGAGAGTATGATGAGGATTCACGGCTACCTTAAGCCCGGTGAGTCCCGTCGTCTGCAACGATAAAGTTATTAATAATTGGTGTGTTGATGACATAACCATTCTTTAAAGTTGGATTGTAAGTTTAACTCACCTTCTTAATGACACCAGCCATTATGGAAAGCTTCTTAATTAATCACTGGTATCCTGTAACAAGAATTACACTAATATTATTTAGATTCTATTTAAATTGAAAATTATAATAAAAACAAACCAATTTGTGAAGAAAATAACACCAGCACGAAATTATGACAGTTCAAAATGATAACACAGAAAACTCGGCTCTTAGTATTATAATAGTGTATAAACGTAATAAACGATATTTCAATTGATACATATTTGGATTTCTCACATGATGATCTACATTTCATCATATGAACGCATTTTGATAACTTTTATAAATTGCGAGTTATCATTAAAACCAACCATAAGAATATCAGTGTTCATATCTACTTGAAAGTCTTAGAAATCTTCAAACTTCAGTAACTCAAAACTGTGATTTTCATTATACACTGTTCCAATGCTAAGAGGAGGAATTGTCAAATGAACGAATGAGCATAAAACAAAATGTCAGACAATTGTAAACAATAACAGTGCTTTTGATAACTTGGGGGATAAGTGAAATTAATTTAATTTTTAAATAAAATAATTTTAAGTAAAAAAATTCTGTTAGAGTTTGTTTTTCGGGTGTGAAAGGGAATCATTTAAATTATTTATAATGGCGAAAATGGCTTTTCAACACAAGGCGGGCACCGCAATGGAATGCCTGAGCGTAAGAGGATTTTAACAATTTCTTCACCTATTCTTTAATTTATTAATTCGGTAATGTTTGAATGAATTAATTACGTGTCCACTTCGAATTTTTAGATCCCCATAACTCTGCAAAAAGAGACTGGGTACGATGCTGATGGTCAGGAGGTGCTAAAATGTGGTTTCAAGATAGGTGGTGGGATCGATCAAGATTATAAGAAAAGTCCACAGGGATACACAGACAATGTATGTATTATTATTGTGAAGAATTCTTTTAAACAATTACTATTCATGTCTTCTTGTAGGGAATTTATGTAACAGAGGTGCATGATGATAGTGCCGCCGCACGAGCAGGACTACGGGTACATGATAAAATACTTCAATGCAATGGGTATGACTTTACAATGGTGACTCATAAGAAGGCAGTAAGTTACATAAAAAAGCATCCAGTATTAAATATGTTGGTCGCACGAAAAGGTGTCACCTCAACGTAAATATACACATTACCGTAATCAAAATCATGCACACGATCACAATTCAGTTCAAAATAATTTACTCGTAAATGGTTCATTGTTTTTATTTAGCATAAACAAAATGAGAAACAATCGATATTGATATTTAGTAATAAGTACCCATAAACGGTTAATTTTCTATTATATTCATAATTTTTATTGTTGTATAAGGATTATGTTGTGTTGTTTGGAAACCATTCCATATTAAGGTTGATGTAGATAATAGAATTTTAAAAATATGTTCTCGTTAAAAATCGAACAGTTGCGTTCCATTTTATGTAAGCAGACCAACCAAAATATTAAATAATGCTGGTATTTTTACTATTTTAATTAACATTAAGTGATTGACAATTTATAAAGTAATACTTGAGAATAAGTTTAGCATAATAACGTATTTAATTAAACGATTTTTACATTAATTCTTTTATATGGATAAAGAATGTTGTTAATCGAATTATGGTTTTTAAAATAAACATCATTATGTTCCCAGAATTTCATGTCTCATTTCATGCATTAATGTTGTTATTCTCCACTGGATTTATATGGAATTCTAACAAACTGTATATTTTGAACCAATGATTCACTAATTCACGGCGTTTGTGAAAACACTTGACACGGAAATTCGATAAAGTCCAACATTGTTGCCATTGTTTAGGGTGTTATTCATGTATCTTTCTTTCGCCTATCTCTTGGTATTTCCTAAAAGGTAAATTTTTTTTCTTGCACTTCTTATAATGAAACTCAAGCTTTTTTTACAATTCAGAATGTATTTTTATTGTATCTCAGTTTATGTAATGAAATACATGCATCGATTTCGGATGAAAGGACTTTTAAATAGACAAATTTTTATTTAATCAACGGTAATAGAATTCGGTTCCATTATCATTTAATAATTTCTTAATAATAAATATTTCTTTTAATCGCGTATCGAAATGAAAGTTTACGCTTTAAGGTTTCTTTTATATCATTTTGCTATTCCATTAGCAATAAGTTTATCACAGTGATGACTTTTCTTTTAAATGTATTTCATTCATTCATTATATCTTTTAGTCCATAATTTATTTGAATTTAATTTAAATAGCAATTAATGGATCCTGTATGATTACAGGCAAAGATGCACGAATTGTTAAATGGATTTTAATAAATGTAACGTCTTTTCTTAATTTTATAAAGTTAATTTGAACAAAATGACAATAACAAAATTGGCTATAATGGTACATGGCTATTATCTCCGAAATGTATAATAGAATTTGAATAAACTTTAATATCCACTATCAATTAATGACGATTTATTTAAAATTGCACATGGTTCGCATGCATTTATCAACGGTCAACGGGTTTCACATTGTCTATGGATACGGATAAATGTTGGATTTAATAAATCCATTTGAATTATGAAAAATGTTTTCTGTATCATTTAATCTAATGCGTCTTTCGGTATCCTAGAGTCCACTATATTATCATAGTTCTATGTATAGTTAATTTTTTCAATTACGCTTTTATGTTTCTATTATTTTAAACATAGAATTTTAAAATAGAGATTCGATATTGATTAGGATTGTAGCTGGCATTATTTGATTATTAAAATTTATATTTCTCCCAGTTGAAATTCAAAACATATTAAATTAATCAATTATCGGATCTGGTGAGTTTTTACGTACACCCGATAATGATACCCTGGAGCTTATTTAATATTATTAACGTTAGTACCATTAATTTTAAGCTAACTAATGTAATATTTCCGCGACCGCATAAAACTATTTGTGTTTCCTGTAAACCATAAGAGATATATTAATTAGTACAGTTAAATTGCTAGTTAACTATTTTCTTACATTTGGGTTGCTCTTTATACAATTGGCTGGTCTACGACGAGAAAGTGGCTGTTTTGCTTTGATGCAAACATTTGAATTCTGACTATCATCATAAATGATTTCTGATGTGACCCATAAACCACTCATAAAACGTGAATCGTTACGGCGACACAATAAATTGATTTGAATTAGGATTAAATTACTGTGTGGGATCGGTGTTACAACAAACGGTCTGTAAATCAATTCAATAAGAAATTTTGTAATGTAAATCTTGGTCCATTTGCTTTCAATCTTACCTAGTGCAATTATTATTTGACGGCTGTGCTGAATATGCTGGCAATGTTTTATCTCTGTTCAGTGTGTATAGGTACACTTCTTTGTCACATGCAATTGGTCTTGATGGCTTACCGAATCCATATTTCCATACAGCATCAGGATTATATAATTTTGAGAATTCACTGTCATCGGGATTATCACTGTATTCATCAACTAAAATTATTGAATACAAAGGAAATCTTAGAAGCTAAACATTCTGGATAAGAAATTGTCTAGTCTTACATGTATTTAATTCAGATAGGATTGTCTGAGGCGATTGTGCTACTGATACTTTAAAATGCATATAAAAGACGGTCATAATGTGCCACAATCGACTCATGAATTTTGATATAAATTTAATTGGCTGAAATTAATTGAAAATGAATTAAACAGATCAACACATTAAAATCGAATAAATACCGTATCCATCATTCGTCCCACATTTGAATCGTTATCATCAGATACAGTTTCTTCTTTGAAACAAACACCTTGGTAGTCATAAATGATCACTTGCTTATAAACATGCTCTTCAACTAACCGTTCCATTATATTGCCACGTACTTCGCCGAAAAATTTACCCAAATCTTCATTGAAGGGTGACAATAGAATGAATCCGTTATTATCCAATATAAAGCATTCAGTATCATTTCTGCATCCATAAGGATCACCCCCATTACTGGTGATATTAGCAAATAGAGTAGCAAATGCTGAATGCTTAAATTGGAATCCAACAACAGCAACTGGTGCTGAGCTACCCGAATCGGTATGGAAAATTGCATGTGTTGCCGTTATTATTGGATCAGTTATATTTCCTTCATTTCCCTCCATTTCAATTTCATTAAATGGTATAGAAAACACAAAACTTTGTCCTTCAATAAAATGTTGTTCAACAGCACGACGATACCAAATCTCATCAATTGCTTTATTATTCTCGTCGCCAAATTTACTAAAACAGAACACACAATGCATTAACAATTTACATTAAATCAATATTGAATAAATTATCTTACTCTGCTAATCGACTAAATTTATTCCATCGTGTTAATCCACTATGAGTTGCCATAAATACAACGGTGATTCCAAATCTTTGTTTCAATTCATTCCTACATTGTATCCAAAATAGAGATTGAATTGTAGTTCATTAGTTACCGTTAAGTATGAATAAGTATCAAGTAAAACATGATTAAACCCTGAACTACTGTTCACTGGCGATAAATTATTTAATATTGTTGTTATTAAACACTTTACCTGGGCAATAGACCCATTAAAACAGCTATTGGGCTTGGTCTATTCCATTAAATATTAAATTTTTTTTTCATATAAAATTAAAGACAAATATTTATGTGGTAATAAAAATATTATAAGAACATATAAATGAGTGTGCAATTTATAAAAATCCAAAGTTATAAAACAAATCCCATTGCATTTAAATGAATGAAAAACAAATATTAGTAATGATATAAGAACGATAATAAAAATATGTTCAGAAACTTACCCTTTATCATCACGTGCATTGCTAGTGCTTGAGTTCGGTTTTGAAAACCATTCAGTAACACGAGCATCAAATACAAGAGCCTGCATTAATTTACGATCACCTAAAAGGTATTTTAGAAAAGAAAATTTGTCCAAAATAAAAGTTATCCAAATAATTGCATTAAAATTTCCAGTTTTTATAGTCAAAAATGGCATGCAGTTTTATGTAAATTATAAACAAATAGAGTCTGATATGCATCTCCTCAGCTAACGAACTGTTTTAAAAAAATCGTTAAAGTGCAATATTGGAATTCAGTTGAATTAGTGCCAACTCTTCTCAACAAGAGTCTCAGTTAGATAATTCAGTGCATTATGGATTTCTAAAATAAAATTAACATTTAATACTTCAAAGTGCAATTTACTTAATAAAGTGCTTTTGAGGCTTATGGATGAACACTTAATGACATCGACACAATTATTTTTTTTGTTAAGAAAGACCTTCGATTAATTAGATATTGGTGCATAATTAGAATTATTGTGATTACAAACACAGAGATAATATATGTGATCACACAGTCATAGGAATAATAAAAGGAATATTGCATTGAATTGCATTAAAATGACTACAGTGTGATTCAAATAAACGTACACACGAGTGTTCTTTTATATTGATTTTTGCTTGTATTTTTATGATTTAGTGTTTTGTTCATTGATTAAAATAAAATCATCAGAATGAAGTGATCTATTGAAATAAACTTTAATTGAATGTAAATACGATTTATGTATTTCATTGATATGTAGTTTCTGATATCATTTTTTTTTTAATTTGTTCAGATCTGAAATAATGACGAGATGGTACTCACAATAATACGAATAAATCGAATCCTTAATTGAATTTGATGAGTTTCGACCACCAGATGAATTCGTGTTAGCTGTGGATTTGCAAAATGTTATATGATTCTATGAAATTATTTTTTTGAACATTTTTAATGGCAAAAATTTTGAATCGACGATTTAAGAATTTCTTGAATGAATTTAATGGAAATAATCAATTGATTGTGATATTCCATATGCGAATAAAACAAATGTAATATAGAAAACGATGAATATACTACACATTCACATGAGTATGAAAGCCAAATATACCCAAGATACAGAATATAATTTAATATCAAGAAATACCAAGAGATAGTGAACAGTTATTAATGGAATCTGAAGTGTCACTTACAGAAAAATGGTGAGTGCTCTGGCGGTAATGGAGTTCGATGAAGTGGCCATTTCCATCCAGGCTCTTTCATCTTCTTTAGGAAATGCATTAATTCAGATTCAGGTGATTTAAAATCACGAATCTTTGAATCACGATATTTGCAATAAACCCTAAAATACAAAAATTCAATAGAAATGATTCAGTTTTATCAAAGTCTTTCAGTATATACCAATCAGGATGAATTTTCCAATTCTCTTTTTGGAAATAGGAATTTATATTGCTTCCTTTTCCATGATTCATCCGGTGAATTTCATCTTCACTACGGATTTTAATTTGACTCAATCCATATGGATCGGGATATGAAATGACCAATGTGAATGGCGTATCATCGATTGCTGTCCAATAATATTCTCTCTTAATACGAACTACTCTTTTCTATAATAGAAATAATGAAATTGATACTCTGATTCATAGTTCATTTATATGCCTTCTTACCATATCATCGTAATGAGATTTCGTTAATAGCCAAACACTTCCAGTCGTCTGTTTAATGATTAAATCTCTCATCTAAAATAGAAGAACATATTAATTAGAATACTCATTGAATTTTACCAGAAGAGGTTTTAATTTACATTCAATAATAGCTGTGAGAAATCCCTGGGATATGAATCATCATCCATTAATTCTACTTCGGTCATATCAACACTATTATATGCTGGTTTTAATATATCCTCAAATAATTGTTCACTGCTATCATTTGATAACTTATGGCTGAACGTTTGAAATATTGGCCGAAAATCTGGATGAAGTAGAATCATTCCATTGTTGTTTACAATAAATGCATATCCATTAACTCCCAACTAGAACACAATTTATTAAGATTAGTTTAAGTGATTTTTGGTTGTGGTTTACTTCTCACCTCATATGGATTCAAATAAGACTTAATTTCCTTTATAGGAATATCAGTTCCTGCAGCTCCTAAAATGTTTGCTATTTTATACTGAATAAAAATTAAAAACATTTGTATTAGTGTTGATTATGACAATGGATGTGATCTACTGATGACTAAGTAATAAAATAATCGTAAATAAAGAAAAAAACTACTTTTCAAGAACTTAAAAAAAGTAAAACTCTCTAAAAATGAACAGAATTGTTACAATTCCTACCTTTATAGTACTATTACATTTACATTTTATTTTAAATTCTCTATTTCTTCTTTCTGTTAATTCTCTATGTCTATCGAATATTGCACAATTATTGATTTCACACTCATCCTAGATGAATTGTGATTTTAAATATTTGTTAATTCAAAGAAAATACGATTTATAAAATTAAATGATTACAGATTTGACTAATTATTGGATCTACTATTGTTTTGAATGAAGGATTGTTAAGTGATGTGGTGTCCTGTTTTATTGGTAAAATGTAAATGTAATAGAAGGTGTATTATGTGTTTCAGTATTTATTGGTTATTATTTAGGCACAGTGTCGATGTTGAATTTATAGAAGTTATTGTATTTGAATGGGAAGATTAATAAGAAAGTTGTGTGGACTAGCTGGTATTTAGAAATAGTTCAAGGATACTATTCCTAAAAAGAAAGATATGATTACAACAGAATATCTGTTCTCTATTTGTTACATGTTTCATTCTATTTGATTATATACTGGATTTCCTACACACAAAAAGAGAATTTCTTGACAAACTAACGTTTGTTTATATTACAACCGATTGGCTAAGGATTTCCTACATGATAACTAGCTGCTGAATTAATAATATAAATTCCTAGTTCGATTACATTAACTATCTTACACTGTATTGGATTAAATATTCTTTTCTAATCTAATAGACTGACAATATTCCCTATAGTTCATCTAATTTAGATGGCTACTACATTATCATTTAACTATCTAGACTGTTAGCCCTAAAACCCTGGTTATACCTCATGTATCACTGTCACCCAATACGCTTCATTTACTAAGACATCTTCGGTGATGTTCTGGTTCATAACATAAATGCATTTTGATCAATTATTTATCTTATCACATATCTTATAATCTTTTGTTTTGTTATTAATTTAATAAAAAGAAAATAGCACAGATGATTTGAATGAAAATAGATGAATATGTGAAAAATAGAGATAAGACTTTTGTGCTGATCTTCCATAATTCAATTGATATGAATGTGAATTTCGTTTTGAATAATGGGAGGTAATACTCACTGCTTCTGATCTATTATCATACGCTGGCATTGCTACCGTTGTTACAAAATTATAATTACTCGATTCGTACTTAACTTTGTTAATCTAAAATTGTTTGAATATATTGAAATTAATAAGAGAAACGATTATAGCAATTTAAGATATACATGAACTTACTGTATGGTATTTAATTTTAGTGCACCTTTCTTGAAAGTCTATTGTAGTTCTATTGAGCGTATCATTATTTTGTTTGTGTTTAGTATTTCTAACCTTTTGTTCTTGTCTCTCTTCATCCAGCCAAATCCAATCAGTTAAAATAGGTTCCTAAAATAAATATCCATGTCATATCTAATGTTTTATCAATAGAATATTCAGGTGTCATACCACAACGTCAGCATACACTTGAGACCAGATTACTGGATGATAAGTCTTACCCAAAACTAAAGGTCTTGCCACTACAGGAATATAATTTAATACTTCTTCTCTTACTTCGGCGTTACTACTCAAATGGACATAATATCCTTGATTTTCACATGCCATATACTTTATATTCTTCATATCGGTGACTTCACGTCCCACTAAATACGTGAACACACGTACCGGTTTATATGAATTATTTCTCCAATTGTATTGCATAAACACTTCATGATAATCAAATGGTGCACCATCTGACACTAACATAATCGCTTGATTACAATTTGCACCTGATCGATTACCACCATCACTACGATATTCTTCTAATATTTCGAACGCAAGACTAAATGCGGCTGTGAAATTAGCAATCCCAGTTGTATTATAATGTTGCATACCGGCACGAAATGCGCGTATGTTTCCCAATGTTGCTTGCACTAGTGAATCATTGAAACAAGGCACTGTTGCATTTACAACATTTGAAAATGTGAATATATTAACATAATCGTTTGGCCCCAATGTATCCAATATATTATTGACCACATGGCCAGCTATTTCTTTACGGACGCCCTTCATGGAACCAGAATTGTCAACTAATATAATGATATCTTTCGGACTGTTTACAGCCTCGATGTACCATTGTCTTAGACGACAATCAAAGAACTCAAAACCGCTCGTAAAGTTCCATTTTTGTGCAGGAAATTGTCGCATAAAACCAGTTGCACTGCCAAAAAATTGATACGATAATGATGGATCCTTTTTAAAGTTATCCACAAATGTTTTATCTAATTTTTCGGACCATTCAATGGCTCGGATTACCGACTCCGCTAAAATGAAATGAAAGTAATTAAATCACAAAATATTTTCCGTAAAATTTATAAATAGAACTTACATCGATCGAATACATTGGGAGCCACAACGACTGAACTCATAGAAAGATTCACTTTTCCATCTGGGAAACTCTTATTCTCTTCTAAAACTACAGTTTTTGGTGGCACGTCCACCTTTTCAACGCCCACATAATCGTCGGGGGGTTTCTTAAACACCGGTATTGGTTCACCCGGTTCTATAAACGTTTTTGAATTTGCATATTGAAATGATATATTCGTTTTCTTTTTATTATCCTCATGATCTTTATGGGAATTTTCTGCTAAATCAACGATACGTCGTACAGCGCTCACTTTAGCTGCCATCATCAGTTTTAATTCAGCCGCAATTTCTTCGGCTATACTGGCACCCGTTTTAGGTTTGACTTGCGCCGTTTTAAAGCTCTAGAAATTGTGTTGATTAATCATTTATTTAATCGATTGATTTTTCAATACTTTAAATAGGCGCACTGTTCTAATTTCTTATAACTACTTACATCTTGGACTTCTTTACGTCGTGTAATGAAATCACCAAGGGACCATAATTCAACACCCAATTTATCGGCCCATCCTTTTACACTATCACACCATATGAGAGCATGAAAATACGATTAGTAACTGGGGACACAAAGACATTTAGGTTACACTTACGAAGACAACTTTATCTGTTGGTCAATCGAATTAACGTGTCGAATCGCCAAACAACCAAAATATAAAAATAAAATCAAAAGTTGTCGTAAATCCATGATTGTTGTTTAAAAATCGTCTGCAAATTCATCAGTAATGAGGTGCAGAGTATGAAAATTTTCATCTACGCCATTTTGAATTTTCTTGGTCCAAAGCTTATTTTTCTGCAGTAGAAAGATAATGGACGATTCCAACAAATTCTGTGTTTAATAAAGCACTGGTTTATGGAACACAAGTTTTATATGACGATTTTTATAAAAGAGATAACTAAAACTTAAAGGCAATTATGTGAATTACTATTCTTTTTAATTTGTAATTTATTTAAAAAAAATTGTTTCACTTTCAGGTGCTCGATTCAAAGTAGCTGCACAGTATGCCAATTTATTGTATGAAAATATGTGGCTGTTCTTCCACTGATGACGATATAAATTCCAGTTTGATAAACTTTTTCAGACAAGCGCTGTATAACAAAAGAACTGATACGATGACGCATACGCTCTTAGACTTAACGCACAATTTTCACGTGCTTTCGACTGTTTGTTTACGGAAATCGAAAGTATTCATGTGCTTTTCCTCGTGCTTAGCACGTGAAATCAACTGTTTACAAACAGAACTTGAATTGGATGTTGCGCATTATCATCGGCTACATATTTTATCGATTTTCACCATTTTCTGGAACGATTTCTGGAAAATTATGGAAATTTCAAATATTTCCCATGTTGTAACTGAAAAATCAAAAATATTCCAGTGATCTTAATACGATTTGTTGTATTATAGAAATACAACTACATTTATTCCATTCAATGATAACAATTTTAATGCAATTTAGATTCTATTTAAAATTTATTTGAACATGTCACAGTTACATCTTCATTTTGACCACCGAAAAAGAATAAATGGGCAACGCCATCAGTGATTACCATGAGTCTATCAAGGGTCCACATGACAATTGATTCACAATAACCAGCCGTAGCGAACAATATTACTGAAAATGGCTGTAATTTAAATAGGAGTTAGAATTCTTTGTAGATCTATGGTAATTTGCGGGTGTTTAAATACCTTTAATATGGTAACAAGAATTCTTAGGGAATAATCAGCAGCGACCAGTGCCAAAGTAGCTGCGGCTAGTACTCCAATGGCCGTAACAAGCGTTAATATTTCGACCAAACGAACAGCCACCACCATTTCTAAACAATTTTATCTTCTTCAATTGCCATTAATTGTTATTACTGATTTTAAAATTTCCTTTTTGTCCAGACTTACCTTCCACCGAATATGGTACTGCATTAAGTTCGTTAAATTTGATTTCCTTGTTATGTTTAGAAAGTATGGAGCTCACTTGAAATTATTCTTACATTGAATTTTTATTTAATATTTTTTATAAATAACGTTTTTTTTTTCAATTGAATTGATTTTTTTTTTAAAGTTTCGTTTTATAATTTGATTTGTTCCATGTTTTGGAAAATTCAAATTTTTTTATTATTTGACAATTTGGAATGAATTGAAAACAATTTTATATGATTGAAATTAAAATCACGGATTTCTATAGTGAATTTCAGCCGCTAAAATGGGATAAAGTGATTACACAAGAAATACAATTGAATGTTTTTAATAAAATCGTTTAAAAAATCAAGATTCTTTAAATTTTAATTATCACATAATTTAACTCACAATTGAATTATTTAAGCCTAGAAAATTAGTATCTAACACAATAGGGTTGAAAAGACAATTAGGTGATTTAATATCACTGTATTCAAACTACTATATTAATTAGTTATGTAAACCTATTTTGATCTTACACTTATTCTATTTAATATATTCAACAGTTGTAATTTATAATTAAAATTATACCGTCTAAGGTGAGAATTATGCATTCATAACGAGAGTCATCTTCGAGAAATTTTCTAATAAAAATATAGAAAAAATTCTTTGTATCTATTAAAGAAGCTGTCTGTCTAACTAAATTTACTGATTGGCAATTAGATTATCAGTTTTAATGTTGAAATTGCACGAGCCATCACACACACTGAAGTTAATGATGAGAATCACAATGATCCTCTAATTATCTCTTGCAATTATCATAGAATGATGATGATCCACGATTTGCAATATCAGCATATTCACGTTTTGGTGCACACAATCTATTTGGTACTTCTGTATTACGTTTTCTAATTGTTGGTAACATGAAAATAAAAACACAAACATACAAAATAGAAAGTTATTAATAGTCAAATTACAAAGATAAATGAATTTAACTTACTCTCTTGATGGCATTTGCATTGATTCAACCATTACTGATTTTACATACAAATGATCATTACACCATAATAAACATAGTGATCGTGGCTCAAGAACATTCATATCATGAGTCCAGCTTAACTCTACTTTACGTATACGTTCACCAAGATCATGTGGATTTGGTATTACGATTTGATATGTAGAACCATGCTCAAGTTTTGCAGTACTTCCTGTTGATAAATCAATATTTCTTATTGTACCACGATCTGAGAATACAGCCGCTGTTAGATAACCTTGGACCCATGATTCAGCCATACGAGGTTTTGCCAATTCAATTGTGAATCGATAGTGACGTTCTAAAAACAATTTTATTATTAAAATAGAAAGTTAAATTATTGCGTAATTAATTGTAATTTTTAAGTTTAACTCACGACAGAATGGATAATCTTTGCCAGTTGAAAGGAAATATTTGCCCGGTTTTGGATATACCATATCTGTGCCAAATGTATCTGAAGGTATCACTTCATTCTCTGATGAATTTCCGGTGATTTTAAATGGCGCCGCATGATAGCCCATATAGGCACAATTTCCAGTATTACACTTGAAACAACGACCAGCTAAGAAATGTGGATATGAAGGGCATCGATGTGCTAGAAAGTGAAAGTAATTTATAAGTGATCTTGATATTAAAATAAAACTAACAGTTTCGAAGCCTTACCAACATAAGGGCACTTTCCATTAATACTATCAATGAATAACTTGATAGCCCGTACATGATTACAAGCCAATAATACTCTAGAGGCTTCTTCAATACCGTCTTTGATAAGAGTAAGTGGAATCAATGCTCCACCCTCTTGAGATAATGCACATCCTGGCTGTTCTTTTCCATTGTTTGGATAGAAATCAACGTGACCGCATGGCTGTGACATTCCATAACCTGGGATTTCTAAATAATAAATACTTCGTCCATCTGTGTGAATGACATCAACAAATTCAGCGTCAGTTGGATCAAGTCTTACAGTTGGTCCCATTCCTTGAAAATATGGTTCAGCGGGATCTAATCCAGTGATACGACCAATGCCTGGTATGCGTTCAGCAGCATAACCAGCTGTATGGGCACCAAGTGAATGACCGATTAAATGGACATCTTTTGGTTTCACTCCATAATTCTCCATTAATTTACGGATCAGATATGCTATCTCTAATCCTACCAGTCTTGTATTTGCGGTCGCCTAAAATTCATTAATCGGATTTTAAATAAAAATTAAAACGATAAATGAATTTTTCGTTCATTGAACTCACTTGTGTGTACAATGGTAATGAACCACCAGCCCAATCAACAACAATCACATTAAGATCACCGTGTGCGATCAATTCATCTTTCATTTCTGAAACCCAATTAGACAATGGTGTATCAATGAATCCATGAATGATAAATTTTATTGGCCATTCAGCATTAAAATGTGTCTTATTGATTTCATCTTTTTCATCCGAAATTATCATCAATTGACCATCGCGTGGATTTTGTTCCGTATATAATATGAATCTTGTATTGATGACACTACGTGGCAATGGAAACACATTCAAGGGTCTATTAATTAGATGATACCATTCGCGTGTTATATTTAAACAACCAATTTCACCAAAGCATCGTGTCTCATTTTCAACTGTAAATCAAATAAATTAAATTATGATTAAATCAAATTGTAGTAGTCAATATTAGAAGTTCAATTACTCATAATGAAAACATTTTCAACTAATCGAAGGATAAACATAATTATACACAACTAAAAAAATAAAATTGATTTAATTGATTTTTATTAGATATAAATCTATTATGTATAACAGAATATTTTATTTGTATACTGTTTATTAATTATTTTCAGTGTTGGGTTCACCTTGACATGAAAAGTTGTCTATAAACAAAAAAGCAAACGCAGTTTACCGGCCAAATATTACACAAACAGAACTAGAGTGCATATTAAATTCGAAACCACAAAATGTTTTTATCAAATGTCTCAAGAGTTAGTGGCCTTTCAGGTAGCAATTACAATTTTATTTAAATCGATAAGTGATTAGAAGTACGTGTTTTAAGATTTATTAAATCTTACACTATAATTTATGTTTTATTTCTACATAAAAACACTAAATCTTAATAAAAATCGGTTGCATTTTTAAAAAATGCAGTGACCCCATTCATAATAGACGGTATTAACAAAAACAGCTTGACTTGCTGACGTTCTCTTAACTCGTAAGTACGTATGCATTTCACAATATAATAAATATATAAGATTCAATGAATGCATTGAATCTTGAGAAATTGTACAATACTATTTCTAACCGTTCCATTTAAGATTCATATGGAATTTTAATAAAATTTTCAATAAATTAACGGAAATCGCATTTAATTATTTAAAAAAATATTGCAATCATTTGATTGAATTAAAATCAATGAACCAATACTTATGTGTTATTCAATCAATTAAAGGATTGTTATTACTAAATATTATACAAATCATTTATTCTACTTACATAGAAGCCATGGCAGGTTTACATCGAATGGCAATTTATCAGCTCTGGCCCAACTAAGTGCTGCATCAAGCGGTCCGCAATTACATAATTGTGCCAATAGCAGTACGTAAAAGAATCCCAATGAGATTGCTGCATAGCGAATCATCTTCGGTTATAAAGTACTGCAAACGGTAGGAAATCACTTATTAGTTTTGTTTAGATCTGTGTTAATACGTTGCACTCAATAAGAATTATGTCTGTTACTTGGCAAGAACAGATAGATACTGATTTCAAATAATTAAATTATCGCATTATTAACTCAATGAAAAAAGAGATGTTGTGGGGATTATTATTTTATTTTTTTGTCATGTTTTCATAATTCTCAGTATAGGAATATACAGTGCCGCATTCAAAAATTCCAGAGTTCAAAGTTTATGCTTGTCGAAACGCAAGTGTATATAAAATCTTATCTTAATTGTTGGCTGATTCATTGCTTACATAGTCAGTATGAATCTATGTATTTTAAGTCATTACAGATAATTCTATTTGAACTAAAAAAACAAAAGGTTTTTACTTTTATGTCAAAACACAAAACAGCGTCACACAATCTCTAAAGCTATAGGTCATCTTGGGTGAATTTGTTTCACCCAGGCATAAGGCGCTTTTGATCATACACCGAAATCCTAATTCTAATCTAAATGTTCCAATTATAAGACGCAAATGTATAAATTAAGTCGGAATTTATTTATGTTTTTGTTAAAAATAAAATTAATTGTTTATTTTATTTTCCATTATTGATATTAATCGGGTAGTTTAAAATGCAGACGCAAAGTGAAAATTAAAATTGGCGGTAATATTGTGTAACTGTATAATTCTTATGCTGATGGCATACATAATGTGTACATGATAATTATGATTCACAATTTATTGGTCGTGGTCATGACTCTGATAGCGAAAAAAATAAATGAATATTGAAATGATATTAATGTGAGCAATGTAACATTACAAAATACTCTTAAGTATAACGGTGGACAGCCTCAATTGAAATGGTAATAATGACGAGGTTAAATTCAAAATAAACAAAATATTAACAGAAATTAAAAATAACTATTCATTGTTTCCCTCCTGATCTTAAATTAAATTTTATTTATTTTGATTAATAATTTCAGGTGATTTACCAAATACTTTGGCTCATGTGTGGTATATTTCTTTTAAATTTTAATTATTTATTGATGTGATTGAACTGATGAAACTGTACGGGTTTCATTGCGAAAATATCATGACGGAATATCAATTGGACATAACGGTATCGTACATTGTTCTTAATAATTATTGAGTGGTCATTATTTGTAAATAAAAAACATTTAAAAATTGTACAATTTTTTAAGGAAAAAAAAATTATGGTTTCTGTGTATGCCGGTTGCATAACATTAAAATCATTGATAACTATCGAATTCAAGTGTTTTTAATTACAAAATATTGTTGATGTTTAATTACAGACTTTAAAATAATGAATGATTCAATTGTGATACAACAGAAGAATACAATTAAAACAATTTTTCCTTTTCAATCATTTTATTATTTTACCGGGAAATGGCAAACTGAGGATTATGTTCATACCAAACTATTATACACAATCAATCAGTTATGCTAAAAGAAATCAATACGTTGAATATTCCATACCAAAAATACACAAATCAATAGTGAATTTAATTGGTTCCAAGAAAGGTAAGAGCTAGTTTATAACTAGAAACACAAATCTTTTGTAATTATTCAGTCAAACTATGTTGTTTATCATAAAATAACAATTAGTGTCTTTATTATTTCGTTTCCACTACGATGTATGCTAAATTGGATATTAGAACGGCATAAATAATGGAAATACAATCATTCAAAACACTCCAAATAAAACGTTCTACTATGCTAATCACAAAGTGAATTGTGAATATATCAAAATTCAAGGTGAATTTTTAATAAGAAAATCCGTTCATAATTTAAATGGCCAATAATTTCAACGTATCTGTAGTTATCAGTCTACGACTATTTTGTTACAAAAAGAACAAAAGATGTACAAGTACTGCGTAAGAATAAAACAATACAATTATTCTTCGCTGAATAAATTATTGATAACTAATCGTTGTAATTCATCACCACAGTCAGACTCTGACGAATATAGGAACTAACGTGACTTGATATCATCTGATGATATCCGAGGGATTAATTGCGTAAATGAAATAAAATGATTAAATTCAATTTCAATCAATTGATTTTTATTTAATAATGCAATTAATTAATTAATTGGAAATTAATTAATGCAATAATAGAAATATGTGTATGGCATATTGAACAATTTATTTCTAACTGTTTATGTTGTTGATTTCAAATGCATGTCGAAGGAAGCAATCAATTTTGCCAAGTAAAATGAATTTACATAAAAATTCCATTCAAATGGAAAACTTTCTTTTTGCATATTGAAGTAAAATAAATAGAATGGTAAGAAAGAGTGCCAATTTAATTGCATGTGCAATGTACTATTTGCACTTTGTTTAAAGATTCACTTTGTTAGAAAACGCAAATCACTTAGCTACTGCAATAACAAAAACGCATAGACCGACATTACTTTGATTTCATACAAAACAGTGAAATGAATTCTTTCCGGCTGACATCCACTTAATATTTGAACTATTTTGGGGTCAACCAATTTATACATTTTATAATACAAAGGCTATAAGAAACATGAACGAATTTTTTTTTTTTAATTTTGGTAAGAGAATGACATTTCAATTAAGGTAGGCAACAGCCATCAACATTCCATGATTGCAATTTCCTATCTCTTTCTTACACTTTATTCAAGATAAAATTTTAATTAACTAGCGCATACAAAAACGTTAAATTTCCCATTCAATTATACTTTAGTTTTTTCCACAAATTACTTGTTAATGGTACTGAACTAAATTACTCAGTTTGAAAGTTCACTGTCCAGTCGCAGCCCAAAGAAACCAGAACTCAAAATATAAAAGTGAATTGTTTAATTCGTATCAGAGAGGTATTAAGTGTCAAAAAGCAATAAGTTATGGTGGAATTAATAATGTTGACCAAATAATAAATGAAATTCATAAGAGGCACGTCTTCTAGTAGTACCCTAAAGACTCTCTCTTGATAAATACCTCGATGACAACTTCTCCTTAGACACACTCTAAACCGATTGTAATCTAATAGCTTTTTTCTCTCACACTCTTTTCAATGATTTCATTTGGAAGTGCCATCATAAAATTATTAAATATTGAATATGTTCACAGTAACACATAATCCATTAATATACTCACATAAAGCGATCATTTAAAAAATTAATAGCAAAAAATTATTTGAAGAGTCTTTTTGTTGTCCAAAAAACGGTTTGGTCTCTGTTGTAATCGTTCAGGTGTATTCGGTATATTGCGGTTTATCAACAGTTGCAGCATACAATAGAGTTCGGTTAATATAAAACACTTTAACTTTATTTTACTTTATTGTTACGAATGTTTTATTAAACAGATGAGAAATATAATTTCATTTAAATCTATAAGTTACAGTTTTATTTCTGTTTTTTTTTATTTTTCGTTACTTTTGATTGTCTTTTTATTTAACACATTTATTTATGTCGCGATCTCAATATTGAACTAATTTATACTTTATTTAGTCACAATTTTTTGTTAGTATGATCCAATCTATTGCTTTCAATTGAATGCAGTACAATTAAAATTGGTACATTAAAACAACTGTTAATCAGGTGAACTAAACGTGCAAATTATTTCTTTTGTAAATACAATTGCTCTTTCACTAGTTGCGTTAATTCCGCAAAAATAAAATTATTCATACGATATGTATGATTACGAATGCAATACTTTAATATTTTCTTCACAGGTGAATTTCAGTTTTATGTTTTTTTTTTAATGAAAATCAATTTCAATTTGGCAATCCATGAAACTTAAATAAAAATTTAACTGAGTCTGTTTATGAACAAAACGATAATAAAAATTCACTTTTTAAATTATGCTCATTTGATTCACAATGCAAAACACCCTCGATATTATTACGTCTTGGATTCAAGCTTAATATTATTTAATTTTTATACTCTGAATTATAAGAAATCAGTTATAAGATAAAACTGATTTCGATTTTTATTTAATATCACACGTTGATGTAATTTCTTGTCAGTTAAAATTAATATTATGATCTGATTATATTAAAAGCTTTCAATATGATCGGTAATAATGAAAACGAGAAAAAAAAAACTTTATATTTGTCACACTAAGTTGCTTAACATTATACACGTCCAATCACGAACTTGTCTCTTGATAAACTAAATGTTATTTTATCCAAACCGTCAGTATTAATATGTGCATTTCATTTAGAAATACATCTGAAGAATTTAACTAGATGATGTATGTTATCGTGTGGTAGGCGCGCACTTAACTGTTGATATACATAATATTAATGAAACAACCTTGCAAGGACTGATCTTATGGACTCAACGATTTACCTGTAAAAATGTGAATAATAAGACTAAAAAAAAAAACTTCAAACGTAAATTATTCGTATAGGTTAAACACACACGTTGACACTAAACGGTTGAGTTTGTTTCTCTTTTTTAAACTTAATGCCGAAGTCTTTATTTTATAATTCGGTTACATTTGACTGCATCCAAATTGATAGACAAAAAAAATAATGTGACGGTTGACAGTATTAAGTTATGGTTCCACTAAAGACAACACATTGATTACTGACTGGTATTACGCGATTATTATTTTGTGAATTCAACTACTTTAAATTACTTATTGTGGATATTCAATTGAATAAATTGTAATTATTTAAAACAGAGAAACAAATGAATGATAACTTATAGAAGTAATAATTATCGATGTATTACTGTGGTTAGTTTACAGCCCGATCTCCTCTATTAGGGGTGGGAGAAGAAATTCGTATTTCTATGTTTCGTTTACTATCTATTGGTCATTATACCAGTTTTGTTGTATTACTGTATTTAACACAATGTAATCGAGTTATGGTACTCATTGCTGTTTATGTTTGCAATAGCCATATCGTTAATATAATCAGATATAATACAACAACAGAAAACTAAGTGGCACCCGGGAAATGGTAATATTCGTACAATATGCTACACCATTGGAATGTTTAAATATCATATACTGAATAAGTGTAAAAGCAACACTACAAATTCTCTCTCGAACAATCGATTTGTTGTGGATTTAATTAACTCAAAATTAAACGAACGCAAAAATTTGAATTTATATACGGATTTGTTTTTTCTTCATATTTGATTGATGTCAAAAGAAATACTAACATTGAGATGAGTTCAAGGAGTATTAATCTTAGTGGTAAATGTATTATAATTCGAAAGAATTTTTAATTAAGACGGTTGAATGCATTTAATGTCATGGTTAATTTGAATCCAATGAAATGAAACTGAATTTCATTTTCGATTTTTTTATACATTGGAAATCAAGTTCTTAATCTAGTGTTTGTTAGATCATTAACATTTATTAGAATATCATAAATAATAGATTTGGTATTAGTTAAACATGAGATGCAAATGAAATCTCACTTCCAATGCATTGAATTTATTGAATAATTTAAAAATCTTTGAAGGAATAAAAAAATAAAATCCATAATGAACTGAAGATGATGAAAGAAAAGGTCACAACGTTTAGCTGTCATCAATGACTTGAATCACCTTACGTTGTTTAGTTCAAATTTCAATGATTTATTATCTTCGTTCATCTTGAATAGATTCAGAACAATTTGAGACGTGATACTGGAGAATTGCTACATTATTCACTATTGGAATTTAAATTCTCATCTTGTATTTTTGGGGTTGACACATTAGATTGTATTCAATATGTTAACAACTGTATAGTATTTTCTAGTATTATGTTACTTTTCTTTCATTTGACTTATAATAAAATGCAAACGATCATTATGAAATGTGCAATTCATTATTGTGTTGATTTCGGTTGTTTGTAAAAGCCAGAGCCAAAAGAGATTGTTACAAAATATCATTTATTTCTAAGGAGGAATTTCTTTTGAAATAACCAACCATTTTACAATTATGCTGAACCTGATTTTCTATTTGAAATGTCTTAAAGAAAAACATTTACGATGCTTTTCATGGATGAAAAAAAAAGCAGAAATATTAAAGGAGAAAAAGTAATGTAACATATGAATGAGTGTTTAGCACATAAATAATAAATCATATGAGTGTTGAATTATTATTTTTTTTATTTCATTCTCTCTCTTAATGGTGGAGAAAAAATCGCATTTAAAATATTTACCAGGTAAAGCTATGATGGTGTATTTAATGTATCGTTGTTGTTTATTTCACTTACCTCTCTGTAAAGCTCTCTTGGTTGGTGAAAGTTAACCGCAGTGTATGCAATTCATAATGTTTTTTTATTTTTTTTATTCATAAACGAAGTATTGGAAACCAACCTACATGTTGATTGTTTATGAAAGAAGCCGCTGTGTTATTTCAACTGTCTGGATTTTATAAAAATTTTTTGTTTAAAAGAAATTCATCATTGTTTGGGTGGACGTGACAGAAGATTCAAAGATTACGATTAAATAATTCCAGAGGACCTAAAATTGTGGACAATGAATTTCTTTATAAAATATGTAGCACGTAAACTGGGTGATTATTTTGTGATGAATCGTGACGATTTGAATATGATAAATCAACAAGAGACGTGCTGGTGAAGGCGTCATTTACAATGCAGAATCCGGAGTACCGGCACCAGGAAACCATAATTACACAAGACCCACGGAAATCGTATAAAATAATTATCAATAGTTTGGTTTGGTTAATTTAATTAAAGTTTGCAAATGTTCATATTAAGTGCAATCAATTTAACTAGATCAATGATCAATGCATAGACTATGAACAAATCAATGTGTTTATGCATAATCATTATGCCGGTATGCTGTAATGGTTAGTCAATAACTCCTAAGTTCATTCAATATTTTCCTACCGTTTTTCATGTATTTTATAATTTAATTTGCCTATCGGATTGGAATCCATGATCGAATGAGAGAAGAAATGATTGGAGGTAAATTTTTACTTTAACGTTACAATTTATTATGTGAATTTGAAATGGTATTTTCTGCACTGGCGCTTACAAATTATGTAATCTGTAATTTTTTATTTTTAATATTTGATTTGAACACTATAATTGACTCTTCCGATATAGCCGTGTTTTATGCTAATTTATGGTTATGGTTAATACTTAATCGTAGAGTAAACCAAGTCAATGATTAAGTTTGTTTGAGAAACGTATTTACTACGAGATTGAAATCACGTTTTCATGTAATTATTGTAATGCCTAAAATAACACATTTTCATTATGTTGTGATGGAAAAAAATTTAACAGTTGAAATTCAACATACGCAAATAATTTGCAAAACGTAAATTGCTACAATTGAGATTTAAAGAAGCAAAACATTGTTGATGTCTCAGTTTTTTTTTTTGCAAAATTCACTTTTAATTGACTATGGAATCATATAAAAAAGTCACATAACGATGAGTGCATTTTAAATCAATAATTGCTATGCATTTAAAGTAATAATTATACGGTTGATTCTCATCAGTATGCTGATGAAATTGTACATTTAAATTTAGCATGAACGGATCGTTGAATTTAATGTTATATGATGATGTCTGATTAAATGATATTCCTTTATGATAAGTTAACAAAATATTTTTAAGAAATTATTATTCGGTAATGATGACTGTATTTATCTTTCGTTTATTTCTATAATATTTATTGAGTCAACGGGTGTAACAAATAAAGTTTCAATTTCGAAAAACTAAAACCAAAATACCAACATAATCATAGTGATGATATACAAGAGAACTATTTCCGCATTCTTCTTATTTGATAGCCAAATTCATCAGAAAAACACCAATTGAACTTTGTTACAGCTAAAAGCATAATCATAAGTAGAGCAAATTTAAAAGTGAATATTTTGTCATAGTTGCAGCATAAATTCACAAATTTTCATATGATCACTTAAGTAAAATGTAACAATGTCTCATTTTAATTAAACAGTAAAATAAAATTGTCTATTACCTTTTTGATTGCTACACATAGACAATTAACAATTTCTTTATTATTCCATATTACAGAAATACCACGTACCAACAATGTGGATAAAATGATTGGTTGCTTCTTTGTTTACAGTTTGTCTACATTTGGTTTTAATGACAGTGACTAACAATTAAAATAAATAGTTGGGAAATAACCAGAGAGATCAATATCCATACCGTTAAGAATAATGATTAAAATTATCCGCACCGCAGATAGATAAAGATTACGAAACATTGAAATTTCAATTGAAATTACTGTATGAGTGAAATTAACAGTCACCCAGTAGAATTTCAGATTGAATGTATGTAATAATGATTCAATAGCTATGGTGGGGTCTCCTCAAATTGCAATAAACTCAGGTTTTTTTTTTTTATGAAATCAATGTTTTCAATGATATTTCAACATTGAGTATAAATAGATATGGGATCTATAGAAACTATCGAAATATAAAAAAATAAATATTTCTTGCAGACACCATCAAATTAAGATGAAAATAGTTATATGAAATGCAACAAATTCTATGTTATTATGTTGCATTTAAAAAATTATTATGTAATACCAATCGAATTCACGTATCACGTTTAATTAAACCAGTTGAATGTAATTTCTATTTCAAATTGTATTTTTTTTTTCTTTCTTTTATGAACTTCTCAATATTTTTCAAAATTGTTTTCTTTATGTTTCATTCAAGAGATGATTAAAATTATTTTAATTTTTTTTTGTTTTTTTTTTTTTTTAACATAACATTTATATGCATAGCTAAAGTAAATATTCGTTAGTAACGTGTATGTGTTTATAGATTTTTGTTTTTGTACAACAATGGCTATATAATTTAAATGAAATTCATTATTATGATTTTCCATTTAAAATGAATAATAGAAAAAATATGTAGAGTTAATGCTCTCTCAATTCAGCATAATTTCTTCCGGTCCGGTAGTATTTCCCCAGTTTTATGCTATTTTTATTGAACCATAAGCTTTGTTGTGTCCATTTATTTTATTCAGTTTCAACTAAACAAAATTCAATGAGTTGAATTCATTATCCGATCGGAGTGGTATGTAATGCACTTGATCGACATGAATGCATGCCAATGTACCATAAATGCCCCCTAAACTCATATTGTTAACTGCATAATAAGTATCTTTTTTATTTAATTTCCTCCCAGAGCTAAAATATCGTTTTAATTTCGTTGATCAGAAATTATATTGAATGGATACAACCAAAAAAAAAAAAAAAGAATTGCCAAACAATAATTATAAGAAATGTAATATTCGACAGTAAACCAAAGTGAAATGCAAAACGAAATTGAAAATAACAACGAGAATGAAAATAAATTGTATTCATTTTAATGGTCAAATTATGTAACTTCTTTCTTTTTACGAATAATAATGAATTAAATGATAATAAGAAATAATGTTATGAATATGTTTTTTAATGTTGTGTCGTTGGCATTTTGGAGAAAATTATAAATGAAACAAAATTTCATTTAAAAATGTTACCTTGTCCATAGTGGTACTAAGTGATTTGAAACAAAGAAGTTAAATGTAATTGGAAACAGAAGCCGCGAAACAGAGAAAGAAATACAGAGACAAAATATTTATAAATTATTTCCTGTTTAAAGGTTGATCAACACTGGAGATCGGATCTTGTCAAAATGTCAGTTGATAAATCTCAGGTAATTTGATACGGATTAATTATAATTTGGTGACAGTTGAAATTGTCCATTGATCTTTATATAATCTTATGTTGATTTTGACTTTGGTTTTTATATGCTTTTCCTAAATTAAAAATAAAAAACAAAGATTTTCATGTAATTTCAATTACCGAATTGGTAAAAGTTTTAGCAAATCTCTTAGCGGTCATTACTATTTAGTTGCGAAGAAGGTGAGAGACCTTTGTAACAAATAATTTGGAACGTACCTTGACATTCTGTTAATGAATTTTAATCATTTTTTGCAATGTATTTCATATAACAAAATCACATTGAAATCAACTATCTCGATGTTTCCATGCCAATTATCAATTAAATTCAATCAAATTTAATTTCCCGAATTAATTATTGTATCGAAAGTGAAATTATTATAGATTGATTGCTTCGATGATTACGTGAGTGATGATAATCACTTTAAATGGTTTTAAAATAAAGAATAAGAATTAGATAATCATTTGTTAAACATGTTACTCAATTTAAACTTTGGATTCATTAAATCTGTTAATCGTGTAATAATTCAGTAGCTGTAGCTGACGATTACCAGTTAATTAGATGCATCAAACATGATGTGTTACCTTGTAATTACCAGCTTTATTGAATAGTCAGTATCTCATAATAATGTAAATAATTTTCATTTTAGACATTGAGAATTCGTATTGAATTAAACCGTTTTTTTTCTCTCTCTCTCTCTCTGTTTCAGATGATTTCACGAAAAATTTAAATTACCAAACAAATTGTTCGATATCTGAATTAAATGTAAATAATACTTAGACATTGGCCATCGATGTAATGTAAATGATTGCCTGTTACATAATCATATGTGATGGCCGCTTTTTTTATGTTTTAGCACCTTAAGATATGTACCGAAAATCATACTCAGATATGAGACGTATGTTGTTTTATTTTATTTTTTTTTTTCGGCAAATGATGATCATTGCTTAATCATCTGTTTATTTGTTATGTATATAAATATGTATTAGATAAAATATAATAAAAAAAAATAAAACAGTTGGTTTCGCATAAGCCGCTAAGCTAAACTGATTTGAAGCTGTTTTGTGTCTTTCTCATATTTTTATTTTATTTTAAAATAAGATGAATCTGTGGAATTTCAAGGTGATCACAATTTTATAAGATTTCGAGTGAATTGGTTGACAAAATTTCGAAATTATTACTAGTGATCTGTTTGATTAGATACTTTCTTTTCCACTGTTATTCCCCCTTATAACTTGGCATACATTTACTGTATGACTCTTATACATTTAATTAATTTACCTTTAAAATTACACAATTCTGGACTATAAATTTTAAAAATAAGATTGCAAACGTATTTAGTAATCCATTTAACGAAAAAAAGCAAGAAACTATTCAATTAACCCGAAATCTGAATAACTGAATGTTACTAGATTGAATTCATTGTCATTGCATTTTAATTTTGATCTCGATTTAAATGAGATATTGGAAATTTAGTTAAATTCGGTAACCATTAACGAACTTGAAGTCCATGAAAGACGTAATTGGATGACCTTTATCTTGGCCTCTTACATTTCTTTGCTGTTTGGTTTTATTTAAAAGATCGTACTTCGTCGGATTAAAGTGAAAATCACAACACCCAATTAGATAAGGTAATTTGTTTGCGAAATAGATTTACATTAAATACAACAAGTTTGTTAATCATAATCACGTTTGATCATATAATTTATACTTTTATTTCTTCTGTCTCTATTTTTACTTTTTATTTATAATCTTAATTTACATTGATTGATCAAATGACAAAAAAACATTATCTTCTTTTGTTATTAAATTTGTTTTATATTGAACATCGTTTATATTATTTTGATTATTATAATTAATTACATATTGAAAACTGTAACTCATCATTGAATTATAATTTAATTGATTTGTTTGTGATTTGTTGTTTTCTTTATCATCAATCTGGACTCTTAACATGTATGGCAATGTGATATTCATCACCATTTTTATATGATGGATACATTTATCTTAACAGATTATTAATTCAAAATTCGTTCGATCAAATGAATACATTAATTTTGTTTTTGTATGAAGAAACTAAATTACATTAAATCTTTTAATTCCGATCGATCGTAACTAAGTTATTCTAAACACTAAAATTCGTTTTTTTCTTTTAATTTTGTTTTTTCTTTCGTAATCTTTTTTACTTTAATTCCTTTTTTTTTTTTTTGGAAATTTAAATGACTAATTATCGTTTGAAACGTCCTTGTCGAGCATCAGTTATAGCACCCCACAATTCAATTATAAAATCATCTGTAAAACCGAAGGCTTCTAAATCAGAATTATCAATGGCTTCCGCAAAGTCCATTGAATTAGTCTTATNTCTTTAATTCCTTTTTTTTTTTTGGAAATTTAAATGACTAATTATCGTTTGAAACGTCCTTGTCGAGCATCAGTTATAGCACCCCACAATTCAATTATAAAATCATCTGTAAAACCGAAGGCTTCTAAATCAGAATTATCAATGGCTTCCGCAAAGTCCATTGAATTAGTCTTATTAACTCCCAGTTCCCATATCTAAAATAATTCAATAAAACAACGTAAATTATCATTAGCCATTGTTCGTTGATAAGAATCCTAATTTATTACTTGGGTGGCAAGGTCATTATCATTGATACCCATAAATGAATCGAGTAGAGCATTTATTGCATCAATTCCGGCTTGAGTAGACTCATCATGCTAAAACAGAATCATAAATATTCCAATGGTTACTAATTGCCCGAATTGATAAACCAACTAATGAAGTATTACCTCATCTTCAACAGCCACATTTCCGTTTGCTTTAAATCGTAGTGTTTCCTTGCCAGAACCATATGCTTTCTTTCCTTGTTTACCACCACCACCACTTCGTGGTCCAATTGTTTGGAATCCACTCTTCAACGGTTCCACTAATCTAATCACAAATGTTGATCCGGTTGGAATATCTTTTAGCATACGTGCAACTTCATAGTGTCGCTTACCGACTACATTAACACCGTCCAATTTCTCTATATGATCACCAATCTAAAAGATTAAAAGAATTATCAAACTGAGATTTATGTTAAGTTCTTGAAATTCATTGATTTACCTGAATATGCGGTATCTTATCAATAATGCTGTTCTCTTTAATCCGTTTAATAAATGCATAACCAGCTCCATTGTCTGTAATTGTTAATCCTAATGCATCTTCTGATTTCACGATTTCAATTTCCTTTGGTCGTCCCTTTTTATGTGCAAATATAAAATCATCCAAACCAATTTGGCCACCAAGCAGTTTACTCATATCGACTTTGTGAGAATTTAAGGTACAGAACAGTATCTAAAATGGGAGAAACATTATACATAAATTCAATTGAATTAAAGTTTTTATTGTTTTGCCTATTCCAAAACAAAATTTCTAATGTTTTTTTTATAGTTATGAATAAATGCCGCACATGTAAATTATAGAATAATATTGAAAACATTAAAGATTTTAAAAAACTATACAGATGGAGACTTTGTATGAATAGGTTGAAATCTATTCAATTTACTTCCTGTATAATTGTTTGCTATAGAGGGAACACGCTAATATAACTTCAGGTGGATATTGAATTATATAAAACAAAAACTACAATGTTTTAGATGAGAATAATAGAATATCAGAGCGTATTTCCGTTTCTGTTGGTCAGTACGTTTGAACCTATACATGGTACACTGTTGATTGTTCATTGACTTAACTACATATTCACATGAGATAGTTTATGTTTTATCTAAAATCAGAATTTAATTGTCATTTCTACAGTAGTAACACAACAAAGTATGAATATGAAATTAAAATGAAAATGAAATTTCAAATATAGAATTTGCATATGAAACGATAAATGTGTACTAAAGAAGTCACGTATTTTTCTTCTTTGCCATTTTATCAAATCCCAGGTGTTAATTGTCAGTGAAGACAATGAAAAAGAAACATGATTTTCACTAAATTGTCGGCAAATTGTTTGATACATATTGTGTTACAGTCATTTCACCCACACAACAAATTTCAATGTTACAAAATTAGCGTTTATTTGATTCCAAAATTGACTATTTGTGTTTTATGTTTTACTGCGCCTCAAGAATGAGACAATTCCATTAATGTTAATTACTTGATTTTCAACACATTCTTTCCAATTGATTATTTTATTTGTTTTTAAATATAAATTCTATTCATTTAATAGAAGGAAACCATATTGATCTGGTTCATGACAATCTTATTCTTCCACTTGAAATTATTTAGTGATATTCATATGGTAACAATTATTTTAATGTTATGGTACCACAATATGTGTAGCATACCATATTGACTTTCTTAACAAGATCATTATCAATTAATTTGATTTCTATATCAAAATTGATGTTGCCTGCTGGATATTTTACTTATAAATTATATCTTTTACTTTTTCTGTTTCTGTTTTTTATGCTAACCAATTAATATGACGACAATCGCATCAGAAATTTTGTTCATTTGTGATTACAATTAATTGATTTTCTAAATGCATACTGACTTTTCTTTATCAAGTAATTCCATCATTAAGTACTCCAGTGGTGAAATGTGATTTCGTAGGTAGAAAATAAATTTCAATTTTATTCACATTAAATGAGAGAGTAGTTGACACTTGAATAACAACATTTTACCAATTTAAGGCATTAAGTAGATGAAATTTTTACAATTATCCATCACTTTTGTCATCGTGTGTATTTTTATTTCACTTCTGATTAAATGTTTTATTAATAAAATAAAAACTTATTGAAAATTGAAAACAGTGAAAAAGATTTTCTCTTTACCGGCAATATACAACAACTGAAGAATATTAATTGACCCAAGGGGGGGGTATTAATGCTTCAAGTAAATAAAGTAATTTTGTTTAGACATTCAACTAAACATATTTCACATTAAAAGTATGTTGAAATAATAAATGAATCTTTTATGGTATAGAGATTATGGTTGGACCTCATATAGGTGATAATAAAACAACAACAGTGACCAAGTGAAAGAGATCTTCGTTGGTTTAGCGATGTTTTCTTTAAATTCAACATCTTCTGTTAATTATTAAGAAAACCACTCTTCTTTTAGTTTATATTTTCAATTCTCCGCTAAAAAAAAAAGTGTTCAAGATATTAGTAGTTATTCTTATAAATATACGTTTATCTCTTTCAACTTGAGTTTTAGATACTCCAGGTGTTGAAGTAGAAAGCTGAAGAATTACTGTTCTAATTTGATCTATGCTAGTGATGTTGCTTTAAATTATGCCATACAGTTTCTTTAACATTTTCTCTGAGTCTCTCACTGGTGAGGTTATTTTAGTTTTTTTTTTTTTTTGTTAGTGAAAAATTTAACATGACCAAATATGTGGCACAAATCAATAATGAATGTAAAATTGCAACAATGCACTTTCCATGCAGTGAAAGATAAAAAAGAGTCTTAAAGAAAATCATTTATTGCTTAATTGTGGATAGTTAAAATGTGGCTTCATACAACAAAAAAACATGAAAATATTGTTGCTAATAGATGAATAGAAATGGATTCAGTTTTACTTGAATCACATAGTGGTACACTAGCTGTCGGCCCAATTTGCATAAATCTTATGACTAGAAAAGCACACCGCTCTTTCTTGATTATCTTAATCAAGGTATATTCGCTAATTTTTTTTTTTCGTATTTTTCTTTTCTTAGCCATTCAATCTTTTAATGAATAACATAAGCAGTTACATTTAAATATTATGCACCACATATTCATGATATTATCAAACGGCAAAATTAGATAGGTAAAATACATAAGAATTTAATTTACTTATATGAGAATGACTCTTTAAATTCCATAAAATTCTTGTTCATTTAACGGTTCCACCATCTATAATTCCACTACATTTTCATAAATTGCTGAGTGTTATTTGTACATTCAATGTTAAAATACACGTTTTACTATCATAGAAGTAATAAAACGAACGAAACAAAATAAAAAATAATACACAAAATTCTTATGATTAAGCGAAACAAATGTACAACATAAAAATTATGAATGCATATTAAACATATTTTATTTATTATTCATAATTTACTGCTAACTTTTTTTGAAGGTTCTATGTATAACTTCATTGGAATCGTTGCTTTAATGCCACTGCTTTCTCTCATTTAACTTTAGAATTACCGAAATTCTATCTAATTTCTTTCGATTCGATGGCTTTCATAAAGTGATTATTTAATTTAAGTTTCCCAACAATATCTCAACCAGTTGTTACATAAAAACCAAATAAAATTAAAACACTTTATAAGAAGCCCACGTGAAGGTTACACTATGTTTGTTAGAACAGAAGGTACAATATTCTCTTTAGTGGTTTATTATTCTTATGAATATTTTTCATAATTTCATAGCATATCGAATAAAATATTCAATAGCGGTAACTGAATATGAAACCGATCAAATAAATCGAATAAAAATTTTGTTATTAGAAAATTAGTTTTCTATTGTTTGGTTCAGCCTTCAGTTATGACATTCTATTGAACTTGTACTTGAAATATCCACGAAAACTTCTTTAATTTCAAACTCTCAATTGTTTGGATTATTCAAATACCGAAAAGAATGTTATTTGCTTTATTTTGTAACTGTTAACGGCTTCAGTTAATTAGAAAATCAATACCTTCACTATAACTTTTATACGATATTGGCAATACGTCTCTTGAAAGATAACTGTCTTCGAGTTGGGTGTAAACCGAATTTTTAATTTTTATTCATCCAAACGATTTTCAATCGTTCAAATTATGTATCAAAAATAAATGTTTGTGATCAGTTTGTTTAATATTCATTATCTCTTATGAAATAATCGGTGATCACTTTCCAGGCGGTAGTAATCAAATTGCAAAATTTCTCATCACGAATCTTTGGTATTTTATTAAGATCAAATTTTTTATAGTAAAACGTCTGATCCACGATGTCACTGATTGATATACAAAAAAAAAACTAAAATAAATGGTACTTGATTGATGTATGTATAATGAGGAAGTGTCTTTGCTTTTATGCTTTTTATTTTTAGATAAAATAATAGCTCATGAGTTGTTATAATGAAACTAATCACACACCGTTTAATTCCAGAGACCAAACAGCAATCAATATACAACGTCTCGCTTTTAAATGATTCACTCAGATGAAATTTAATTATTGTTTTGCCAATTAAACGTAATAATAAAAATAAATAAGTTCACACAAAACGGAAGAATGAAGTGCGCCCATTTCCATCACAATAACAAAATTATTGAATGATATGTGAATTGTCTTTAACTAACATATTAGGCGGTTTAATTCATTTCAATTTCATTGTATTTCTTTTTCTATTTTCCACTTAAAGAAAAGTGAAATAATAATTAAAACAATTTAATGATGAATTAAACATTGAAATCGGCAACCATGACACCTGTATGGTTTTCAAAAAAAATTGTTAATACATGGTTGATAGTAGCAGCTGTTTGTTTTACTTTTGGTTTTTTTTTTTTTTTTTGCAAATTATGACGAATTGTTTCTGGCAATATTCTATATAAGCACAGATGCAAAAATAAAATAAACGATATTATATAAAGTATAAAAACAAAATTGAAATACTTTTTGATAAGCAAATGTTAGCAAATTGGACAATATATTGTTGGTACACCAAAAGGTATAATAACTAATTAATCACACACTCTATTATCTAATATTGCTGATAAGAGCTGACGTCCGGGGAAGACACCGAAACATTGAATATAAATTTTTCATTTAACCCAATTTTGTGGTTTCAAGCAAAAAATTATAAAAAAAAATTTCAATCAAATTGGAGGCCATTTGTATAAGATTCTATTTGATTCACTAATGAATTTATTATTTGACCAGAACTTTTGTAAAAAAAAAAAAGCTTATGCTGCTGATAGAATATTGTGGAAATTTAATTTAGTGATTAAGTAATAATAAATAGCTCACCTCATCTACGCTGATGTCATAGCATTCAGCAATTTTTTGGTATAACTCCTTAACACTTGAGAATCCAGTTATTAATCCTGTTGGGCTACCATGGGCCAATTGGCAATGAAACACTAACTGTGGCTTTGTCACATTCGGTTCAACGGGCGCTGGCACTGTTGCTGGTTTACCACCAGATGATGCTGACATCCTTTTATCCATTATTTTATCACCTAAACTAGACAACGGTGGCACCTGGTTGGCCAACATTGTGCTTGCACTTTTTGAATTGTTATTTTCATACTGAGGCAACGGTGATGTTTGGTTGCTCAATTTACTCGATTTTTTCGTGAATAACGGCATTTTCTTTCTTTTTTTTTGTATTTTATTTTTTTTTTGTATTTTTCTACTTGGGATTGTATTTAAAATACATCATGCGCCACATTATGAGTAACCAAATGGAATAGAATGAGATAAAACCATTATATTATAGATGTATATAAATGAGTATGTGTGTTTATTTCGTACATTTATATGGGTAAAAAAGAGAGAGAAAATTTTAAAATAATAAATAACTTAACCATAAGAGAAGAAAAATAAAATTAACGTTAAATGAATGTGTGTAAAACGCTTGAGATAAACTAATATCTCTATTTCATTTGGTTCGACAATGATCGCTTACCTGAACTATATGAATTTTTATTTCCAGGTGGAAAACCGAGAGACAAAAAAAAAGAGAAATTTCTATATGATGCTGTTATTGTATTGAATATTTGATATTGTATTGGATGGCTTAAATCGCTTATTGCTTTATTTTCTGTAGCGTTTAATTTTTTATCTAAAGCAGAGCTTTATATCCCCAATACACAATCTAATTAATCAAATATTTATTCCAATTGTTTATTTTTATGTATTCAGCTTATGTATACGACTTTGTTGTGTTTTCGGGGATTCCAGAGCGTGAATTTTAATTTGTATTACGATTATGATTTGAATAAATACAAAAAAAAAGCTCTGTACTGCAACCGAATTATAAGCGATAGATAAAGCTTTCGTTAAATTTAAAATCATTCGTTACTCTTATAAAAGAAGAAACTGAAGAAAACATTCATAGACAGAAAATCATCAATCATGATAAAGTTTAAGATCAAATGACAACCGTGATGCGGGTGGTTTTTCGTTATTGGCAATGATGTGACGAATTTTCAAATAATTTCAATATCAACTAGTTGATTTACAATCCACAGGTAATTGAGAGACTTACAACAGGTTAAATTCCAACCAATTTATTACATTCACAGTTATCAGATATATTAGCGATCATAAATTGTGTATTCGTGATAATACTAAAGGTGAAACAATAGAAGATAATACGCTTTACTGAATACGTTGTCACTAAATCAATATAACTTACTCACTAGTAGTCTTATCGAGTATCGAGTACACGATTTTATTTAATTCAATTCACTATCAATTTATTATCAGTTATATTGTATCAATACTCAATACTATTAACTAATTATATTCAATTGTATTGTCTCGTAACATCTACAATTCTTTCATTAATTCGGTATATACAATTGAAGAACACTTTATAAATTTATTTTAAATGAAATGGATAACCTCAAGGTTTCTTAACAATTGTCCTCAAATTACATAATTATATATTAAAACTGAATTCACTTTGATTTACGTACACACAATTAAAATGATATTAAGATAACACATTTAATTACACAAGTACCTTCTTATATTCTCGTACTAAAAATCCATTAAGTCGGTCACATATTCCACATCTATTCAATATTGTAATCGTTTATTCATGATAACTGATTGTCGTTCAAAGAAAACTTTCTGATAAGATTTTCCCAACGAATTAAATTTTAGTTCAAATCCAATGGTGATATTCAATTAAAAAAAAACACAATGACACAATCAACACAATAATGGTTTACATATTAAAATTCCTTCGTGGCCCAGTAATTATATTTCGTGTGTTCTATTACAGTTAACCACACAAGTGGTTCACCTTTGTAATATGTAATATGGCAAAAATTGTACCACAAATGAAATACGTTTTGCAGGTAAAAATTCACTTTACGTTAATTGTAAGCAGCACCAAAAGTGCTAAACGAAATTAAAAGAACGTCTGTATACTTGAAACGATTACGTTCAACTAAAAAATCGTCACGAGTCAAACACTAAAAATTCTCAATTAATGGTTTCATATAATTATTTCATCTCTTTTTTTTTTTATTGTTGTTATTTTTACCCATGTAACACCATAAAACAACAACTAAATACGACTGTTTCATGTATATGTCTAAGTATACATGTTATTTTAATATAAAATTCATATACAGAAGAGAAATATTATATTTCAAAAGGGTATAAAGACCAAAATAATTCTGAATTGCACAACGAATCGAGCAAATACAACAAAAATACAGGTGAACAACTCTCGGTGCCGAACGTCAACTGTACAGTTTTTTTTTTATTCATTTCTTTTAAAAATTAAATAATAAAAAACAGTGTGTACACCGTAATACAGTAACTCTGTTTATTTCTTTATCAAAGCAACAACAACCAAAATGACCAGGTAAATTGTATTTGCGTGTTCACCGTGAAAATATAACATGATTGTATTAGCGCTATAGGAGAATATACACAATGATAACAGTCAATTATATTCTGTTGCTATATACAATTGGTATTTCTACTAAATAATAATGTTGTGATCGTGTTTTACTGCAATCCATATGAGAATAATGACTCTCTTAAATTTTTTTTTATCATAATGATGTTAGTAAATACAAATGACTAAAAGAATTTCCTGTGCTTTTAACTACATTGATAATCATTGATATGTAATTGTTGTTTTGATGCTAGACAACGATGAAAGAGAATGACCGATCTCTGAGTAATTGGTGTCATTTAATTCCATACAATTTATCGATCAACATTGTAAGTGAATGTAATTCAACGGTATTGATAAATCAAAATGAAATTAAAAAAAAAAAAAAAAAACTTAACTGAACAAGTGAACTACTTCCAATGAGAGGCCGGTATAGTGAATATATAGTGAAAGACACTGATGATTACAGGAAATTGAGGGTAATCAAGGTACACAACAATCACATATTTATAACCCCACCAGTCACTTGTCACATATTAAACTAGATCTTTCAGAAGTCTAGAATTCTTTCACTTTAGCTTCTGGCGATCAATTTAAAAGTGAATTATTTGCTGTCAATTTGTAAAATGGACCATTTAATACATCAAATATTATCATCTAAAAAAATCACTAAAAAGGTATTAGTCAACAGTAGTAGATTTCTATTTTATATTTGTTTTTTGCTTAAACAAGACTATCAAATATTTTAAGATTGCAATAAACATCCGGCTGATTAAAAACTAAAAGGAAAATCAATATCCACACGAATAAAAAATAAAATATCAAAGTTGCAGTAAAAATTTCAATAAACGGAAAATAAATAAATAAAAAAAAAATGAAAAGTAACTTAAGTGAATCAACAGGTATCGTTTAATTAATCAACAAAAATATATACTCTCACTACTAATCAAACTGGCTGTAATTAAATATTACCTTCATAGTAGGTGAGCGCAACTTTAATATGAAAAATACAAAAATACAAATTGAAAACAGACAAATAATAAATCGCATACACTTGTAAGGTCGAAGAAACCGTCAATAAATGAATTAAAAAAAAAATGAAATATAAAAAGAGAGTTGTGATTTGCGATCAGGTGTGAAACTGTTGCTTTATACATTAATTCTGATTTAATTATGTTCACTATATAAACGCACGTTACAGATGAATGGTAATAAACAGGTGTAATACTGAAGGTAACTGTTCTATTTCCTTGTAGTTCTCTCGATAGCCAGATTCAACTTTGAAATGATTTAATGATTGATTTAGACTACAAAAAGGTAAAGGTTTTTTTTTTTTTTGGTAATGATTAAACATTTTATTGATTCAATATCATACAACTAATTCATTTTTTTTTATACAATAACTATATTGTAATAAGTTTTATAATCAATAAGAAAGTTACAATTAAAAATTATCAGTATCTCTTAATATTTTTTTTCTCTTTTATTTTTTCATGTTTTGCTTGCATTTTTAGATATTTAAACATTCGCTTGTTAATGATGTTTAAGTACATTTGTAATTTTTGCTTCATTTTATTTATATTATTTGTAATTCATTTGCATCATTGCTGGTTTTGTTCAATTTAAATATTTTAAAATGTATATTGTTCTTTAGAAAGATTAATTCTTTTATTTGAAATATTAGTGTAAATTAAAGAAGTGTAAGTTAAGTATTTTAATTTGGGGCTGTTTAAACGTGTAAGTATTATTGAATTTATTTTATTCTCATTCTGTTTAATTTCATTACTAAATTTGTATGCTGAGAACTATACAATTGGTAAATGTAAAATTGTTTTGAATGAATCTATAGAATATTATTTGTATTTAGCTAAGAAAATTTTATCTATTAAGTTGTGTTATGCTTCGATTCTTAATGATTTTCTTATATTAAGTAATTTGAAGTACACGGTAATGTAACATAATTGTGTTCTTAATGTTGTGTTTTGTTATGCTAATTCCATTTGTTTTAATTATGGATTTCTTATACGTTTTTGTTCTTTTTTTTTAGAAAAGAAAGAGATTTAAATGAAATTGAGAAATTAATTTTTTTTTGTGTTGTTTAATAGAATTGCATATAAGTAATTAAGATGCATTGTTTTTATACATAGGCATTATAATAATTTTCATATATTTATCATGTATTATAATGAATTCATCAATATTCATTTAATTTACTATTTGTTAATATCAAGAATTGACACATTATTATAATCTTTTTAGTAGAGAGATTATATTCAATTAGTTTTTTTTTTTGGGTTTTCCATTACATAGAAATAGCATTTTCAATCATTTTTTTGGTTTTCTAAATTCAAATGAATGTTTTTATATATGATTTAACACACAAGATAGAAGAAAATAATAAGACATCAAAAATTGTATTTACTTTGTTGATAGAATAGTAGTAGGGAATATAATATTTATTAGTGTTATATAATAGAGGTTATTGAGAGACAGACATACAATATTATGTAATTAGTGATTATACATAATTATGAATAATATCAGAGAATTAAATGTAGCCCTTAACATAAGGGGTGTGTGTGTGTGTTTGTATGTTTTTTTTTTGGAAATCTGGTGGGAGAGATAGAGAAACTCAATAATGTTTTCTTACCTTTTGGAACATTTAAAAGGAAACGATAATTGAATGAATGATTCAACAAATATTTGCAATTTATCAGATTTGTATATGTACAAAATAGTATTACTATTTATGATGGTTTTCTTAAACCATAAATACCACCCACATTTAACGATTAATATTTTTGAAGTCTGAATTCCAGACAAAATCGTGTGCTCTTTATCACGAGAGCCTAATTGAATATCATAAATGATAATTTTCCCCCTCAAATAATAATATTCAATTTATATTTCATATATGTTTAGGCAATAATATTATTTATAAATGTATTCATATTACGCCAGTGTATTTGGGGTGGTATTTGTATTCTGGGGGGGGTTAAGATGTTTGAACAAATTACACATTTATATTCTAATTTATTGGGAATGGGATGAAGGAAGATATTTATTTTACTTTCATTTTAATATAATTTTACTTGTTATTATTTTGAGAACTATACAACATTGAACTATTTATATAACTTGGCCCATTATACGTACTGTTTTATTTAAATACAATTAGTAAATATTATATGATTATACACACAAATAAATTTGTTAACTTGAATATAGAAATCAATTGTTTTCTATTCGCTTAGTAATACTTATCAAACATTATTTTGTTATTTTAAGGATTTTAGGTTGTGGATGGGGGGTGGTAGATAATTTATTTATGCCATAGTGAATCAAACATTCAATTATCGATAACAATGGCGATCAAATATTAAACGGAAATTATATTGAAAGTGGAATCAATTTGTTATGTCTGATTACATTAACAATTGTATTGAAATTAATGTATGAGGATCTATAGAATTGATTGAGTACCGGCCAGATTTTATAGATAGGGTGAGGGTAAATTGGAAGCCAAATAAACTTCATTTAAAATAATTAGATTTCGACAAAAATAGTGAATAGATTCAAATATATAAAGTTTCTTTTTATCAATTTGTTTTTTTTTTTCAATATTTTTGTAGAGGCACCAAACAGTCAATATACGTAAATTTATATCATAATTAAATGTATTTGAATTAAATGTTCGTTTACTATCAATTCATATGAGTTTTAATTAAATATGAGAAAAAAGAATTTAAGAAAAAATCACTAAGAAATTATGTAGAGAGTCATAACAGACAATTTAAATATAAATAATTAACTATTATTCATGGTATTATGCTCAATATTATGTTATACTCATATTTTAATTCTCATTTAAAGTATTTCTATTACTCTTAGTATTTTAATGCAATTTTATATCAATTTATCATTTTATGTAAAAAAATTTTTCTTATTTATTTTCATTTAATTTTTTACTACGATATTCACTTTTAAATTAATTTTCATCTAAATATTCCCTATTTGATTCATTGTCACCTTATGATTTTCATTACTAATCAATTAAATCTTAATCTGATATTTTCATTTGTCCTAGTATCATTACTATGTTTAATAAGTGAAAAGGAAAATGAAGAATCTTTCATGTCGTTTTAGTTGTAACGATCGTATCTGTTGAATTATTTTGTGTTTTTATACTTTTGAAAACTTACAGTGTTGTGTGTGATACAGTGTGGTACTATCCACCTGTAAATGATTTTAAATCAACAATTGATTTGATTGAGCCGTATTGCATATTGTTTAGCAGATGCTAAACTCTTCTGTGACTTTAGTGTTCTATGGGTTCTTTTATTTTATGTGATTAATTGCATTCATAATACATTAAATGTACGATTTTGTGTTTTTTTTTTTCATACTAAATTTTGTGTGAGAACATTTTATGTTTTGGTATAACTGATGCGCACGGATGGGAAGACAATCATATTGATTATTAATTCTTTTTTATTTCTTATTATTTACATGGGTTTCTTTTCTCAACATATTCATCACTGATGTTTTCATCTGTTTGTTATAATCTGTAGTCAGTGAATATAAGTAAATAATGATAAAATTGATCATCATATTCATTTATCTGTGAGTTGAACGGCAAAAAGAAAAATGATTTATTGAAACAATTGAATTGTTGGTAATTTGATTTATCATTAATCGATAGTCTGCAATTAATTTACTGAGATTCTTGTTGATCTAACGATTCTATTCTTAATGGAAAATGAAAATAATTTCAATGAATTAATTATTGTTAATTTAAACAGTTGATATACTCTAATTCATTTAAAATTATTTTGTTTTACCATCTAGTACATAGAAATGTGATTTATTCTCATATGCTTTAATGATATCATACCGTAAAAATATATCAAAATATATGTGATTCATATTCAATTTTAAAATTTTCTATTCATCAATGTGAGAGTTTTGGATTTTACTGAATTTTTATATGTTTCAATCAATCAATATTGGTAAATGGTCTTCAATAAATCATAATTCGTTTAATAAATTCACATCAGTTTTAAATGAATTTCAATGATATTTGAATTCATTGCATATGTCTGTTATTTAGATACCAATTTCCCTAAGAATGTTCATAAATGCAATTCTACATTTTCTAAATTTAAATTTAAAATTTAATTCTTTTTTTTTGTTTCACTATTTTTTGGATTTAATTTTAATTTAATACACAAGTTTTCTTAAATTTTCTTTAGATTTAATATTTTCTTATTAAATTTTTTATCATTAATAGAATTTATCTTTTTTGGTTCTCTACTCTCTAATAATTGATCATTTAATTTCTTTTTTATTTTAAATATAGAATTTTATTTAATATTAGATTTGTATCATTTAAGAACTAAATTACATAATAACAAGTAAGGAAAATGATATAGAAATAGAAATGATATTCTAATGTGAGAATTCACGTTGAGATATTTGAGGAAATCTCGACGCGGTTTAAGCAATTTTCTTTTTCTAACTCTTAAGAAGTTCAGCATAAAATTTATTGAATAATTACATTTGCATTTTGTATTCAATTTTATACGATTTCTTTAAACGTACTTTTCCTGTTATTAAATCGTAAATTTTTCTTTTATATGTAAATCGTTTGTATCAATAATCAAATTGTGTAGAAATGCTGTATTCTTTTAACGATAATATTGCTGATAAATTTTGTTTTTATTCACCTTTAATTCTATAATTTATATAATTCAATATAAAATCCATTGCTCAATGAATATTTCATTAATTATTTCGTAAATTTCTATTCATTTTTTTTTCTTCATATTTTTGTTCTAATAATTTCTTTGTTTTTTAATTTTTTTTCCACTAAAGAATTACTTTAGTGTGATATGGTTTCATTTATTGTTTGAAACATTTTTAGATTCATTTATCTATAGTCGATTAGTGTTTTATTTGAATTGTAACTAAATATAATTAGATTGAGATTTACATTCAACACGTGATTTTGTATATTAATTTCATTTTAATGGTATAATATAATTCAGAATAATTACCTGTGCTATATATAAGTGTTTTCATCTGTTAATGAATAAGAATTGATACTATTTGATTACAGTATTATTTGTTATATAGGCCATATTAGAGTAAGTAGTTTTATGTGTATTCACTATATTTATATATCGTTTATTTGAATTCATTTAGCTATTTATAGGTAATTTATGTATGTTGAACTGCTAAAATCAATGAATAAAAACAAATAATAATTAAGAACGGTTATCTACCTTTTTATGTGTAGCCTGTAATAATGAATACTGAATAATAAAACTGTAACCAAAGATCAGAGCTATAAGAGAATTAGACATAAATCGACGGTTTTGTTATATACGAAATGCTAGAAGTTAAAGTCATATCACGTCGTTTTAATTCATTTATTATATTTTAATCAATTTAAAGAATGAAACTAAACAAATCACATAATATGCTTTTCCTTAAGTTTCAATTGAATTGAAATATGAAATTCTTCAATTCTTTGATGGTTAAATATTTATGATATGCAAATTTAGTATTATGCATTTTATGAGACGACTTATATGCGATTAATGTCTATATGTGTATTTTACTAATGCTTTTATTTTTCATCATTTTCTCATGTTATTTTATGAATTCTCTTCTCTAACACGTCCATCAACGAATGATAATGGATGAATACCATTTATTCACTATTAAATTTCCTTCAAATATACTCGTTTTGTGTGTCTATGTTATGTTACACTAAAAAAATAGAAATAAAAATTAAACGTATCTTTGACTACGATTATGATATAAGAGATGCTTCTTATTAGCTACATCTAAATGGATGATGAGAAATAAGAAAAACTGAGTTTTTTTTTATTTTTATTTTAGTTTCAATTTAGATATAAGTTTTCTTCTTTCATTTTATTCATATCGAATTAATTTCCAGTTTTCTTTTGGCTTTAAAATGTTGCATAAGCCATTTTTCGTTATGTAGTAATGCTTAGCTATTTAAAACTTTTAATTTTTCATTCCATTATTTTCGGACAATTATCATATTATTTATGCTCAATTTATTACTTTCGATTTTTTTTTTTGGCCAATTTAAGATTTGTTTATTTGGTTTTCATTCGGTTCGTTCGTCTTTAAAATTGATTTGCTTTTTAAAAGATTCATTCATTGATTTACTAATTATTTTTATGATCATTGAACCATTTGCTAACGAGCAGTTTTAAAATTAGAACAGACAATATTACCAATTCTTCAGTTGTTTTTCTTTTCGTGTGTTCATTTTGGAAGAAGCGTTTTGGATATTTAAAGTTTTCATTTCTTTGTATCGTCCTGGATAAATATACAATGCATTTTACCATGGAATCCACCTGATAGCAGCATAATGGTAAATAATGTCATTTCAATGTTTATTTATGTTTCATTTTAACTATATTTATATATTCTTTAGTGTTATAATAATAAGATACAATACGATACTATATTATATGTAGGTGTCTCATTTTATTTTATTATTATTCATTATTTTTTATTTTTTTATTTAATAATTGAAGAACATCAAGAATTTATAAGAAGAAAAAATTTGTTAATGCGAACTAGTGATATAACTTGTTTTTTTTTTTTAATTTAATGTAGTTACATTATGTTTTCCATATTTTGTTATATTTAAACATTAGATTTTGTTTCATTTTGAAATCTTACCTACATGACCATGTGCTTTTCTCTTTCACATATTTTTTGTTCATTCAATATTTTTAATTTACTTTAAATCGCGAGCTATCAATAATAATTAGAGTTAATTAAGTGTTTTTCTTATTTTTTTTTTCATGTCAATATCTTATCTTATCCACTTCTATCATACAATTCTTGTATATGTATAATGTTTTAGTTTGTTTTTTTTTTGTTTCTTTATATATAAATTTTATTTAATAAAGCACTACACTATTTAATAAAAGACTAGGAAACTTAATAATTGTCTAAGTTAAATATAATTTTATATTTTTATAATTAAAAAAAAATTCTTTTTATTTTTTTTAAAATAAATTGCTAAGTAACAAATATGAATTAATAATAATCAAATAAAATAAAAAACAAAAAAAAAACTGTGAAAAGATTCTTTTATTGTACTAAGCTTAGATATTATGAAATTGCAATTAAAATAATATTAATTGAAACAGAACATAAACAATATTTGGTAAAGTCTGAAATTACCGTTTGACACTTCAACATTTTTCTATATAAAAAAATAAAGTAAAACAATACAACACTAAAACAAAAATACCTTAATGGTTATAAGGAACATAAAAATTATATGTACATGATTGTAGTTCAGTGTAATTAAAAATTCATTAGTTATCAAATTGAAGTCAATTAGAACTTAAATTAAAAAAGAATTATAAAAGAAGATCCAAAAGAAACTTAAATTTCATTCTAAATTGATTGTGTTTGTCTTCAATCGTTTATTAAATTGCAGTATGTTTCTTTGCTCATGATGATGGTCTGATAAAGGTAATAAATATTATTTGTTTGTTTCAAAATGGTTCTGTGATTGCATAGAATATAATTCAACTATAAAACCAAATAAATTTATTGAACCGTGTACTATATACTGACTAGAGAATCAAGTGAATTGAATGATACGTGTAATAGTCAGATAGAAGACTTCACTTGCCATCGTGTGTCTTATGTTTGAAACGGTACCACAAATCAATTAAATTCCAATCAAACAATTACAATGATCATAAATAAATAAAGAAATCGGTAATAATCTACATATGCTTCTGTTAGTTTTTTTGTTAATTAATTTGTTTAACATTTCACCCTATTATGTTTCATCCATTTATTTTCTCATCACAACTTCAAATTGTTTGAGTTTTAATTTCAATGGTTTGTTTTTTTTTTTTCTTGTTATTTATTATTAATTATATTTATCTTAATGTTTGTTTTATTTATTTCTTTCATTTATTTTTTTTCATAGAAAAGTAAATTTTTAATTGAATACAAAAATTCCCCTAAGAGAGTATCAACAACTTTATAATAATTAGAGACACAATAGAATGAGATTGAATGAGTTAACATTGTAATTCTATTATTAAATAATTGGACTTATTCAATGGTATAATTCTCATATTACTTGAATTACAATTTTTTTTTTTTGTCTTGTTTTTTATTCTTTTCATTCTAAATAACATTCCCTATACATGAATGTTTTGTACAGATCTTAAATGTTATATGCAATTTTCTTTTTTATTTTTAGTTTATTTCATCTACATTGTTTATGGTATTTATTATTACTTCCTCTATTTTCATTTAGTTTTCACTTGAAATTTTATAGGTAATCATATGTTTATAATTTTTCTATCTTTTGTCAAGTTAGTTAATTTCTTTTTTCTTCTCTTAATGTTTGCGTTATGTTTAAATACGTTTTTTTTTTTGTTTGTTTATTTTTTTTTCTTCAATAAATCTTAATAATTTCTTCATTTTTTTTAAATTTTTCATTTGTCAATAATAAATATTTTTATCACACACTTGAACAATTTTTCATTAATGTAATTAATTATTAAATGTATCTCTGTTTGCTTAATAGTTAAATTTAATTATTACCCTAATAATTCTTTATTTTTCCTTCTTTTTGTTATCTTTCAATTTTGTCATTTTTTTTTTTTAATTCATTTTGTGTCTTCATAACCACCACCACACATTTATATTTTAGACTGACTTCATTATGTATTCACATTGTTTTTTGTCTTCTTGTGTTAAATGATATTTTAATGTTTTATCGTTCTCATTAAAATTTCAATACTAAGCTAAATTATATTTATAAATTGTCTTATGTAATGTATCTTTAATAATGTACAAGAATAATTAAGATATTATGAACCAAATTATAAAAAAGGAAATGGATAAAACTATTCAGATAATCAATTCTATCTCCTTGCACTATACGTTTTAACATACACGCTAAATTCGAGATACGTATAAGAAATATTATTGCTGTATCAATTTTTATTTAATATCCTTTAAGACCTTAAAACACATTCATAGCGAATTCTCTGATACCTCATGCCTGTTTGGCATCAGGATGAATTTAAAAAAAAAAAAAAAGAAGATAAAAACCAAATCGTATTAACAATGCCAACAGACCTAATTATCATTACTTTTAATGGATATTCCGGGTGTGATCTATTTATATACATACAGATCATAATTATTGAATATTCAATAAAAGTTACATTCAGCTATATTCTGTAACGGTTTATTTAGTTCGCAATGTTTTTACTTCTAAGCCTTACACATAAATACAAATTTAACAAGATTTCCTTTAATATTCAAATAATTGGTTTTTTTTTTTCCTCATTTATTTTATGTTTTTTCTTTAAACTTCTCCCTCATTAGTGTGTTTATTTACAATAAAAGTGTTACTACATTATTCCAGAAAAAAAAACAATGTTTGTTTCCATTTTAATGAGACTCAAATTGAAAAGTGTGGAAAATAAACTAAAAATTCATCAACAGTAAAATTTATGTTAAATGTAATTCAATCTCTATTCCGGATTAAAATTTTGAAAAGGGATGATTTGCTATGTATTAAAGAAACATAACGAAGTATTTCACCATGAATAACATTGCATTCAATTCATTCCTATTCACCAGTTCAACGGTGAGTTTATTTTACACAATGGTTGAACGTATTTTAAGGTGAAATTACTTTATACTGAAGTGGCCGGTTGGTTTACCATTAGTTATACATTCTGATCCGTAATACCTCTGGTATACGTGTTGTTGAGATTAAATGCAGATATTTAAATTAACAATATTGGATCATCACAAATTCTTACGTTAAATACATTTAGTTTACTACGATATTATAATTCTCTTTTATTTAAAAGAATTTTTATTTTTCTTTTTGGAACACATTATTATTTGAATGTTAGCGATAACACCACATTTTGTAATTTATTTTAACTAATGCCATTACATCATTTTACCAGTTAGATTTCATTCATAGAAAATCATTGAAAATTCATTGTTGGTAAATTGTGAATCTTAATGACTTTTCATTTTTATTAAAATATTCCATTCGATTGTTATCATTCTCTGTTGTATCAATTAATTTCTTCTCATTTTTTTGTCAATAAAACAGAAAAATATACAAACAAACAAATTATAGTTTTGGATATTTAATAACTAATTCTAATTTACGACTTAATTGTATTACAAAAACGATATGTAAAAAATATAAGATCGAAGGCTAATAATATCGCGTTTACCTCGCTAGGTATAAAAATAATAACAAACAGAAACAAAACTATTACACATTCATTAAACGTTAATTTATACACGTTCTTTAATTTGAACTTAAATCTGTTTTTAAATATGTTAAAGCTAAACTTTTATGTTATACTCAGTTGTATGCCATCCATCTGAATTCTGTTTTGAACATGAAACAAAACGATATGATGAATTCAATTTTCCAATGAATAATAAATTATTGGTTGTCATAATATGGCCAGCAATATAAATAATATTTTCCTTTCTTTTTTGTTTTTGGCCCCATCATCTGTCCATGGTACTCGATTCATTGCAATTTATGTAGGTTTCCCCTGGTGTGATCGATCAAACACGATTGCAATCGTCTTTCGTGCTTTCTTTTAATTAATCCTATGTAATGCTATCCGTTTTTTTTGTTGCTCCTTTTATTACTATAATGCCGCATTCCTTTATTCGTACACTTGAATGGTTTGCGTTTCCCTTAAAAACGTATTAATTGTGTTGAACAAAATCTAAAAATAAAATGAACAAATATTAGTATTTGAATTGCAGGGAGGTAATGTTTATTCAATAGTATTATCATCAACGAAAAGTTAAAATGTTTCTTTTCCATTAACAAAATTTAGACAGTAGTGGAATAAGAAACAAATCGGTACTTTACGTTGAAGATTGTGTATAACACGATAGTGAAGAAGCTCCATACAAGATGACTACCAGGAAAAGTGCTTGGTAACATTATTATTATTGATTTTTCTTTCTGTATTTTCATTTTTCCTTTTCTTTTTTGCTTCTAAATGATAGTTAATTCTTGTAACAGCTTATTTTACTTAACAAAAATATGACATCACAACATAATGTGTGTAGTCCATGTATTTGATTCATTCAATGGATCATTCATTCCACTTCTTTAAATTCTATTTGTATATGGAGGAATATGTGAATGTGTGCAGAGTTATAAAATGGGAAAATGGAAAATACATTAAAATCTATTTGTGGTCCTTTTCATTATATGACGTGTTCTATCAAAATCGGTTATTTTAGTTTTTCGCTGTAAAATGGGTAGCATGTAACCTTGAAATCAATCCAATTGAGAATTCATTTTTGATTCTGTTCCAAAAACTGAAAGTATTTGATTGCACTATTATCTAGCACTTGACTAGATATAGTGAATGACAACTACTGGATTAAATAGGACACTCTTGGCATTTATATTCTATTGAATTGATAAAAGTATTAGGTAGGATATAAGAAATGGGAAAATAGTGCTTCTATATCACCTCATAAAAGTGCCATTTGGGTGGGATTTTATCATTCTTATATAACTCATTGGAATTGAATCATAATTCTTAGCGGATGTGATTGAGTTAAGAACACATGTGCTAGAACACACACACACATACAATTAAAAACCGTGTGTTTAATCGTGAAAGGAAATTCATTTTGTGGTTATCATCTAATTTTGTTTTTCAAGCGATACCATTACTGTGTTCTACACGCAACAATTAGTTCTATTATTAACCTATGATAAGATAATCCATTATTGCTTGAATACTTAGATGACGAAGAACAAAAATCAAAAATTATTAGACGAACTTTTATGTTTTAATTATCGATTATAATAGTTTTGGTTCTTTTTTTTTTTTTTAATTTTAAAATCCAACATATCCGGCTATCGTTGATACAATTATGATCAGCAAGATTGTAACACAGATCAGGATTATAATTTTCTTCTGTATATATTAAGAAAAAGAAACATTATATTAATTAAATACAATTTAATAAGAATATTTGAAATGAAATTAAAATCAACGAATAATGATAATCGTGAATGAAAATTGAAATCTTAGAAACAGATAGAATTGTTTCTTGTGCGCAAAAAATAAAAAAAATAGAAGATGTTCTAGTATTCGGTATTTTCCATTTCAAGAAAAACTATTTAAATTCTTCTCTGTATAAAAATTCTATGGATTCTTGTTGAGATTTTAACATGGAAAATTTAAGGAAAGTGGGTCAAACACTCCAGGACACATTCACACTAAATTCATTCAAACCAGAGCTTACAATACTAATTATTCTCTATGTATTACTATTGAAACTTACAACTAAAAAATTTCAGGAGTGACAATACCTTTAATTTTACAGGACATCACGATCGATTAATCCAATATTAATCTTGCAATTATTGGTCTAATTCTTAATTAGCCTAATTAATATGTTCTATATGTGCAAACGAGTCAACTACATATTTTGTAACTTTATAATGATAATTCTTTTCGGTATTGGTTTTATTTTTGGTATAACACAGACACACATTTTAATGTTGATATTATGTTGCTGGTATTTTTGATAATTCGGTGACATATACACTCATTTGTAGTTTGGGACAGACAATAATATCATTACTGATCGTATTATAATAAATCATTCATTGTAATCTGGTGGTATTTTTTTGGGGTGCATTACTTGGTGTTTAACAGGTGGTATTACAGTAATTTTCATCTAATGGTTTTCACAATTCCACTATTCCCAATGTGGTTTTTATATTTTTGTTAAGGTAGCACATACACACACATGTTCTATTTTATGGTTCAATAATTATAATTGTTTTCTCTTGTATTTTTTTTTTGCATTCCATGTGTTTCTTTTGAAGAAAACTCTCTATCGTTTTTTCTGAATCACTAAAGTGCAGAGTAGACTATCACATTTATGAATTGGATTTATCTTCATTCATTTCTTGTATATTTTGCTCGTACTATTTTGTATTTCTTTTTTATTTTTTTTTTTTAATAAATATGAGATTCAATATTATGTTTTATATGTAACCCGTTGCATCCAATTATATTCCGTAATAGAAATGAATTCAATTATAAGTAAAATACTATGAAATAAATTAAATATGTTGATGTTAACTGAAGCCAGCATCCTTGTTGAGTGTAACCATATTGTATGTTTTATAGAAATTGGTTTATTAGCCTCTAATGTTCGCTTAGAGAAGAAAAAAGTAAGCGACCACTACTAAGATCAGGATCGTAATACATAGAAGGATCATAATTTTCTTCTGTTGAATTCAATGTTCAATTACATTGAATTGATTTGATTTTTTTCGAATATTTCATTTGATTATATTTTTATTGTTTTTGATGTTGGACAAAGGCAATGAAAAGAGATAAGATATATCGTAATGTTAATTATTTAATTTTAATTTAATTTTTATTATTTTATACGATTTTATTATTATTTGTTATATAATCAATTAATTAAATTGTATATAATAATCGAAAAATAGTTAAAAATTTGTGAAAAGAATTAATTGTTTAGTGAATTAATTTGAATTTTTAATAAAAATACAGTCTCGTAAAAGAAACAAAATAAATGAAATATTAGAGTTTTATTTTGTAACTGATGAATTACTGATTATATATTTCATTAAATGATTATAATTAAATGTTATTTTATATGAAAATCTACCCCATAATAAATACAAATGGCTAATTAACATAGTTGCCAAAAAAAAAAAAAAAAAACAAAAAGAAGAAACATATTATCATTATTACTATTTTATGTTAACAATTATAAATAGAAATTACATGAAAATGAACAACTAATTATCACAATATAAACTTTCATAATTTTTTCTTTTGGTTTTACATTGTTAGATTGAATTTTCTTATTGATTCATCAATATATTAAAGTTTACTAACGAAAATTCAATCAAATTATTAATAGAAATACAGCAGAATCAGTACTTTAGTTTTTAAGAAAAAAAATAGTTCGAATTAATTCAATAATAGAAACTGTAAACGAATTAATTCAGAAGAATTGCTTAGAATTTTGTTCCAAGTCGGTAAAGTTACAAAGTTTCTATTGACGATAATCATAAAAATCTAAGTAAATCTTCTGAATTTAATCGTTTCTATTTTATGTATCACTAACTTACAGGCCAAAGAGTTCAACTTTTATATGATTAAATTGGATTATTTCATGCATAAAGTGGGGGGGTGCAATTTATGATATTACTTTTAATAAAACTACAATGCAATTAATATAAATTGTATATCACTTAAATATTTATGTAATTATTTAGTTAATTAATTAATAACATCATGCTATTAGAATTCTATTCAATTAATATGCAACAATATTAAGGTATCTAATGTATTTGATAAATGCAAATCCTTACAAATTTTCTATTGTTTCCTTCAGTAGAAAACCATTCGTTTCTTACCAAAAATTTTTAATTCAAAAGAAGAGCATACAACTGTATTCATGCTATTAGTTAAGGCCAAATAAAATATTGTTAAATTGTTAATACAAAATGTTTTCAAAATCATTCAATGTGATGTGTCTGACTGAACTGTAAATTAGTCAAATAATTCGTCATCACATGTAAATCAACTCCAAACAAATTTGATAATGGAGTTACAACGATGTGGTTAAATGTTCATGTCATTGTCAAATATGAATTTACCCGAGTATTTAACGAATTTATTTCTTCTAATTCTGAGGGATTTCAAAACGATTAAACATTCATCGTTCATGGCTGATGAACAAAAAAACCAACCCCACCAATTATACATAAGTAAAACACATACACCTAACAACATGGCAACACTTAAATTGCCACAATTATAATTAAATTGCAATAATTCGGATACACAATTCAATTTCAAAATTATTTAATTTGAAACTTGCACAGTTTCATATATCGTAGACTTAAAATAAATTTGTGTCTTAATAAATTCAATTTAAATGTCTAAATGGTACAATTTTAATGATTAAATTCTGGTTTAACTTAATGTAATGGCTAAGACGATTGCTAGAATCACGAGTGCCACTATTATGCAAATCACAATTATGATTTTTTTCTGAAATTAAAAACAAAAAAATTTAAATAAAAAAACAAAAATTAAAATTAAAATCAAACAGAAACATAAAATTACAATGAATTTCATTTGGGGTTTTGTTTTTGCTTATAGATGACGTTGGAACTCTTGTGCTTTTATTTATTGTTTGGTTCCATAAATATTTTGTGTACACAACAATTAATTTATAATCAGCATCCATTTAATGATGAAGCGTAACAGTGAAACATAACAAATTTGTATTGAAAAAAAAAACAAACAGTAATACTCTGGTGTAATTTATGCAAAAGTTGAGGGTAAAATTAAAATTTGTGTACTGTCAAATACAGTATAGTTTCAGCACATTTAATTATTATTTTACACGAAGGATTCGTTAACAGAATTTTTTTTTTAACATTTAATTTTTGATTTCATGTACAACATAACTATGTATTTAAATCACCAATAAATATCCACAAATGAATAACAAATAAAATAAAAAAAAAATTTCTGATTGGGGTTTGGGCCCATTCTCCATGTAACATAATGTGATTTGTGTTGCTTTCTTTTTGGGGGTTGATTATGATTACAATTGATTGCATTTCTGATTCAATGCGGCACATTATATCAAACCGGGAGTAACATATTTAGGACAACCGAAAAATTATGAATATTACGAGTTCATTTATTGCCATAAAATATGATTCAATATGAACTTATTACTAAAGAAATTATTATAAGAAACCAAAATAATCAATTATTAACACCCTAAAAATTTTCTCCAATGCACAAAGTTATAAATAAAGCTAGTTGACATACACTAAAGCACCTAATTTAATTATGTACCGAACATAAAATCCGTTGAATTTCTATTCTTTAATAACTGAGTTCTTCTACCTCAAAACGTTATTGCCATTGGGGAAAGCAAATTTTATTTTTTTACATAATTCATTCTTTTTTTCCGTATTTTTCAGGGGTGAGCGAGAAATTCAAAACTTTTGTTTGCATTCTAAATCGATATTTTCCTCTTATTTTCCTCTGTTTTGCCAAAAATAAAAAAAAAAGAAACCCAATGAGAAATTGAAATTATATTGTTGATTTAACCACATTTAATTTTTTTTTTTCTTTGCCTAAATGTTATGCAAATTATTGAATGAGTATGTAAACACATTAGCATTACAGCCATAAAAATGAATTGGTTTTTCAGTTCCAATCAATTTTAGCGTTGTATTTATTATATTGCATCTCACTCTGACTTGATCCAGTTTTATACAGCCACAGACCACAGTCACATAACCAAAATGGAAAACATATAGAAATTGTCATCCCATAACACACATATAATTTCCACAATATCTCCATTACAATGTTTACTTGTAATATATTTTTCTCGTGGGTGGAGAGACATTAATGAAATCTATATGCCCATTTTGGTATGACGATAATACCCCAATCACCCTCACTATTAAATGGTCAAACATTTTGCATGTAAAAATTGACATTAATGCTGTTTGTTATACATCCGTTTAGCATATTCATAGCAGTAACATGCTGTTTATTTAACTTTTAACTAACTTCTCTGATGTGTTATGTTAATTACATTAAATTAATTATAAAATGGAATTAGTTCAGAAATAAGCCTTTCAACCAGCGCTATTATTTTTTGCAATAACAATTTACAATTGAATCTATATACACATTGTTAACTAAGTGAAATCGAATATTATTTTCTTTGAGAATCATATAACAGTGACTAGTCAGTTTCAATAGAAAGATTAAAAAGTCAACAGAAAAATAGAAGAATAAATAAATAAAAATAAATAATTCTGAATGAAAATACCTTTCGTGCTTTTGATTGATACTCTTGAGCTTTAACTAACTCCTGACGTGCCGATGTAACATAGCCACCACTGTCGGCTACATGATTTTCGATACGGTCTACTAGTTCACCCTGTTACCATCGAACCATTCCCCAAATACAAATTCATAAAGTGATTCGGAAACAGTAAATCCGAATCGATTCATTGGGGTATTTTTTTTATGTTTTCAAGGGTCAAATGTCATTTTTATGCGTATATGATTTCGTTTTGTTACACATTTTGAGTGTGTATTTGTATGATATATTATGGTCCACACATCAATTCCAAACAACGAAAACCATGTTGTAATATTAGATTATCCATTAAATGATGAATTGATTAAATATGGTCAGATATCGTTGATTAATTTCGTTGAATTGATGAATCAAATCACAAAATGATTTTTAAATGCATATTTCACGTAATTTGGAACACAATAAATGAGGTCACAATTATATGGACGTATATGATATGCAATGGTGTGATGATGATGTCGTCAACCCGGTTACCTAACCTTGATGGGGATAAGGGATAATATTTATGGATTCAAGGATAATGTGGCTTAGGTATTTGTAAGTTTTATGGATTATAATTGCACAGAATGAAATTATTCGGTTATTTAAATTATTACAAGTGGATTTATATTGCATTTTCCACATCAAAGGAAAATTATTATTGTGTCGAGTGGAAAATCCATATCAAAATTATATATGAATATTAAAATAGGAATATTATGTACATGTTTCATTTAGTGGTTAGTTGATTATGAATGAGTAATAAAGTATTTTATTATTAAATTCAATAGAGAATAATTTTTTGTTGAAGTTTTGTTTTTCCCCAAACATATTAAATGTGCTCTACATTAAAGATTTAATGTTTGATAACCATTTAGTTGGTCAACATATGATGACATCCGGTTAGAGTTAATTTATTATATAGACACATCAAAAGGAGTTAGTTATTTACATCAGAGTATTAGTCAAATAAACGGATTCGCGTTACATATTTTATAATAAAGTTACAGAGAAAATTTCGTTTTTCCATTAACAGTTTTGTGATAACGTTCAGAAAGAAATAAGTGAGTTATATCAGTAATTGTTTAATTCAAATAAAAAAAACCCGAGAATATTAAATGACCGTAGCATATAGTAGTTGGAAAATGAAAATACAATCTCCCAGCATAACATTAGAAAGATTGCCAGAAACAAATATTCATCCGTTCGTCCCGCCCGTTAAAGTATGTGGATTTTTGTTACCATAGACGGATTTATTTGTTTTCGGCCATAATAAACAGTCGTCATTGAATAAAAAAGAAAAGAAGGAAAAACCGTCCGGAAAAAAAAAACAGTTGAACAATTTTCATATGAATGATTATTGCATAAAATTTGTCATAATTTTATCATTTCGTTATTCATTTTCTCCACCCCAGGGCCAGAAAATAGAAGACAGACAGTTTAGAATAGAGTAAACATATTCAGTCACATAATGTTAAAATAACCAGAATAGATAATGGACCATAAGAACAAGCCATATTGTTCATAGTCATTTTGATGTTAATCAGATCATTTGGTATAAAGAATTTTATTATTTACACGTACGTTGTACATCACAACGTATAAAACATTTGATGGACGTTCATCAACAATGAATGATGTATCCAACATACCAACAGCAATATACAATTATTCAGTAATTAATTTATAATTCATATAAAATTTAATTAAATTACATGCATTTTAATAAAGAAAATTAATTAACATTCACATGCATTCAAACATTCCATTAATTAAGAAATAAATTAATAACAAAGATAGAGTATAGAAAATAGAGAAACATCAAATATGCAAAGATTTAATAAAAGAATAATTAATTAATTAACATTCAAGTAAAAATTGTAAAAAGAATAGAAAATGTTATATTCAATAATATTGAGGAATTGTAATTAAAAATAAGATTTTATTGGTAACAGGACATAAGGATAATGGGTAACGGTGTAAGGAATCAAATAATAAGAAAAAAAAAACGAGAAAAAAAAAAAACGAAAACTGGCATTAATAATTTTATTATCAAATAAACTCACCCGACGAGCTTTGCTCTGATAAACTAGGGCTTGTTTTGTATCACGTGTTGCAGTTTGGACATAGTCCATTGCATGTTCCACATGGTATTCAATGCGATCAATCATTTCGCCCTAAACATAATGTCAATATAAAATTAAATTTATTTAAAATAATTAATATTGAATTCATTTAACGTACACACACATTAACAATTTTAAACTTTTGATAATAAATTAAACAATAAAAATTGATAATTTAACACCTACACTCTCTGTCAGTTTAAACAATAACAAAACATTATCTGAAACAAATCTGATTATCCAAATAATTAATTTATGCAACCGGAATATGTAAATCGCATAAAATAATAAATAACAACAGGAAATAATGCGTTCTCATATTTAGTAAAGTTCTTATTGTTGCTAAAAATACATTAGTGACACGTGCGTCAACAATTATTTTTATTTTGTGCACGTAATACTGCATTGGTGTTGTACTAAACTTTCGGCATGTTTGAGGGAAAAAAGGTGAACTTTTACCAATTCAATTTTCGCCTTTTTTCCAAATAGAATACATGTCAATTGTTAACATGGATAATTGTATCATATTTATCATTTTTCTATAACCGGAGACAGAGAGAATATCAAACCAACAAACAAAAAAATAAAATAAAGAAAAACTTATGTACGTTAAATGTCAAACCATATTAAACCATTGAAATAATAACAAGAACAACAAGAAAAATACACCCAATCGAATAATTCTTTGGTGTATTGAATTCCACATTACCTGACTCTCCACCAACATTGCCATATCCATAAACATTTCATGAAGTTCTCTAATCGAATTTTCCAATTTCATGATATCAGCATGACGCGCTTCAATATCAGCAAGTGTTTGTTTAGCTTGTTGTGTTTCCATAATTATCTAAATAATTTATACATAACACCACATACATTATATGATTACAGATGAATTTCGGTCCAATAGAGAATTGAATAAAGAAAATTAAAAAGAAAAAAGAAAAATTATATTAATTACATTCAATTGATAATGAAAATGTCAATGGGAAAATCATCAACTAACGCCTTGTGTGAAAACAGCTGAGTTTCCTTGCTCCAACATTTCTTCAAGTTCTTCATTGGTTGTCGTTTTACCAGCTAAAAACGAAGTAATACAAAACCCATCATTAATTGATCACTTCTTTGGTTCTATTGATATCTAATATATCCATAGAATTAAATTCAATTGAAAAATGGCACATACTAATCTCCAGTTGACGTTGTATTCTTCCTTTACAACGTTCTCTGTAATCCGTTTGTGTTCTATTATATTCTGTCATGACCTCAACAAATTTACGGGATAATGTTGAATGTTGGGTCTTCTTTATCCTTAGATCAGCATTTGTTTTGTTTGCTTGCTCCTCTTGTTCGATACTATGCTCAATTCCCTGTATAAAAACGGATGAAAAATTATAAAACTCAATAAATTTATTTCCTTTAACTTTGTCTTTTTGCCCATTCAATATTCATTTTATTTTATAGGCAAAAATCAAAAGTGTTTTTTTTTCTCGCTCTGTTATTCATAATCCATGATTCACTTTAATACCTTTAGCTTTTGACGGACTCTGTTCGCTGTTTTCTTAATGTCAGCCATCAAGTCATCCAATTCTTGTTTCGTTTCTATAGTTCAAATATAAAATCATGGAAAATGTGTTAGGAAAAATCAATAAGAAAATTATAGTGATTTAGATGTTATCAGAAACCCGATCTCTCTGTAAAGCCAGTTTCGACAACAGACCAAAAAAAGGGTTTTTATCTCTAACCACATCCATTAAAGTTTAACCACTTTTTCCAATACTTACTTTCATCTGATTGTGGCGCTGATAAAATAGCACTGTGTTTCTTTTTCACCTCTTCAACGTTCGATTGGATTTTATCTATCATTTCTCTGATTTCTTCCACCTCATTGAAGAATTCATCCATGAAGCCATCCCGTCCTTCCACATTAACAGCAACCTCATCTGGCCCAACATCATCATCGTCGCTTTGGGCCTAATTAAGTGACCGAACAAGCACCAAGAAAAATAAAAAAAAAAGAATAACGAAATTAGAGATCATTGATATTAAAAACCATAAATGATGGAACAAAAATAGCAAAAACTGAACAATTTCAGGGTTGAATTTTGTGTTTTTTATTCTTTTATTTCTCATTACAACTCTCTATCTGTTATCAATTCGATACCATTTTTACAATGTTTATATATTTTGGTACAGTCATTCACCAATAATATAAAAAAGAAACTTTATTGGAATCTCCATACAACTCCAATGGAATGAAAAATTCAACGGTACGAAATATTTTCAAACCAACAAGACACCAAAAAAAAAAAGGATTTCAAATAAAATGTATAATAAAAGAAGATTTACTCAATGTACAGAAAAAAAAGGAAAACCTTCCTCTCATTATGTTTCTGTGTTTCTTCACTGTCAGTATGTAGACACACTACTATCTCACTCAATATGTAGAATGTTATGTGGCCTCGATTATACTGTAAGGATTATAAATGATGCCATCATGCAAACCACATTCATTATGTTTGCTTCGAGCGATTGCAATGAACATAAAGAACCAACAACAGTTACCAAAATAAAAACGAAGAGAACTCTTTGTATGTCTAATAATCCTATAAAGATTAGCCAAAAGCTCATATCGTCTGTACTTTCTATTTTTCTGTTACACACACACATTTAGTTAATATGATTTTTGGTATGGCAGTAGCCACCATCCCTTTAAACATTATTGAATTTATGGGTAAATACATTTTATGCTGATTATTATATGCCACTGGATTTTATACTGTCAGTCATTGTCCTTTATGTGATTAATTTCACCATCTTTTCAACATTATTAAACACTATTTAATACTATCGCAGTATATTAAATATCTCCCTCGCTCTCTTTGTTATTCATTACATATAATTATGTGAATGAAAAAAAATTGCTTTATTTAAAAATTAATTTCATATCAAAGGGAACAAAATAAAAATTCGAAAGTTTATTGTTTCCATAAATACTTTTTTGATGTAGAAACTACAATATTTCCATCATTTTGCAGTTAATAATCAGAATAATTATTCCATTTCATTATTATCCTTGCATGTACTTTTTCACTTGGTTATTTTAACTAGAGCATAAGCTTTTAATTAAAGTGTCTTTATCAATGAAACATAAAAAAAAAACTATGTAGTGAAACCATTTGCATCTTTTCTCACACAATTTTTATAAATACAAAAATATTATTTCGATGCGAATAGTAATGGTATTCGACGGTATTTCGCATTGAACATAAGCTTAATAGAAAATGTCCTGTTTTTTTTTTTATCACAATCTGGGTGTTGGGTTTTTAGAATTTATGTGCATGGATGCATAAAATTTATTCCAACAAGTATAGACGAGAACTGTTATACAATGAAATACGAAATATCACACAGACTGCATCCGATTAATACAAATTGCTAGTGAGATTTATGGGGGGGAATTGTCAGATACTGGGGTACGTGAAATAGCTGAGACAACACTAGAATATTATTATTTGAATTTGTGATATTTGGATTAGAGGGTGTTCCATTTTCCATATTCCCATATCACACTGAGTGTAATTGTCTCGATAATAGTGGAAACCAGGACAAAACCGCATAGTTTTAAATCTACGGAACTTATTGAACACAGATTTTATATCAACACAACATAAAACTCAATCATCCACAAATCATTTAAATAATTAAAAACATGTTCTTCATTGAATTATGTTATTCTGTTTGTTTCTATGTTATAGAACATTTGGAAAAATCACATCGACACGTCTCAACCATATTTCATTAAAATTTGCACAAATTGAATTTCTCGGTATTTCTAATAAATTGCAAATATTTTAAAAATGTAATTGAAATGAAAAAAAATAAAAAACATTTCCACTTGATTGTTCGCGAACATAATCAAAATTTTACAATCAATTCTCATATCTCACGAGCTTCCCATTGTTAACCACCATACATAATATTCATTTTGAGGTTGTTGTACTATACATACAGATATTTCCCTTTCATTTCAATTTATATGATGTGAATAACGGAACTATAATAGCCAGAGAACACTTGACAGCCAATTTTGTTTTATTCCATGTGGTTCAGCCTTCAACAACATAAATTCATATAAAAACCGAAATAAAATTATTAACGATTCCATATTTCTTTTTTTATTCAATATTAATTCATAAATGATTGTTGGCGCCAATCTAAGGATATCCCCAAACCAATAATTACGTCATTTTCTATTTAGCGAGCAACATGCAAGGCGGGTAGTCTCCACGCTATCGTTTAATTTATGTATAAGGGAAAACTTAACTATGACCATGTATATACTATGTATAATATTGGTATTTTTATGTACCTTTATAATTGCGTACAATATGGGGTGGAATAAACAAAAATACATTGAAACCGATTAGATCAACAATTTCTTACAATTCTCTAGTTTTTTTTTCCAGATCATAGAACTAACGTAGCAAATGACAATGTTTGCAAAAATATAAAATACATTGTTGAACCAAAGAGAATATTATTAGTTACGTGCATTGTAAACTTAAACGCCATCACATATCATATCGTTTATTATTATCATCAGTAGCAGCAGCCTCCCGCTTAATACGTGGGATATTATAAATAGAAGATAAGAAAAGCTCTAGTCATGGTATTCAATAGAACTATGTAGATGATGATATTCCTTCTAGCCATCATTTGATATTATATTATGATCCGTATTCATTGAATGTGGGTGTTTTGTTATTATTGGTATGAGATTGTAATCATTTATTCGTTCACCCAGAATATATTGCCAGTGCGTCCATTACTTATCAAGAGATTTCACTACAATCATATTGAAATTTATAATGTTTTTTAAAAGAATAAAATCTTTGGGCCATAGTGAATAAATTTCCACCATCACATCTGCCATCTAAAGATACTTGAACTACATTATTGTGCTTATCATTCCAATTTTTTTTTTTATTCCAATTCTGTGGCCATTATGAACAACAATCATTTACCATCTCTATATATGCAGTACGAGTAAGGTAATCATACTGTTCCACATTTAGATTACAATGTAAACGTCATCGTTTCCATACCATCGATCTTTTTGGAAAATTAGAGATGGGGCGGTTCATTTCTTATTTTTTTTTTTTTATAAATCAATAGAACTATAACTGAGCATCAATTTAAATCACATTGAATAACGATTCAAATCGTATGATCTGGCACCTGAATGACTGGGACGGTGACCTATCCCACCATTAAAATGGTTTAGCCTCCATAACCCGACCAAAAACCACCAGACATATATATCGGGTACCGTGTGAATTTCATTATGTTAAGTGCAATCCATAAATAAAACTCGAAAAAAAAGGTGAATAAAACAACCCGGTAAGACAACCGTAGAAAAGCCGTTTTTTTATATTCGCATATCTTAGTCACCTCTTTTAATGCTTTGAATGGGGAAAATCAATATTTTACAAACAAAAAACAAAGTGTAGAATTTCCCTCTTTACTCTGACACATTTTAATGGTTTCGTTGAATGAAAACGACACATCAACCTCGAGGATTAAGGTAAGAAAGAGGTTGTCTTAAATGAAAGAAAAATCTGAAAAATTCATCTAAATGATTGGAATAAGATCTTTTCGTAATGGATAATCAATCACAATTTACTATTCTGTAAAAGGTAAAATTTTAATCATCAGGAAATACCATACATATATTATCACACATAATCAATGAATTGCATCGTTAATATTACACATTTAGTTTAATATGGAAATTATGTTTATTTAATAGTAGACATTAAATTAACTCATAAATTGATTGTATGAATACCAAAATGTTATTTAAATTTTATTATGTTTATACAATGGTACATGTCTATTTTGTATACGCATTTTAATTTATAAATAATTGCATAATTTTATGTTGATTGAATTTTAATTTCATTAACTTTTGCTGACATTCTCTATTCTCCCACGCTACTAATGGTACTAAAACCGCAAGTTAATTTAGTTTCAATTACACAGCAATTTCTTTTCTATAGTCATTTTACATTAAATCATCATCCATATACGAGAGTAATATGACCAGAATAATTGTGATATAATCTCTATAGAATCTTCACTTCCTATTCACTTGGATCTGAGTGTGTATTTCACAACGGAATTTTAAGCTTTAAAATTATGTCACATCCAATTGAATGAGATTTTATGACTTTGGAGTCGAGATGAAAAGAATCGCCTTAACCATAAGCTAATAATTATGTTCATTGTCAACACATGAAAATTTACAGTGAATTGAAATTAAATAAAAAACATATAACGGAGTACAACATACCGCAATACCACACAATGCAATTCATTATAGGGTTATACTTGTACCCAATGTCTACTTAGTACTTGTTATAATATATCAAGAACAATATCATGAGTGGTACTACCCATGAAAACGTTGAATTACAATATGATTTATTGTTTTAAATTAAACATAATTCAATTATTATGTTATATTAAGACAACCGTAATATCAACTAACTTACTGAAATAAATTTTAACTAAACGAACTTTTAGATGCCAAAGATTCACGTTGTTCCAATGAATATGAAGAATTTAGTCTTCTGTGTAAATTCTTAAAAACCGGATCACGTCATTTAGCAGGTGACAAATAAAAATTAAAATAAACTTTCATTCCATGAAATTTACTTTAAAACTTTTTTCGTTAAATTCATAAATCAATTCTGATGAACTTTATTAATTAAGTGTAAACTTATGAAGTGAATTTGATATATCACGTCATCTGTCTGCAATCAAAAACGATAAAAATAATAGATGAATCAATTTACATGACAATGATGATCAAATAAACGACAATCTATGAGTTTTAAGATTTCCTTTCGTCGTTATAAAACGTAGTTTTCACACGCCCCCTCAGCAAAACTACATCATTTTAACTAGATAATTTGCATGAAATTTATTCAAATTTTATACCTTTAAATGCATTTCATTACAGAATAAACGGAAATAAAAATCAACTTAATTTTATTCCAGAATATGCACATAACTAATATTACAAAATGTTTTTTCTTGGATTTCGATTAGTCTCAACTCCGACTATAATAGCAAATAAGTATTCCTAATTTTCATCTATTTACCATAAATCGATTTGATTATGACTTTATATTCATAATCTCCAATGTAATATGTTCCATAATATAGAACACATATACACACAATTTCTTTAAAACGTCCATACCATAATCGTCGTGTAAGTATTTTAAAGCTTTTCAAGGATTTAAAATAAAAATTCATATTCCGTAATACTTTGCGTTTTCAATGAATACCAAACAAACAAGAGCATTAAACTACATTATATGGAAAACTATACTCATTGCTGGATTTTCCACATAATACACAGTGTGAAAATGAATGACCTAATTTTAATCCATCGTAAATAAAAGAATGGAATAATACTGAATAATAACGATTTTTAATGTTCATGAACTTTCTACTGTTGTCTTTTATTTTATACCGAAATAAATATGAACAATTTTTTTTTTAAATTCATATCGTTCACCATAAACACTGAATTAAAAGACACAATGTTTTAAAAGTTTCTATTTTGGTTCATGTTTAAGAATTATTTATAGCATTTATATAAAAAGTTTTATTCAATTCAGTGTCATTCTTAATTACAGATTTTCTTTATAAATTCACAGGAAAGGATAATTTATTATAATACAACATCCATCCTTAAATGAACCCAAAATAGAATATAAATTGACGCATTCAATACCACCAAACAGAAGAATCAGCAAACAGAAGAGAGAACCACCAACAAAAAAACATTATAATGAGAGTTTGCTCTAAATAAGAAGGATTCATTTTCCACAGACCAAAAATTTTCCTTGAGTAATCAATTAACATCTATTTTCAATGTGAATTAGGCTATTAATATCTCTCTATCTCACCTTTATAAAATTCATACTGATTGTGTGTTACCGTATTAATATTATGGATTTATATTTAAAATAAATACCCAATAACAGCACATATTGTTAATAAGGCACCTTGACTGGCATTTTATTTATTTCAATAAAAAGTGTGAACGATAATTTAATGTTTAAACTGTTTTTTTTTGTATATACGATGCCAAATTTATCAATTACCCACCTTCACACACGTCTATATCTAGCAAGTTAATATTGATAAGGTGATATTGGTTCAATTAACTTTTTTTTTTTTTGTTCTGTTGAAATTTTTTATGTTTTTCTTTTCAGTAAATAATAATTGTTACATATAGACTGTACCATTACTCATTCGTATCAAATAAATACAATTTTTATATGGATAGAAGAATACTAAAATGCTAGTCAGATAGTCATCAAACACCCTCGCAATCATATTCATTTAATGAGTCATTCTGTTTATGAATGCTGTCGTTGTTGACTAAGCTTTGTCGTTTTACGGTTCATAATAATTATTTAAGTTGCACATTCGATTATATTCATTATGGATATTCAAGTGTTACAGGATCATTCGATGACCCGTTAAATATCCAAATACTCCATATAAATGACGAATATTTTATTTGCAAATTCCATTACGCTCAAATACGAAAACAAAATTCCAATATTGCGTTTATTTTTTTTTCTCAATAATCGAAATCGAGTTTAGTTAATTAGTGAGTCTGGTAATAAATACAATTATTACTTCAGTTAGATGAGATGAGAGCGAAAAAAAATAAAGAACGCAAATAAACCATAAAGTCATAGCGCATTATATTCGGTATAGTACGATGATTGAAATGAATTTTACATTCGTGCTGAGTACTTGATGATTAAGAGCCACTGGATCATATGATATTACCTCGTTATCTGGTCGAATGATTATGTGGCAATGGTTATCACATCACCATTTATATGATGGATCATTTATCTCGACACCATGCTGCTAACATCACATCAAATATAAAATAAAAAATGTATTGAATCTTTCTAGTACTCACAGTCAGAAACTGTGGGGGGAAACTCAACCTTTTAACCTTTATCTAAATTTAGTTTAATTGGATGTGCCATAAAGCCAAGACCAATGACTAACGAGTTCACTTTTTCTCCATTTAATTCTGATATTATACCAAATACCATCACCCTATCTGTTTCACACAATATTCTTATTCAATTCACAAAACGTAAAGTCACATTTAACGTTATTCTATGTGCGCCCACAAGTAACAACCACTCTGTTTTTATTAACCGATGAGAAAAAAAATGATGGACACCATGGCTTCTTCATCAGTTGAGAAACGACATTTAAAGATGGCATATCGTTATTTTCATCGCATTTCCGTATTGATTGTCAGATTGCAAGAAAAGCAATACTCTAACGAAACAAAGAACACCAAATGGACACATACGAATTCCTTGTAGGTGGTGTTTGGTTATTTTAACAATACCGTTTAGAAAATTATTAGAAACTTAACTGTTGTTGGCAGCGAAACAAGACAAAAAAGAAATTCACAATCATTTATTACTACACCATGTTTGCTTGAGGGCCTATCATCTTTATCCTTCCATCCTCAATATAAAAACATAAAAATCAAGTAATCAATGTAAACGAATTGTAAACCAAAACGAAAAGGAAAAAATAAAATGTGAAACATAACAAACCGAATGAATAAATACAAAAGTCAAAGAAAAACAATATGGAAATTAACGTGTAGGAATCATAACTCTGAAGTAAACGAGTTCTGTTTTATTTTACTTGTAATATTTCTTGGAATTTTCCTTTTTCCTTAAATGCCAAAATATCAAATCGAATTACATGATGAACAGAAGAGGGACATAGAACTTTTATTTTTCAGTCTCAAATTCACATCAATTGCATTTTCTCACATTCACTTGGGGTAAATAAAAAGCCAACATTTCCTTATAGAAGCTTTTCAAAGTTTATAGAATTTTCCTTATTTTTATTCAGTTAAACATAATTCTTTGCTCTTGTAATTTTTCATGTCTCTCATGTTGATCGAAAATTCACAATAGAGAGAAGGGGTGAATGAAAATTTTCAATTGATAACTTTTTATTTCGTTCGTTTTCAACCAAAAAAAAAAAAAAAAATCAACAAGAACAGCAACTGAACTTTCTCTGGCAAAGAAATAAAGAATTCACCAGTTGACTTGAAAGTGTCACGTTTTTCCAAAGTTCATTTTTCAATATGCATATTAGATTATTGTGTGTGCCATACATATACAATACATTATGGTTGGATACTCATCGATGAATGCCAAAGACCCCACCGGTTACCATACAAAACAAAAAAAAAAAAATGAATTACCGTTTCTTATTTATGACCATATTTAACTAATACACGCCAAATGGCATAACAAATGAATGCTATTTTATGTTTCATAATCATTTACTATGACGATGACTTAAATAGAAAAAGAAAGAAAAAAAAAACATTAAATAATATAAAGGTAACGTAAATACAAGGTGATTTCGATATTTTCCACCAAGCTCATTTAAAACACTTTCGCATAGTCGAATAAAACAAAAAATCTATTTAACTCCCATAAACTAAAATAAAATACAGTTCAATAAAGGGGATTCATACTAAATCCGATTTTACCATCAATCGATCTTATTATATTCACCATTGCATATAAAATTACGTCCCCATCAAAAGAATACCCCAGGAATCAAATAAAAAACAAAACCGAAAATTGCATAAACTACAATTCTATGCCGTAAAAGTATTCGCATAATCATAAAAATACAGTGTACGATAGTTTTACCAGATTAATATAATCGAATGGCTGAGCGAATAAAACCTCATCCTCCCCAAAAGAAAATTTTATGTATGGAAAATCTTTTATGAAATTAGCCAAAGCCAAAAAGGTAACAAAATTTCCTTATTTCCTCAGTATGACGACATACAAGTCAACATTTATGATACATTACACGCATTAAAAAAAAGGACGAAACTCTTATTTCATTTTCTTTTCTCTTATTCGATGGTTACACATGACGAAAAAGAAAATCAAATGTATTGCCTTTTGTGTCGTCATTTTGTTGCGCTTAACGATTTTCTTTACTTTGCCAATCTTATTCTTATATTCTCCATAGAAAATACCATTCTCCTCTAGTTTTTCTTTGGTTTTTGCGCTATCCACTAACTGTATAGTATCATTTTACGCGATTATTATGCTGCCAATGTTTCAACTGCGTATGTCAGCCACCTCTTTTTATATTTTTTTTTCTTTTGTTTCTTCCAATTTGGGTTCGCACATGATAGCATGACCATGACAAATGCCACAATTTTATCAGCCAATGTCCTCCAAAATATACCATGAAAGATGTTCCACAGGAGACTAAAACTAACGTTACACACAATGTGTTACATGTGTATTAAAACCATGGGTGAGAGAAACAATAGCATACAATGAAGTTTAAAATAGCGATACATAAAAAGGTCAAAATCAGTATCGCGTAAAGCTTTTATAAAACTGAACAAGCATAAAAAAGAAAGCTAATAATATGCACACTTTTATGTATAAATTTTATTCTAAATGCGGTACTATATTGTATGTTGCGTATGTCTGAATAAGAGTACAAAATAAATCCATACACACCATCCAATTCATAAGGTATGAATCCCCCCAAAGAAACGGAAAAACCGAATGAATGTTTCTTTATCCATATATACACACACACATCACATTGAGTAGAATATCACCCTCAATTTTCTTTCTTTTTTTTCTGTAATACCATGCCAAAAGAACAGTATTATTTTCTCTCTTTTATTTTGGAAAATGTGTGTGCCACTGTGCTTTAGCTTTTCGCCTAAACCAAAAAAAAAATAGAAAAAAGGTGGCAAAAAAGGAACTCTCCGTTTTCGTATATGGCACATTCAATTATTAGATTTTGTGCGCAGCCAGGAACACACAAAGTATGTGTGTATGAATATTTTACTCTCGCCAAATATATAAATTTATCCTTCAAGTATGTTTCTATTCCAGTATAATGTTAATTCTCATACCGTGTTACACATGAAAAATATCGAAAATAACATCCAAATTTTCTTGTTCACCATCATTTTTATGCCACCCCGCGTTTGTCCTCACCCATGGCCATAGAATAAACCACCACCAACAACAACAACAACAACAACAAAGAGAGAAGACTTTCTTATACCATTTATATATAAACCGAAAAAATATTTCCCATTCACATTCTCTAAACTTTTAACCATATCGGTATGTTATACAGTAAGAATATGGTATATAGAGAATGGTAATCATGAATCGAAACGAATGATGAAAAAAAGCATCAAGATCTAATACAAGAAAACGGCAACCAACAACAGTAAAAAAGGATATCAAGGAGACTTGCGACTCATAAGATTGTCGATTCCCTCTCTGTATACCAAATTCAAATATTGAATGGCAAACAAAAATAAGAATAAAATGAAATAAAATTACCCAACGGGTGGGGCTGCAACACAATCTTACATACTCTCAGGAAAATCGCATAAAAATATTTTCATCTGTATTTTCTTGTATTCCGCTCTTTTAACAGTAGCATAGAATTCTCTCACCACTATTACGCCGTCTATAATTGTGTGTCATTTTTCTCCATTTGGTTTTGGACCATTCATAAGAAATTTTCACGTAACGAATATTGAATGAGTGTTTCGCAAAGCCATATAATAAACATTCTCTTCTACTGGGACCGTATAGGAAATAATATGAACGCATATACATGAACATAAAGAATACATATAAAATAACCCGGTAAATAAGATTTCCTTTTACAATTTGAACAATGGGAATAATTCAAACATGATATTTTATTTTCTACCATCGTCATGTAAAAATCTCTTTTAGTTTTTTTCCCAACAAGAAAATCACTTTTAATTCAGATACATTTCTTAAGAAACCGAAGACCCCTCAACGATTACCCATAAAACAAATACAACGTGTTATTCAATGAGGAATACAACAAAAAGGATCGTTTTTCATCAAAATGGCATAAAATTGCGTAAAACTAAAATAATTATTGTTTGGTCATTCGGTAATCACCTTCTCTACATAATCGCATTTACTGTTTCCAAACAATTGACAAAGTCTTGTCATCATTATCATTTCACCTATTCAGGTTGTTTGGGCCTTTATCCATCATTCACTGGCTAAATATAAATCTCATAATTTCTTATTTACACCTAACCAACTTAACCATCATCAACCATGACCGAAAAATGAATCGTTATATACATAATCTCATTTTCATTTTCATTTTATTATTATTTTTTTTGTTTTGTTACTTTTGTACTTCTCATCGTTACTTGTAAAACATAATTTTTCTCTCAATTTTCTGTATTTATGTTCTGTGCTTTACTTTACTCTACATTTTATTATTTTTTTTTTGTTGTAAAAGAATCCTTAATCAACAGCACAAGGAAAAATGAACACGAAACCAAAATTATTCATCAAGGTTTATTTTCTTTCAGTTCTTTTTTTTTTTTCTTTTGATTACCCATTTTCAACACTGACAAGAATTTTCCTCAGTTTCTATTTACCAAATTATGTTTTCTGTTTTCAACTCCATAGCAGGAATAACCTGTTCAACATTTTCTTTTTTCGTTTCATTTTTATTTCGCAAATAAAATAAGTTGACTTGATTGAAAAGAATCATGTAAATAGAAGTGTACAGTATGAAATTGTAATGATTTTCAACGTATTCACATTGAATTTGAAGGTGGGGAAATTGTATGAACGAATAGTTTCACTATTACTTACAGTATTACTGTGTACTACATACTATACCAATGGTGGTTTATCTGAATCATTGAATAATGGATATAACCATGACCACGAGATAACGCGATAAATATTTCATGTATTCAAAAACTATGTGACATTCATACTATGTTCACTATACATAAGAATTATTCGCTGATATACCAAATAAAAAAAAAAAAAAAAACTTTCAACAAAATGTAATGGTACCGAATTGTAAAAACGATTTGACTCATTCCATACTCAACAAATTAATGATAACGAGAGTCAAAGTGATACGAATTTATTTATTTTATTGTTCAAAACCCATTGAAACTAAAAACTAAACAAGATAAAATAGAAAAATAATTGTTGGTGTTACTTACCGCGACTAAAGCAGCTAATCTATCCTTCGTCATTTTTCTTCTGTTTTATTCTATTGATTCTGTTGTTTAAAACCAAATAGTGTTAGCTTTGAATTTTGTTTGATTTTTGCCTATTAGTCACAGACAAAAATTGAAAAGTATAAAGAACTTCTTCTTTTCCAGCAATAGAATATACGGTAGCGTATTTGAGTTCCACTTAAAGAGGGCGGAATATATCCACACAGATTCAAATTCAATTCCTCTGAATACTTTATCCTTGTTGGTGGCTGTAATACCAACTTTTATGTATGTAAATCCTTCACCTAAATTATATTATATAGGGAACTCTCGATACCAGTGTAGAGTGTTCAACACTTTTTTGATTTTATGTGTCCACTATAATTTTACTTCGTTTTTTATGTGTGACCAAAATCCAGGGAATATCCTTTTATAGCTGGGATTGTATTACGTATAGATATTCGCTTCACTCATACAACAAAAAAAAAAAAGATGAAACTAACACTGACTTTTCTATTTTTAATGGTTTATCCAAATAAAAAAGTTCTGTTTGCTTTTCCAATCAAATACTTTTATACGGCACAACATGAACGATGTTTTCACTATTAAATTATGTATTTTGCTATCTTTTTACTCTTTTTTTCTATCCGCTAACTTCTTTATTCATTTGTTGTTGCTATTAAACACTTAAATGTTACCACTTTGACATAGTAATTCTTTTATAACTCTCTTCTCTAATACATTAAATGCACCAGCAACACGTTATATGATTTAAATCTTTCACTATTTGAACAATACAAACGTAGTGTTTCCTCCAAAAAGAATAACAGATTAACAATTGTGTATAACTAAAATAAAAAGATTTGATTATGTATTACTTTCGACGACTTGTATTTTCACTTAATCACTTTTCTACATTGACCTCAAGAGGCGAATATGAAATTTTCTCTAATGATTCTATATATTTTCTCACTTTGGGTGCCTCTACTATATTTGAACACTCCCTGCGATATAACACACGGAATATACACAATGATTTTAATGGTAACCCGCAACTCTTAATGATTAATGTAAATTTTAGTGAATAGAAATGAGAATAATAGAAATAAAAACGAAAAACTGTATGTAATTTAAATATGTTGGAATCAAATTGAAGAATTTTATATCCTATAGTTTGGTAGAATTCAGCAGGTGAACATTTGCTGATTTTACCAAATCACTACTGGATGAATTGAATTCCAATGCCGATTATTGGCAAACACCACTTCTATTCCTTTGATTAAGATATTGCGGAAATTTAATTTGAAGAGAATTGGATTCTCTTTATTTGGAATACACTACTAGTATAAGAAATTACAATACAATAATGCTTATTGTAATCGTAATTTTTTGGGTGGATTCTCTCTGTGGCCCACTAACCAAAACACTGTGTTACATGTTATATTTCAATCAAAGAATCGCCGAGATCAATGATTATTTAATGGGAATTACACCCCGGTGAATGAATAACTCTGATGGAATTCGAGTACTTGTGGTATCCGCAAAATCACCTTTCTTGTATTATGTATAGCAGATTCTGGTGGCCTTATAGCACTTTCTTGTAACCTTTTCCTTCGCGTAGAACGGAACCACAATATTACAACACTTATTAATCAATCAAACTGTAACAATGGATCGTAACACTGTTTATCACTATCTTATCAATTAGAAATACGGTAATTGGACATAATCACTTAAAGGAAAAAATCAACCGAATCGAGTGAAAATGCACACCACCGAAGAGTGTTTCTTTGAAAATTTTTTTTTTTGGAAATCGATTTTTCTATCCCGATGTGTGATTCATGTTGCGCTTGCTCTAAATGCGTACTCATATGTTGTACAATCACTGCTTACCACCACACGAGTATAGTATGATAATGCAGTTGCAATATACTTGTTGGAAATTCTGATTGAGTGTTGATTGACACGTGTTTTTACACTTTTACAATTTGGACAATATAATCGATTCTTTTTCATTCATCTTTCTCGATTTAAAATAATAATTGTCAATTATGAGATGAATGATTACTTACAAGCTCTAAAACTATATTGCAATGATTCATTGAACTACGGTACTATACGATCAAAGTCTATCCTGAACGATACGAATGTACAAAAGAATAGACCATTGCGCCAAGCAGTAGTACCAACTGCTGTCAGCCGTTCGACAACGGTATGAATCAATGATTCTAAATTCAATGAATTACTATTTAATGCAATGAAATATGAAGAATATTTACTATAGTAACTGGAATTACCTATATCTATACACTGAAAATGTCAACAATGAGCATTGAGATGAATTGATAAATCCCAAATCGCATTATCAACTGTTTCGGCTCGGACAGGTCACCAGAGGACAGGTCGATCAAGTAAATTTCAATGTTTCAAGCGGCATATTCAAATATTGCACCATTCACGAACGAGTTAATCTTCTACAAAATTAAAGTGAAAATCTTAAATTAAATTAGTAAATTCCAATGTCTAGAGTAAATTTAATTTATTTATTTATAATAAACGTTTTAAGTGACACTTTCTTGAACAATTTTTGTATATAATTCATATAATTAAATTTTTAATTTTAATGGTAAATAGTTTTAGTTAATAATATTAATATTTGCTTACTTGTTTAACTTTATTACCTTCTCTATCGCTAATAATTATTATCATTTCAAATGTAATTTCCAATCGCCCACCGCCTGACTTAGGTAGTCATCTTTTTGTTATCATAAATTATTATTTATTTTTTTTAATTGTATAATTAGTATAAATGTATATCCATAAATCTTTAATTTATGTTTTTCTTTTCTTGTTATCAGTAATAAAACTATATAATATGTAAATTGTCTCAAATACTTTAACAAATATATTATGGCTACAATGAAATTCTAATGTCCATCTAATTCCGTATATGAATAAACACTACTTATAAAATGGCAGGTAACTCACATTATATTCAACAGATTTCTTTAATTAATCTTTTACATTACTTCTTTTTCATTTAATTATATATTGACATTGTATAAATCGTTCTGTATAGGAAACCAACAAGAAAATTTTGTATTTGATAATGGAATTATTGTTCGGTTGCCATTTATGCTTTTGTATTTGTTTAATGTTTCTAACACATTTGGATTGTAATACCCGTCGTCTCAATTAAACTACAATCGAATTCAATGAAAACTAATTGCTAATATAATTTTTCACTTCACCACTTGACAGGGACGAAAAATTAAACATTCTACTTATTAAACGCGACAAAATATTAATTAGTAAATTGAAATTCATTTAAGAATTATTGGCTATCAAGAATAAATTGAATTAAATAAATTTTCTCCTTTTCTTTTCCCGCGCTATAAATAATTAAACGACTATATGCGTATCGAATCTCATTGCTTAGTTTTCTTTTCTTTAAATATGGTAATCTTATTGAAGCTTTTTACTAGAAACAAATACGTTTCTCTTTAACGGAAATTGCTTATTTAATATCGGCATCCATTCCGAAAGTAATTCGCAATGCAAGAACACTTAAATTATATAATACTCTCGGTATTTTAATGGAATAGACGTTTAAAGTAGGAAGAAATAAGCACAAAGTATTAATACGAATATGGTAATGCACAACAGGATCATAATTTTCTTCTACAATTAAGAGAATTAAATTGATTAGAATTTAATTACAAAATACATAGAGAAAGCTTAACTCAATTGACTCACCTTTCGAGCTTTACTCTGATATACTAAGGCTTGTGTTGTATCACGTGTTGCAGCTTGAACATAATCCATTGCATGTTCAACATGGTATTCAACGCGATCAATCATTTCACCCTGATACCAAGAAAACACATAATATTTCATTTGATTAATGATGTGCATACAATGTCACTTATATTCATATAACAAATAGGAAAACATGTTGATATCAACTAGATTCTGTTTTGTTTCCAAACACCACCATACAAAATAACAAAGAACATAAAATCTGTTTACCTGACTCTCAACCAACATTGCCATATCCATAAACATTTCATGTAACTCCTTGATTGAGCTTTCCAGTTTCAAAATATCAGCATGACGAGCTTCAATATCGGCTAATGTTTGTTTCGCTTGTTGAGTATCCGTAATGATCTGTAATGAAATTGTAACGATTGAATTATCTATTCTAAATTTTTACTAGAGTATTAGTTTAGATCATTACGCCTTGAGTGAATACTGATGAGTTTCCTTGTTCCAACATTTCTTCCAGTTCGTCACTAGTAGTAGCACGTCCAGCTTTAATTTAAAATTAAAGGGAAATCATAGAAAATGTATTAGAGTTTTAGAGAAGTAAGAGAAGTTGACATTATCTGATTTGAGTTGTAAACTTACAGAATAGTTTGTTTGAAACTAAATAGTACATTGAACACACAACACTTACTTATTTCCAATTGACGTTGAATCCTTCCTTTGCATCGTTCCCTAAAATCGGTCTGTGTCCTGTTATATTCCGTCATCACTTCAACAAACTTTCGAGACAGAGTTGAATGTTGGGTTTTCTTCATTCTTAAATCAGCACTTGTCGTATTTGGATCCTGTTTTTGATCATCTTGTTCAATTACGTGTTCTATTGCCTGCAATTGAAACACATTTTAATTTTAAATTAAGAAACTTTCTCGAAAACGTCATTCAATGTTACCTTAAGTTTTTGTCGAACTTTATTTGCCAATTTCTTAATGTCAGCCATCAAATCATCTAATTCTTGTTTAGTTCCTAGAGTGTATCAGAGTCAAGTTTTACTAATCGAATTTCGAATGGAAATTTTAAGCAATAAAAACTTACTCTCATCAGTTTGTGGATTTGACAATACATTGCTATGTTTCATTTTCACCTCTTCAACATTTGATATAATCTTATCAATCATATCTCTGACTTCTTCCACTTCCTTGAAAAATTCATCCATAGCTCCATCACGTCCATCCACATTAAGTGCAACATCATCCGGTCCAAGATCATCATCTTCGCTTTGAGCCTTGACATAATAATTAACATGATCAATTTAAATATGAAAAACAATGACTTTTAATTTTGTTTATAAGAACTATCACTGAATAAAAAAACTGAAAAGCATTTCTTCTATTCAAATAGTATTGAATGGAATTATGTTACATCATTCTATCATTTATTGTTCCGGTAGACCAACAGTAATGTTGTCAGGATAAGAATTTGTTATGTTAATTCAATTGTGTTGGATAGAAAAAATCTGTTTAAATGTCAATTCGTGATGGATAAATCTATGAACATTGCAATAATTATTGAATCTTGATATGAATATAAGTTACGTGCATTGGCAGAACTTAAATGCCAGCACATCATCATTAATTTGATCATCAGTGGCAGCCTCTACCAAACACGTGGGTTGGTTATACGTGTTGATGATTCACAAAGAATTGAAATGGACAATCATAGTCCTTTGGCATGGAATGTGGGATGAGATTGAAATCAGTGATTATCCCACGCTCTTAGACATTCGAACTTATTATGCTTGTCGTGTAGAATTACAGAATTTTTCTTAATGTTCTATGCATATAATTTAACATAATGGTTCAAAATGAATAACTTTAAAATTCAATTGCTTTAAGTTTCAATGTTTTAAGGAATAAAAACTGGAATCTTTTATGTATAGAAATAAAACAAGAACAATAAAATTATTCAGTTTATAAAAGGATCAATTACTTTAAGAAATCAATCAATTTTAAAGGTTCATCTAACGATTACTATTACAAAATTGTGATGAATACTTACAGCGACTAGAGCTGCTAATCTGTCCTTCGTCATTATGTTATGTATTTATTGTCTTTAGTTAGAAGTAGTTATCAATCCCAATTGTAATAAAATGGAAGACTATCAAACTCCTTGAAGGTTGGCTTTATTATATTACTATTTGGCTTAAATTTCTTATACTAGAAGCTCGTTGTCAGTGTGTAGTGTTTAAATAACTACAATTTGACTCAAAGTACAACACATTCCACAAGAAATCTCTTTGTTATTGTGAGGAAAAGAAACTCGAACAATTTAGTTGTTGTAAATCTCAATCATCTATAGTTTACATTAATTGGCATTAAAACACTTTGCAATTGTAAAGGAATCGTAAGATTCTTTTGATTTTGATTGCTAATACTATTCAGGTCGTTTTTATTTAAGTTTTATTTGCTATAAATAATGTGCACTGAAGGTCAACTATCGACAACAAATAAGTTAAAAGATTGTGGGAAATATCGACGATTAGAGTGCAAAAAGAAATTTCACTAAACACTGAAATTTGTTTCATTCAATTACTAGTAACTTAATCGTTTAATTAATTACTTGCCAATGGTTAATTCGGTTAGACAGATTAAATAAAAAATTGTGAAATTTTAAGAAAAACAACAGAATAATAAGAATGAACACCAAAATTGTTACTAAATCCTGGAAAAATGCGTATCGATTAATTTTAGCAAATAAACAACGTATAAGCTTGCGCATAATGTGTGTACATGCATCGGTTGTATATCCTTTCTAAGCTTGAGTAAAACGGCACGTTTTATATATCCAGTAATGATTAAAACAGCGTAAATTCCTTTTGGTCGTTTCTTTGGTTACGGGTTTTTCAGTTTTTACCAATAAGCTTGCGCGTAATGTAAAAAAAGCGTCATCGTATTTCCTTGAAATTAATAAACTATTTAAATCATGTATAACTAACTAAACAAAACTAAATGAATGCAATCAATTTTAAACTCTACCGTGGTTGCATAAAAGCGTCCATTACAAAATAATTGATAAATTTTAATTCACAAATAATTTCAGAAATCTTTTTTTTTTCTCAATTAAAGTTATTAAATTTGGGTCCTCGCTAAATAATTACGGACACGTCGTTGGTTACGCGGTTTTTGCAACGGAATTTCAAGATTAAAATCGTATAAAGTAGGTGCGGGAAAATCGACGCAACTTGTTGCGAAAAACGATTAATTTGAATACCATTTGGTTCCTCTCATTCCCATAACATTATTAAGACGTATTGAACTCTATTTAACACTTTCCTCTACTTCAATTTTATTAAAATAATAATTTTTATTATTCAATTTAATTTTAAAAATATCGGGGACACTCATCGCGGACATATTTGCTACTGATTCATAGATGTACCTAAGACTCTGAGTGATGATTAGAATAATGGATAATTCATCAGATGGAGTTAGTGATTTTCTGGCGAATACCTGGATACGATCAGAGACGACAGTTAAGAATCCTCAGGACCAACTCAAGAAATTGCTTAAACGCATTGAACGGCCAGTACATTGATACGAGGTGGATGAAAAAAATTCTTCGTCTCAAATTATAGTCAATATATTTCATTGAGAACAAATGAGAGGTAAAGGCATATAGCATGGGTAATTAATATATAGCCTTTTTCTACCATTGTGATTCCTTATTTTGAATCTCAGAAATTCTGAGGTAAGTTATAATTCAAGTCTTAGTGGTTACTTTGATTCATTCCACGACATAAAGTTAATGTTAATATGTTAATATGACAACGGTGTGGAAAATTGATAGTTGTTTTTCAATATTTATGTAAGTAAGGATCAATTACATTATATATAATCTACATAATATAATATATATATATATTTCCACGTGCATCTTAATCAACAATCACGTGTGACAAATAATTATTTATCACATATATGGATTCAAAAATATCTCAAAAATTTGATAGAAATAGAAATATTTCAATTTATCTATTAAATTGGTCATACCATCCTTTTTCATTTTACACATGAAAGTAAAGATAATTTCATTCTCCACATGTTGGTAATAAAATCACCTAAATTAGAAAGAAATAATTCATTCAGAGAGAGTGATAGAAAATGTAAGAAATCGGTATAATGCATATAGAAGTCATATATCATTCAACACTTCATTGCATATTTCTCATATGTGTCTTATTTATTCTGAATTTAAAACAATCGTACAATGGGTGCATGTTCGTGATTTTATATGCGATCTAGCAAAATTATATTCAGATGGATACCAACTTTTGACCGTTTGAAATTTTGTATGAAATCGTTAGTCCTCGACTCGAATAGATTTCACATGCTATAACGTCGTTGGTATCGTGAATGCCAAAAGGACACAATATTCTCATCCGGTATTCGGGCATGCTGACCAAATAATTATTATAATATTAAAACATCGTACGGGATATATTATTTCCAGTGCATACCCTACACCTATTTAATTCTCTGGTATCTTGGCTTTATGAGTTGTATCAACCGACACTTCAATCACATATTTCTCTTTAGTGGAACTACTTTGGTCGGGTAGATTTGAAGGAACATACTTATTCCAAAATTATGAAGTTCCTAAAATTAGATATGATACCAGGATCCCAAGTGGATGCATCACTTCTGAGTCCAGGATTGAATTGGGCTAAGATTGATGTGATAATTGATATGTATATGTTATGGGGCATTCCGAGAGTAATAACTGTTACTATTGTTTTAAATTACCATATAATATATGACTGTATGAATGTACCAACAACTAGTACTTCGCACTGATATCACAGGTTGAATATAATACCCAAAATATATTATTTCGATTCAAGTATTCATACTTTTCTAGGAAATATTTGAAAAAATAAAATTGTTTATATGTTAATTAATTAAATTGTTTTTTTTTATTTTTTTTTTTAAATAGACAAAAGCAGAATATTTAAAATTTTGAATTAGAATATGACGGATCCAAATCGAAATGAGAAACCAATCCCGAAAGTTGGTTCAGAAGTATTTGTAAACAGGCAACCATTGCAGCCAGTCTCCTCACAAACATCCCGCCATACGATCCAGTTCGATTTGAATCCATCAACTGAAGTTCCGCTGGACTCCAACGAGGATATAGAAACTGTGAGAGTTGTAAGCAGAAATCCAACAGGTAATACGTTCAAGAATAACAATCAAACAAATGTGGTTATCTATATGGATTCCGTGTACAAAAAGTATCGAAATGGATCTAGGACATTGAGTATCTTAAATGGGTGCAATTTGAATTGTAACAAGGAGCAAATGTAATATAAATTCGGTTACTTTTTAAAATCATTCTCATATATTTTCCGTTTTAGTTATGTTTTGTATGGATCGGTAGGAGCTGGGAAGACAACGGTAATCAAAACAATTCTACATATCCTTCCCTTTGATCATGGCATTGTGAAACTAATGGTACCCTCTGTTGCACGATCTAATCCCATTGGATACATGCCTCAAGGTGGAGGTCTTTATGAAAAATTATCTGTGAGTGAAACTATAAAATATTATGGACACCTGATGGAGATGTCAACACGTGAAATCAATAAGGTATTAATTGAACAAATTGGTATATGATTTCTTCATTAACAATGGTATCTGCTATAATAGAAGTTACGTCCAATGAATACTATATTGACTATTTATAATTTGGATGTTATGGTCTATTCATTACAAACACATCAACGGAAATTGTTGAGTCTCTGTATTGCCACTTTAAATGATCCAGATATATTGATATTGGATGATCCAACATCAGGCACTGATCCGTTATACAAGTTAGTGGAATTCATTGAATTTCATTTCTATAAATCAATCGTTGTTAAATTTAACTTCTTTGTAGGCACGATGTTTGGGTAAGACTAAAACAATTAGCATATGATGAAGGTGTTACTATTTTCTTAACCACCAACGAAGCATCCGAGTGTGCAAATGCTGATACAGTTGGATATTTGAGACGAGGTCAACTCCATTCTCAACAATGATTATTTTAATGATTAATTTGGTATTCGAATTTAAACAGGTCGCATCATATCTGAAGGAAAACCATCGATATTATTGCAGAATTTTAATTTAACGAGATTTGATGAACTGTATTATTGTATAGCGGTACAAGAATTAAATCAAGCACAAATGACAAAAGTGAGTCTTCTATTTGTGCGAATATCTTCAATTAAATTCTTCATTACTTTCAATGATAGGCGCCTGAAGCTAATGATGATTTAAGTTTGAAATCTGTTGCATCCAATGAATCTGCTGGATTTGTTGCTCGCTCATTTAGTTTACATGATGGATATAAGAAGTCCCGACAAGCTGGACCAATTGAATGGAGTGAACCAGTCATTTTAGATACCAAAGTAATGGATAGAACTCGTTCAGAAACGCATCCCATTACAACATCACTATCAGTGCGAAATCAACCATTTCTGGTGAATACATTAAATATATTTGGAATGCTAATGCGACGAGTAACTCGGTCATGTGATCTTGTATTGACTTCCATATCTCTACCGATTATGATTATTCTGCTCAAAGTATATGTGGCAGGTGGTGTAATAGGAAATACAGATGTAGCACTTGGTATTGATTAGTAAAACAATTGGCAAGAACACTAATTGATAATCAGTTAATTTCAGTTTATCAAGATGCCGATAACTGTATTGTTAATCCTGATGCACCTGCCTGTGAATTACTTGATTTAATTAAAAATTATCACATTGATTTAGTTGTCTTTGATGCAAGTATCAATATTATTGTGTTTAATGACTAATCTTTAATAAAATCATTGAATTCAGGAGCTGAAAGATGCGATCACTGCAGCAAACAATGGAAAAGTGTCTGCAATTCTAGAAATGTCATCGGCTACTCTGAATGACATTGCAAAACGACCGCAGGAAGCAGCACCTCCTTTTGGTTATCTAAAATTGAGGTTGAATATGGCCCAATACGTTGAGAGTCTTGAAATTAAGAAAAATGTAGAATCTGCGATAACGGACTTTTTTCTGAAAGTTCGATTAAATACACGCAATATAAGAGTGCTTGGAGTCCTATCTGTAAGTTTATCAACATTTTAAATCATCAAATTTTAAAATTTCAAATTAAATTTCAGTTGGGTAAACCAATATGTGGAAGATATGATGTTAACCAAGTCGTAATGGATATCTGGAATGTGTTAACAATATTAACTCATCTCTGTGGCTGTCTCTATGGATCACTACCATATTTGTATAGTCGAAGTTCAGATCGAATTGATCGTTATTTTGTATTGGGAATATCAATATTTACGTATCATTCGGCCCATTGGATGGTCCAAATCATATACACAATACTGCAGAATATCTTGAATCTGATCATTGTTATTACAATCTTACCAATGCCATTGGAGACAAGATTCTCGAATGTATTTCTTTCATTTCTGTCCCTTCAACTATTGTCAATTTGTGGAATTGCAACAGGACTGGTGATGTATACGTTCTTTGTGCGTGCCCTTCCTGTCATATTCTTCAGTATGGTGCTCCAATATTTTATTGCATTACTTTGCGGTAAGTTACCATATGATAATGACTTTAACATAATTAATTGATTTAATTTGTAGGTTTCCTATGGTCGTACAGCGCATTACCCTACCCTTTCCAGATATTTGCTCAGATTTTACCGCACTATGCTGTCGCTAATACAATTAAGACTCTATTGGTATGTGATGGACACTTGTATCAATATTTGGTAAACACTTCATCATGCGTTCATGTTATGATACAGATTCAAATTACTATGATGAATTTTGATTTTTAGATCTTTATGGGATTCCTTATTCCGATCTTGTGGTTTATTATCTTTGAGATCATTTACTTGACCAAGAATCGTACCCCTGAATGGGTAGAGAACTAAAGTAGGACAAGGAAATCATGGGTGAGAGTCAATAATGTCACTGTATTCAAGGTGCACTGATTCAAATTAAAATATAATTTTATTCTATATTTAATATTAAAATGTTTGTATTATTATTTGAATGTTTTTTTTTATCATGAAAGTGGTTGAAACATAAGATACCCAAGATTAACATTGTGAATATATAAAAATGTGTTTCTGTTACTAAACAACAGTTTTATGGTTTCTGTATTTATTTACTCATTGTAATTAGGCAGTTAGTAAATGTGAACCACTGTTTTTCTTTTACCTGTTCAGTTCATGTAAATCAGTTAACATTTAACGTTCGTCTATTAAACCATATTCAGTGGGACAGAAGATAACAAATTTTTGGCTTAAATGAACAGCAACGGAAATTTTAAGAAATTATGATAAAATCATAGTGAATTATTTATTAAAATAATTTCATTAACTAGTTGTTAGCTACTTGTCAGATTAAAGTGTTATCAGTCTAGTCTGAAGACAGACTTAGAGATGAAAACGTGTGAACAATAAAATTCATTTGAAAATTCAATTATCTTAATTTTATTACAGTTGAATCTTATCTTCAGACTTTCATCGAGTTTATTCAACTTAATTAAGACGAAATATTCAAAATAAAATTGGATTCCTAAATATCATAATTATAAAGGTGATAAACATCCAAGAAATTAATTAATTTAAATTAATTTGATGTGATAATATAAATAAGACAATCAGTTGTACAATCTCGTTATTTTCCTTTAAGAACATGGTTAATCAGTGAGGACCTAATTAGTATAGAACAATTAGAAGCTTCGAAATTTTTATCAAATGATTATTTTGTGATTTACATTAAACGTGGACGGTACAATATTTTGAATTTCTCAGTGAAAGTGCAATTGGTTATTGAGAGCATCTAAAAATTCATGGAGATGGCAACCAAGTATCAAGAGACCTCTACTAATGGACAATCTGAAACACCAAAGCAAATTGCAATTGTTGGAGCTGGATTGGTAAATATGATTGAACATGATATGGAATTCATTTAATTGAAAGTGTTACTAAAATATGTGATAGGTGGGATGTATTACTGCATTGAGCCTTGCAAGACGAGGCCATAAAATTGATATCTATGAATATCGTGATGGTAAGTGATCTAGTTGATGCACGTTCAGTTTTCATCAAGTGTTAATATTAAATTACACATGTAGATATGCGTTCATCTGAACTGGTAACTGGACGATCAATTAATTTAGCAATTGCATCACGTGCTAGAAAAGCATTACGTGAGGCTGGAATTGAAAAGGAATTGTTAAAATGTTGTGTACCAGTTAAGGGACGTATGATACATGATTTGAAGGGTAACAAACATCCAATTCATTATGATGTTAATAACAATCAGGTGAGAGTGATTGAATTAATTGGATTCATGTGATTGAGTTTGTGTATTTTTGCAGTGTATTTATTCCATCTCAAGAAAATATTTCAATGAGGAACTATTAAATGGTGAGATAGAAGTAGAATTCTTTTGGTCACACTTAATAGTTTAAATGTATTCTTACAGCCACAGAAGTATATCCCAACATTAATTTACATTTCAACAGAAAATTAAAAGGATTTGATTTGAACTCATTGGAAATGACTTTCATTGAGTAAGTATTGCGAATAGAGTGACTGAGTCTCATTACAATTAATTGAATATTCTTATCCATACAGCACTGAATCGAAAGTAGATGTAACAGAATCAACGGAATTAATAATTGGATGTGATGGAGCTTTCAGTGCTGTACGGAAACAGTTATTAAACGCTCGTGGATTTGATTATACGCAAAAGTATATTGAGCATGGATATAAAGAGCTGTCGATATTGCCAGACAGTAATGGTGAAGTGAGTAATATGTGATTTATGTCTTAATGGAATTGCCATAAGACAATAATTTACATTTTAGTCAAAGATGTCACAGAATTACCTTCATATCTGGCCCCGTGGTGAATTTATGATGATTGCTTTACCAAATATAGATAAAACATGGACTGTTACCATATTTATGCCATTCGAACGATTCAATCGGATTTTAAATCGTGATGATTTAATGAATTTCTTTAACACGAATTTTCCGGATGCTATTGATTTGATTGGACGTGAACGTTTGATAAAGGATTACTTTAGCAGTAAACCATTACATTTGGTTGGCGTTAAGTGCCGTCCATTACATTACAATGATAAAGTGTTGCTCATGGGCGATGCAGCACATGCCATTGTACCATTTTATGGACAAGGAATGAATGCTGGTTTTGAAGATTGTACATTATTTTGTGAAATTCTTGATAAATGTGACAGAAAATTTGAATTAGCAATACCTGCGTTTAGTGACCGACGATGGGAAGATCTACATGCAATTCACGATTTAGCCATGTATAATTATTTCGAGGTGAGACAACAATATTGTTATCTTGAATGGAAAATTTTCCAACAAATTACGTTTTTAGATGAGATTTTTGGTCACCACATTGAAATATTGGATTAGAAAAAAATTAGATGATCGTTTGTCAAGATTAATACCAACAATTTGGATACCATTGTATAATTCCATTACCTTTACACACATACCTTATAAGCAGTGCCAGTTAAATCGGGAATGGCAAGATAAGGTGAAGTTTAATTCTTATCTTCATAATCAAATTTTAATTGTAACAATTGAGATAAAATACCATAATCCTCTGTTCCATAGATTTTATTCCGTGCTGCCGTGATAACAGCTGGTTCATTATCACTGATTATTGGAGTCGTTGGCCATAACTTTAACGTGTGGGAGCATATCTATGGACGAACAGTTGAACTTGTAAGCCAATTTTGTGGCCCATTTCAATAAGTACTATTACCATCTACATTCAACCATTCAATATTAAACTACTTTTATAATTATAATCGTTTTTATTTCTAAACACTAAAAAGAAACGTCTCCTACTTTGTAGTAATTGATAACTAGAAAATTCGTACATAATAATTTAATCATAATAATTGATAGATAATATTATAATTTTTAAAACAAATTCCATAATAACATTTTAAAAATAATAAAGAAACAGATACATTACACGATACAATATGAGTATATATCACTTGATAAAATTTAACTTAACTAGCTATAATGTTATTACATCTTGTTACATATTTCCATGTTTTAAATAGAATAATAATCAATAATTGGCATACTTTGGTGACACATAACAGTTAGACCTAAACAACTAAATGTTTTATATTCAATTTTTGTTTCTTTTTTTATAAAATGAATTCAATGCAAATAAAATATTCTGTTTTTATTCGGTTGAATCATCTGGTTGTGGCGTAACACCAGGATGTCGTAATTCATTAAAACGAATTAAACCAAAGAAGGTCTTTGGATGATCTAAGATAGCATACCGATGACTGCCTAAAGCAGATACACGGATTTTATCATTCTCTTTGATTAAAAATAGGCCACCAGTATAACATGAATTCGCTTTTGTTATACGATTTATTGAATGTGTCATCGTGGTACATTGTATTATTGGATGGCCATTCTGTTCAATCACATAACCATTGACATCATGCTCGTCATGATAGAAAATCTAAAATGAATTAAAGGAAATTTCCGTTTCAAAAATATTCATTTTGAATTTAAAAGAAAATCAGGAAGGTTTCTTTTCGTAATTTAATATGAATGACATACTTGTGCGTAAAGATAATAGAGGCCTGATTCCTTTACCGTAAGGTTACCATCATTCATTTCAAAGTGTTTATCAGTGCCCAATTGATACATCCAATTAACTGGTGTCCAACTGGTGAATACACCGCCATGATGACGTAAACGTCCATTTCCTATAATTTTAAAGTAATAACTAATTAATTTCGTTTCGTAATAAAACAAATTAAATTTAAAATTGTTCAACGGACCTTCATAGTGTTCATGTACACCAGTTTCAAATTGTTTGGCATTACCATGAAATTGGGCTGCAATTATTCTTGGTCTTCTACCTAAATGTAAATGAATGATATAAATTCTTTAAAATTTAATTCCCAAATTCAATGAATGAATGTCGTTACATTTACCTAAACTACGATGCATCTGACGCATTTTTCTACGACGATGTACTTTCGTTGTTGGTGCAGCAACTTGTTCCTATAAATAATAAATATCAAATCAATTTTGCTAACTACAAACTATGAGACATTCAATCTTAATTGATTCTGATTAATAGTTACATTGATACACATAAGAATGAATAAGTTTTCTTTAGAGTATGCCAATTATGAAGATGATTTATGTGTTATGGTATCAAATTTAGACAGATCACATTTTTTGTTTGTGAATTTAACATGAGAAATAAAAGAGAAATGTCAAATAGGAATAGAATAAAATAGAATGTGATTGTGAGAATTATGAATTTACCCTCGAGGTTACTGGGTCAGAGTCTATTGATTTTATTGGCGGTTTATAATTTCTTGTAATCATCACTCGACTTCGACGTGATAAGACCATTGAACCGTCATTTTCATCGTGTGGTTTCCCATGATATGTTGTCGGTGTACGGGCCTACATAAAAGGTCAATGCACAGTGTTTTCGATATGTTTAGAGGTGGGATGATATTCACATGTAAAGGGGGTTTGAGTTTTTTCATTTTTAATGCAAAATGATATGACACACAATTAAGCAAATTAGTTCTGATGTTTCTTATTCGGTAAAATAAATTTTAAATAAAACAAAAGGTTAAAGTTTCGTTACCATCATTTGATGTTGATCTTGTTCAATCGGATTTATTGATGCGGGAATTGGTTTATGATCTTTATGCATCTTAATCTGACGATGGATTATTTTATGTTCTTCATTACTAACAGCAGATGGTAGTGGTTGATCTGTTTGTGATCTGTTAATCAAAAATCAATTTTAATTGCTTCATTCAATTTTCTTTAATTAAATCGTCACTTACGTTTTCTTACTCCAATCATATTTCATCGTATTAACTGGATGTTTACCATTATGGAAGAATCTTAACCAATCATCGTATGATGGTGCAGTCTTATTCTTTTTTGCCGCATAAGATTCTTCATTAACTGGTACTCCATGTTCTGAGAAAATTGACCGTTGTTTCCGTTTCATTGATGGCATTTCTGTATCCTCTGGTTCATAATAATTATTTTCTTCATCATCATCATCGTCGTCGTCATCTTCATCATCTTTATAATCAAAATATTCATCTTGATTATAATAATCATCTGGACCATCACCACTAAAATCAGAATGATTAAATGGCAATGATTCAAGCTCAGAATCATCATCTGTTGACTTTGAATCGCCTTCCATTTCTTGTTCATCTAACACCTTAGAAATGTACGTTTGAAAATCATCTTCATCATCCACATTATTTGGATTAGGCAAACGACCCGTTGATGACATTCCTTCTACTGGCTTTGACTTGTCATACTGCAATTAAAACAAATTGTTTTATTTTCAACATAAAAAGATGAAAAAGCTAACGAAAATCATGTGTTTCTTCAAAGTGGCTGTCAACTAATTATAAACCAATTATCAAATAAATAAAATCTTTCAGTGAAATGTTTCATTTATTATTTTGTTAAAAGAAAAGTCATGAAAATTTATTCACGATTGCATTTTCTTATAATTTATTAAATGGCTTGGAACAATTTATCATACATTTCATATAGTGGGTAGACGTGAAAACGCAACAATGCTAAACATACAACTAATATAGAAGACAGATCATTTGAAACAGATGAAAAGTGCAGGTGGAACGAATGAATATTCTTGGAAGAGAGAATAATTTTAAAAATTTTGTTGTTGCCGTTATTGTTCATCTTGTGATTTTGGCAAGTTTTTACATCAGCATGTTTGTTTCATTTAAATGTACCATAAATTTATCATTATGTGGTTTCTTAGTTTGTTTTTTTTTTCTTTATAAAAATTCGAAATATTATAATTCATTTTACGTCTTTTCTTTTGTATATAAATAGATAATTAAATTAACTAAATCATTTTAATGTTTATTTTAGCTGTTAAAATTATAACTCTTTTCTCGACTGGCTGGTCATACAAAAGATCAGTAAAGGCCACATCATTGGCATTAAAGTGAATTAAATGAGTTGCCCCACAACGAATAGCAGTAAGAAATATTAAAACATATGCCGGTTTCCCTTAATATTCAGTTGTATTAACAAGAAAATTATGACATAAATTAAATTGGATGGCAAGTCACCGAACGTTAGTTATCTTTTTTCGACACGAGATGATCAAAACAGCTAAACAACATGTATAACATAATTTAATCCGATGTGGTCCACTCTGTCTAGGTAACACTATAACGTTTTAATTTTTCCACCCGTCTGAAGACTCAACGGAATAGTTTTTCCAATGAACATTTTCAAATGGTCAGACGTAACACATCATTTCACACTCGTCAAAGTGTAGCATATGTTTGATATAACCATTAAATCGGATACAATTTATTGATCAAGTGTTAAATTTTATGTTTATTCTAATTGGATGTTATCTCTTAATATAAATCATCACCCATCATGATTTTGAATCAGACGAAGTCAACAAAAAAAAATTATGATTCCTACAAATTGAATGAATATTCAGGCGGGAAAATTCGGAAATAATTTTCATAATTTCATACAATTATTTTGTTGTTGATATCCATTCATTTATTACACGTCGGTTAATTTATAAATAGAATTTTAATTTTAAAATTGGGAAAAGAACACTAAAAATATTCGTTTGATAGAAGGTCAATTAACATACGGTTATAATTCTTGTACGTTTGATATGTACAAGATCATAAAAAAACATGAATGATGACACAACAACAAAGAAAATCATTGATTAAATGTGAAGAGAAAAAACAAAAAGATTTTAATGTTCATATTTTGGTGGGTGGTTTCATTTTTAAAAGAAATTCAATTCATTCAATATTTTGTTCTTATTAAATTCACTTTGAACGATAAAATTATTAAATCAAAGAACGAAAATGAATGTTCTTCTGTTGCTTTTCATACAAATGTATTGAGCATCAACGATAATTCATATGAAACAGACGGTTAAGCTTAAAACAGAATTACAAATAATAACTTTAAAAGAATTGCATCGTTAATAAATAATGAAACATTGTACAAGCCTAAGTAAATTATTGTATAGCATTGGTTGAATAAATCGTTTCACGACATGAAAATTCACTTTCTGGTAAATTAGATAATTTATAAATGACAAAAAACTAATTTATGTTAACGAATGGTAAACAATCGATTGCAATTTTCATTCGTTCCATCATAAATTTTATTTATTTTCAACGATGTGTTAAAGAAAAACAGCAACTGTGTAGATGATTAAATTTCAAGGTGATCTATAAGAAGGCATCATCTGCCATTAATTTAAAAATTATAATCCAATTGAGACAGTTTGAAAGGAATTGGAAAGTGTTTGATAACGAATTGTTAATGTTTCTTAATCTGAATGGCGCCACAAAAGAATTATTTTTGATTCATTTTCGCACACAATAGTGATTTTGTTTAACAATTTTACCCCTCAAGTTTACTGTTCAGTTTATTTTCTCACAATAATTTAGATATAATTTTCATTGAATTTATTTTATTTTTTTAAATAAATTCAATTTAATTGATCTTTTCCTGATGATGTTTGCCAAATTTATGCAATAGAAGACGCATGAAATCAAATCCACTTGATATCAAAACACCATTTGTACAATATGAGAAACGTGATCCATTAAAAATTTAATTAAAATAATTAATTGATGGAGAGTCTGTTTATGTTTAGAAGCAATTCTCAAACGATCGCATGGGATCCATTCTAATATTTTGAAGACGGTACAACTAATTAATTAAGTGTGAATCAAAACAAATTAATGTTTTTCTTATTTTTATTAAGCGATTACATTAAATCCATTCTGTTGTTCTTATTTTTTGTTATTCCTCAGTAGAATTTCCTATTTATTGTGAAATTTGTGAAATTTTTTTGTTTTAAATTCTTTTATACTCTTGATGGCGCCATAAACTGTCCATCTAATTTATTCTGTTATAATTTTATTTCTTTTGATTTAATGATTTTGTGTTTGGTTCAATTAATACAGATTAGAATTATTTGAATCGACAGTATGCCATTCATCGAGACATGAATAACATCATTGAAAGTAATTGTAGACATTTTCCTTTAAACATGATCCATTCTAAGTATTAAAAAAAATTCTCTTTCATGAATTAATAAGAAAATGAAAGCATAAAAACAATTCAATTTCTTATTTATGCTTTTATGAAAATTGATAGTTGTTACCCATTTCATGTTCATACGATCAATTCAATGTATTTTTTATTTTTGTATATGAGTTGCGGTGTTTTTATTTTTGCAAATGAAAAATACAAAAAAAAAAAGGTAACAAAATAAGACAAATGAATCGTATACATAAATAGACAAGAATATTATCTGTTTTCAATGTAATCAATATGAAAAAAAAAGAAGTTATGAGTTAAAATATCTTTGAACATGTTTTCAGTACACATCAATGTTTTTATGAAAAATTGTTGATAACGTTGGCGCCACTTCGTTTTAATTCCACAAGGCGATTGAATAGCCAAACATACATTTTTATTATATTTTTCTTCTTCATAGTTCACAAAGAATAAATCTATAAGACATTTAACTAAAAATCAAATGGAATAAAGAAATTAACTCAAAAGAATGTTAAGATGTTTTGGTTTGTCATAACCCGGCACAGCGTCTCTCTCCCTCTGTGATCAACATAATTTAAAATCGCTAATAAATTATGATTAACTGAACACAACCCACAAGAGTTCATATTGTCGAGACTAAAATTTTTCATTTATGCAAACACATTTGCTTTGGATTTGCAATTGGCGTCTTAATTTTCTCTGAACACTGACGAATTGTCTTTTACCCAAAATGCCGAAAGAACAGAGTCAGTGTGTGTTCACTTCATAAGACGCAAAATTAAAATGTAATTTATTTTAATCATAACTGTTTACAAGCGCCTTATCATAACGAGTTAATTAAACTCAAAGCACTTTGCTCTATACCAATGAAGAAATAAAAAAAAAAAAATTTAAGAAAACCCATTTCAGTCTAATTGGAGTGTGTCGCCGAAATTTCTAACAAAATTGTTTTTATTAAATAATTAAAATGTTATCAATTAACATTATGATTTAGTACAAATTTTAAATTTCATTTTGGCTTTATGTTCAAGAGAAAAGGTCAAGTCAGTGATGCTTGTTAAACTTTAACATTATCGATACTCCTAAAATTCAGTGAATTTTTAAATGATTTCTCAACCAAACAACAGATTTTTATGGTCATTCACTTGGCTGATTACAATCTAAATCTATTACCATTATTCTTATGTTAATTAATGTAATACACCATATATGTGATTTATATTTTTCCCATATTCAAATTTTGCCATATTAGTTGTTAGCATCACGTTACAAATTATGTGATTAAACCAACAAGAAAAACACATAAATAATAATACGACAACATACATAAAAAGAAATAAATTTATAAATAACATAATCGACTAAAATGGACATTCAAAATTACATTAAATGAATAGAATCGACCGAAACTAATACGTTTCAGCCAATTTAGAATGAATATTAATGCATTCAGTAAATTGAATAAGTTCCGTTTTTATATTTCATAAATGATTACATTTACGGTTACATATTCGTTTGTTCAATAATTGATTTGATTAATAATCTGTTTATACTCTGTGTATTTTGTAAATGGAACATTTTTATGTGATCTCCAACGTATCACGGTGACTCAAAATCTTTAAAAGTATGATCGCGCGCGGGTGGCATTTTTATTTATCACGAAAACATACAACATAATAAATTCATATAAATTCTTAAAATCATCTTAACGTAATGTAGTTGATATATATCACTCATTACTTCTGATAATGGGCATTAGGTCATGATGGATAAATTACTTCATTATTGCGTTGCAAACACAATTTACTTTTCGTTCAAATGAATACCCAACACAACAACAAAAATAAAATGCCCAAAAGGAAGTAATTTAAAATGTAATTTTTATATTTTTCTCAAGTGGAAATGAAAAGAAGTTGATACCAACTATAAGATTCAACATTTAAATCATAATTTATGGTCATGTCAAAAATTATAATTTTATATTTGTAGTTGTTAGGGATGCCATCATCATAAGTCTGAATTGAATACAAAAAAATACTTGCAAAATCCCAAAATTGGTTATTTGTTTCAATAAAAATTATTTCAAGATTCTGGAATTTGATACACAACAAGACTTTTGATGGCAATTTTATGCGACACCTACAAATAAGGTTACCACTTAACGGAAATAGCGCATTGACTCCCCAAGAAATTTGATGACTAAAAGATTAACAAATTCATTCAGTCACAGAGGAAACACACTAATTTCTATTAGAGTAACTTTTCTGTGATTCATTCTTATCCAAAATGCGATAAGCGGGGATTGTTTCTATGAACACACGGTACCATAATCATCCAAAATGATTTGATAATAATCATTGAATAATCACTGGCTTTAATACTTTAATTTATATTATTGAAATTTATTTCTTTTTTTTTTAATGTCTAATGTCTAATCTCCTTTTTTCGGTGGTCTTTTTAGTCGGGGTTTTTTGTATCCAATGTTTGATGATATTTTAATCAACTTAAAAATTGGCATGAAATAAAAAGCCATTCGATGACGACAAATGCTTATAATTTGTTTGACAAAACAATTTAAAAAAAAAAAAAACTCAAAATGGATATTTAATGAATTAAAATTTTTGTGGGCGCAAGTGTATCTCTCTCTCACTTTTTTTTGTTCCAATATGTGAAGTAATTTTATGATGATTTGTTAACAACAGTCGGTAAGTTCTTTGATTCACTTGAAATAGCCCGATATATCAAATAACAATCACTAATCATTATTGAATGAAACATTTTATAGTGTTCCCCATGGTCTATTGATTGAAATTTGGAACCACATTGGTGAAGAATGAAATGAGGCGTCTAATAGTACTTACATTCGCTTCAAAATCTTCAACGGAATTGAGAAATTTGAAGACTTTATTATTGTTCAATTCAGCTATTTGTCCCTCTAGATGGTTCACATGTCTTTGTAGATGATCAATCCGTTCACAATTCCAGATCTGATGAATTAAAATGAATTTGTTATTTGATTGACTTAAATAGTTTCCAAGTGGAGAAATTTTCATTTCACTTACGATAAGACCAGCCAATGTTGAGACAAATGCAATGAACAGTACAACATAAGTGATCCACATCCATCGATATTTTGATGGATGAAGTTTTTTTTGTTGTTCACCCGTACTTATTGTGGTTGAAAGAAATGGTTTTAATGTTTCTGCGGTCATGGTCACCAGCGTTTTATATCCAAAAATTCCAATAGATACACACACGACAATCTTTATGACTTTTAATAATTTATTTTTGTTTTTATTTTTTTCGTTTTCAAAAAAGAAATGAACAAATAAATTCTTTGTGTTAATACACTGATTAGTTATAATACAAGGAAAGTATTCTTTCTATAGCACTTCACTTTATCGTTTTAATAACTAAAATGGACACCTGAATATTGGGTAAACTAAAAACTATTTTCGGTATGAAATGCAATACGTTAATTATACAAGGGGAATATACTGGTAATAGTTTAAAATTTTTAATAAAAACGCCCTTTATGCACACTAAACGTACATTATTAATTGTATTGTGTTAATTATAGCCTTCGCTAGCATGCGCACTTTCACAACTGAACCACTACACTTAATATTGCACTTTCCTGTTATTCATAAGCTGATCAAATTTGCAAACATTTCACATGAATTTACACTGTCCCTAACTTAAAATCTCATGTGAGTATATCTAAGAATTGTTTTATCTAAGATAAGACGAAATTCTTTATATTCTCCTTCCTTTTGGTCTTAATCACTGTTTAACATAAAAATTTTTAAAATTCTCCACTATACGCTCTTGTATGAAATTAAAATATTAATTTTATTTCTCTTTTGGTGCCACTAACCGATCTAAACCACGTCCGTTCATATTGATCGTCGTCAATTTACTGAACACACGGAGCCAAATGAACGATACTATAAGTTGAACGTTAAGCTCAACCACTGACTTAACGTTGGGCTTTTCCCAACATTATTTTTATTTCAATTCTCTAAATAGACTTACTTATTGGATTCATACACTGCGGTTTTTTTTATTTTCTTCAATTTCAATCATTTTTTATTTCATTAATTCTATTTTGATTACAGGAAAACATTTTTGATATTCTGGATATGTTGATTTGATTCTCTTTCGATTTATTTAGTTTACTAAATTGCGAAGAAAAATTTTTATCAACCAGATGTTATGTATGATTAGTATTAAATAAGGTGATGGTAATATCATTATAAATGTTTTTAACTGAAAGTCAACAGTAATTTGTAGTCAATTGGCCAAGGAATTATTGTAAATTGAATGCAACGAGTTGTGTTATCAATTAACGCAAATGATCAAGTTTTGTGTAATGGGATCAACTATCAATGTGATGGAATCCAGAACAACATAATGATAATAAACAATATTTGATTATGTGAAACGAAGTAAAAGTCTATGCGGTAATGTTTAATCAGTTTTTTTTTTGTTGTTTTTAATGTACCCATAATGGATTTCGATCATAAATTAACACAATTATTTATATATCGATGTTGATTGCATTCCATTGAATGTGTTTTGTTATTCTTAATATGGATCAATGGATTTTTCATTTTATTTTCTGTATTCAATTGGTAGCGCAAGGAGGACTACTGCATTATGAACATCATTAATATTTTCTGTTTATTTTCGGCCACACATCATATACAAATCATGTTGAACTTCATTTTCTTTGAGAAATTTTTTTTTTTATTTTAATTCAAATGGAATTTTTATATGAAATTTGCTATTCTTGGTTACTTGAAATCCTTCTTGACGTCGTTAGTGTTATTTAAAATAATTACAATAAACATCAATTCACGTTATAATTCCATTCATTTAGTTTATAAATTATACTCGAATTATATTTTTAGTTAAATTCTACAACGTCATTTTAAGTGGTAACAATTGCATGTAAATTAATGTAAAAATTACCATAAAAATTCAATAGTTGTATTACATGAGTCTATTAAATTTAACGGCAGTGTTATTAAATACAAGATTTTAATGGTTTCCATTTGGTTGTAGGTTTTTTTTTTTTGTCTTAATTACTTTACAGTGCTACATTGGTATACGCAAAGTGATCACATTAACTGCAAACTACTGAACGATCAGTGCATTTACTTCCGCCACTATACAAAAGAATCCTTATCGGTTTTTACCTATGCTCACCTTTAATCAATACCGTCTATTGTATGTGGTCAACGTTCAATGCATTTAATGTGTAGACTTTGTTAGTTTTTATATTACTCTTACTGGGTTTTAGGTAAATTCCATTTCGTTTTATTACTACTCGGACGGATTCAAATAACGTACGTTGCTATTTTTACCAAGAAGACAATCTACAATCTACAGGTCATCACTAGAATAGTCAAGATATTTCAATGGGAATCTTTTGTACAGTGAAAATAAAATGTAATCAGTGATAATGCAGCTTGTTTCATTATTGATTCGCAGCTTTGTTGAAATTAGGAATTAGATTTTGATGTTTTATCGTAAAGTTAATGCTGTTTTATCTAACAACCAATTCAATTATTGTCATTTACATTAAGGAAGTTTTATTCATTCTAAGTATTCAATTTGGTTGATACATTCGTAAGAAAGTTTCTCTTGAACATGGAACACAGCTTCAGTTATCATTCACTGTTCTAGGACAGTGAAAAAGTCCTGTTTCAAGCATAATTGCAGAATTTAAGGAAATTTAACTTCAATTAGATTACAGACATTCAGGAGTTAAAAAAGAAAATCTTAAGTTTTTTACCAAAAGTTTCAAAATTGTTGTTGTAATCACTGTTACGTGTAGGTGTATAAAAGTGCATTAGTATTGGTGCACTAATCCTAACATTAAAGGGATGAACAAAAATTACTAAAATTTCAAAAGTTTCAAAATTGTTGTTGTAATTCCTATTGCCTGTCGGTGTAATAATTTGCATTAGTATTGGTGAATGATTAGAAGAAGAAGAGTTTTTGAAACTTTTGGTTTTTTATAAAGTTTCACTTTTTTAGTTGACAAATTTTCCGATGAGGGCGCCACTGAATGTGACTAGGATATTTTCCTCTTGATGTTATGTTTGCCTGTTCTAAAGTCAAAGGAAAAGTAAAAGAAATTTTTAGTTTTTTTTAAGAAAATTTCGATTTTATTGGAAAAATTGGAACAGGCGAACATAAACACAGGAGGCAAATATTCCCAGGAAAAATTTTAATAGAAAACTAGAATTTCTGAAATGTAGAAAACAGAAAAATTCCAAAGTTTCAAAATTGTTGTTATAATCTCCGTTGATTATTGGTGCATCGTGACCGTATTATTTGTTTCTAGAATTCATATAAAGATACTGAAAATACGTTCCTAAGTGTTGCTGTAAATTGACAGTGAAGGCGTTAAATTGCACATAAATATTGAAAGGAAACATAAGTAATTATTATTCATTTCCATTAATTAAAATGGATTTTATTTTAATTTAAAGTTTTGTTTGTTTTTTTTTCATATTTTTTTCGTTCATATAGGAAGTCTCTTTGTACAAATAATAAATTTCTTATTTTTTATAATCATTATACAATTTTCTTAATCAATTTTTTTTTTCATTTCTTTACAATTTATCAACATATACATAATAATTTTATTTATTCTCTCTTAAACATTATCAATTTTTATATAATTTTTTTTTTGTTGTTTTGTTTAAATCATTATTCTTATGGTTCAGGCTTCTGTTTCTTTTACATTATTTTCAATATAAAAATGATACGAACGAAAATACAAAAGAAAAATTGATTTTAAATTAAATATAATTAATTCTATGAAGAATCTTTATATAGATTTTCATCTGTTTAAATGTTGATTTATATCTAACTGAAAAGACGACAACATATTTGTAGACAGATATTTATTATCTGACACGCGTCCATTCGTCATTTAATTAGAATATAGTTCATTTCTGTTACGGGTATGCCAATGAAACGTAGTGTTGTTTCTTTATTTGTTTTAGCACATAAAATTCCGTTGGCAAAATAATATTTGACTTTGTATCCTACTACTTGGAAGACATTGTGGTAGAAATATATATATTCAACATTTTGTATTTCCCTCAAATTTAAGGGGAGCAAAAACTCATTCTAAATCCATCGAAAATGAAAAAAAGAAGAAATTCTCTAATCAGAAGCAAGTGGTCTTAGAATTGTGTGATTTAATGATTTCATATGAATTCTAATGCTGTGATTATTCTATCATTATTAAGTTTTTTTCATGTTTCTATTAAAAACGTGTGAAATAGACGAAAAATATCTGTCTCTCTATTCAATTTGATTCAATATAATGATTTTTGTTTATGACTGATATGAAATATTATGTACATTCTTACATTGAATAAAAGTTTAGTTTTATCATTTACATTTCTTTTTTATCTAGTTATACCTGAATAGTCGCAAAATTAAAGAAACAAATAAATAAACAATTTGTTTAAAATTACTGTTTCCTTTGAAATGTGTACCAGAGAGTTTTTTTTTTCATTTAAGTAGATGTGTTCATTATAATTCTTTAGTTTTCTTGATTTTTTTTTTGGGGGATTTTAGCTCATCTATGTATAGAACTCGATATGTTTCAATTAGATATTTTAGCTTGAAATATATTTATAATATAATATTGATTTTCTCACGCTATGTAATTAATTCTTTTCTTTTTACGTTTGTTTCAATTCAAAACATTGGCATAAATTCATTCATCACTTTTTCTATTTATTTTTTTTTTTTTTTTTGGTTTCATCATCTGGTTCACTTTTAGTTCACGAGTTATTTAAATTAAAATTAGCGAACAACAATATGAGTTATTAATAATCTATTTTTGATTGCACTTGATCTAACATTGAACTTTTGAAAATAACGTAAGTTTTTCTTTCATTTTCAATTTTCATGTGTTCTGCTCACTCACATTTTCTCAAACCAAAATGAAGAAACAAAAAACCAAAATTATTTGTTTATGGTTGAGTTATATCGTTGCCATACAAATTCAAATTCATTTAATGTTTCAACGGTCATGTCATTTCACATTTTAATTCTTTTTTTTTTTTTTCATCTATTCTTAGCGAACAGAAACAAAGATAAATTAAGATTCCCCGAAACATAAGAAAAAATATCAACTAAATTACATGAGGCAAATGTTTGAACAAAAAAATTGATTTAAACTCTTATTTAATTGTTCTAGTTGTTCAATTAAATATTCAATTTTCTTCTGTTTCAATATCAACTTATGACAGATTAAGGAAAATTGTTTTGTTTTGTTTTAGACAATAGACACCATTATCAATCCGAATTTTTTTACAATTACATCACTAAAGAAACCGTAAATACAAAAAGTTAATTCTTTTCGCATAAAAATTAATAAAATGAAGGACTTATAGCATTAACAACTAAATAATATATCACCATAATGTATTTAAACAACTAAGATTTTCATCATACACTTAAACTAAAATGAATCATTTTCAACACTTTTCTTATTTTCATTAATTATCAATTATAATTCATTTCTGATAACAGTAATTTATCGTGTCTTTTCTTTAATGAACATTATATATCTTTTTTTTCATATTGAATTTAACATGTGAATAATAATTTATTTCACAACATTGTATCATGTTTTGTTATCCTCTCTGTTTTATACTTAAATGCTAGACCAGTTTACAAATAACCAACATTGCTGTGTCTAAGCAATACTTGAATATATTAGGAAAATTTGGCACTATATGTCACTGGAAGTTGTTTTAAGTCTCTTTACGTCTGGCTCATAATTACTTGTATTCTTCGTTAATTCATCACTTGACTCATAACTATTATTATTGTTTATATGCGATGTACCGTATTCAATTTTTTGTTTTACACCATTTAAATTATTATAATTCGGTGGATTCTCAGAATCAATGACACTGGTAGACGTTGATCCACGCTGCTGATCCAATTCATGATCATTTGATTTTGATTTTGCATCACCAAAGTTACCATCACAAGCATTATCACTAGTCTCCTCATGATTATTAATCGATTCACCAATACCATTCTCTTGTCCGTCATCCAATTTACCATCTTTTGACTGTTCTTTGGCCCAACTCACTTTACTTGGATCCTTTTCAATTAATTTTTGTGCCAATTGTTTTAAACTGGTAAACGAATTATCACAGTCTGTTGTATCGATTTCCGTTAATAAATCATGACGTTCCAATTCAGCATATGTACCGAATGGTAACTTTTGAAGACACTCCAAATTTTGTATGTGGGTCTTACAACGTAAATGTTTTGCTAAATGGCCATGAATACGGAACGCTGATTTACAATCGCGACATTCAAATGGCCGGGGATTTGATGTTGTCGGTACACCAAATGTATTAGTCATCATTACTTTATTCTTATGCGATTCGGCACGCTCATGTTTTTGAAGTCTACCTTGTGTATGGAACGATACACCACATGGATCACACCGGAATTTACGTTCCATGTAATGGATGTTCATATGTAATATCATCTGATGTTGTTTCTGGAACGTTTTTGAACAAATTGAACACACTGATTTACTGTCTTCCTGCAGTAAACCCAATGTATATGGTGGTCGTTCACCTGATGCATTTGATGTTTTTATATCTGGTTTCTTTGCAATCACTTTACGACCCAGTACTCCACTGAAATCAGACGGCACTTTTGATTCAGATGCAGAATCATTCTCAGAACATCTACTATCACTGTCTTCACGGTCACTTCTTGATTTTGATGTGACTTTTAGGTAAGCAATAGCCACACTTTGTGCTGCATCAGTACGTGTTGGTGGCGGTGGACTTGCTTTACTAATACTCTTATCCAATTCTTCATCCTTTTGTTCATTCACTGCTAATTCGAGTTTCGTTGAACCGGCTGCGATATCAGCCAATGTATTCATTGCCATTACAGATTCATTTTTCGCAGGAACGCGTGGTTGTAGTTTTGAATCCACTACAACAACTGGAGTATGAATTTCCGTTGGTAACACAATTGATGGATGAGTTTTATTCACTTGTTTCGTGGGTGTATCATTCACACTACTGTTTGGCTTATTCAACACCGGATCTTTTTTAATATCCTTAACGGCATTAAATGGTGGAATTATTGCAGTTGGTGGTGTTGATTTACGATACGGTTCTTCACGTTCATCAACTACCTCATCTTTTATCATTGGCATTTTACTCATTTGGCTTTGCTTAAACATTGAATTCTGTTGTGCTTTAGCCTTTAAGTAAGCATCCATTAAATTACCATCATTCGGTTTATCGTTGTATATCAGATGATCAAAGACGCCCTCTTGACAAACATCTCTCGCTCGATCTGTTATTGAGGACAACGAACTAAGTAATGTGGCTGGACCACTCAATGTATTATCAATATTATTGGTATTTGATGTACTTGCTGTTGATTGTAATTGTGGTGTTTTAGAGGTACGTGGTTTTGTTAAATCCATTGGAACACTTGTTTCATCAGTCTTTTGTAAATTATTCGATCGCAATTGTATGCTAGGATTTGAATAATATTGATCATGTTTTTGTGAATCGAACGGTGCTTTTGGTTGTGTAAATGAAGTGACACCACGATTTCGTGCTGGCTGTATAACAGAATCTTGTTGAGCCATAAAATGCCTTGGTACCGGTGATTGACTATTATCCATCGAAGAGGATGACGACGATTTAACACTAGACGTTCTAGTCGCCGTTGATGCCATTGATATAAAATGTATTTGCATACCACTAGACGTTGACACTTTACCACCAGCTGGTAAATTTGGCGATAAGTGTGGCGGTGTACGGGATAATGATAATAAACACCTTGCTGCCTCGTGTTCAGGTAATCGATCGCGTGATTCATCAATGTCTAAAATTAGATTGAAATCGAATGAAAAATATTAATCAAAGCATGGCAAACTTAGGAGTATCTCTACTTTTTATATAATAGAACCATAAAAATTACTCTCCAATTTAATATACTCGTATAAGGAAATAAATATTAAAATATTTTTGATTATAACTGTAAATTTTTTGTTTAGTTTGTTGTTTTTTTCTCTCTTTCACTCTCTTTAATTCTTTCAGATGGGATTCAGACCAAATTCATGGTAGTTGTTTAAATTATTTCGCATCTAACCAGAGACCTCTTGCATTTTCTCTCTATGTAGAAATTATTGATTCTATATTTTTGGCAATTAATCTCAGTGTGTTGTGATAAATTGCAGTTATTTTAAGCAACCAAAAATATTAAAAAAAAATTTATAATAAAACGAGAACGACGAAAAAATTAAAAGACAAAAAAATCATAAATAAACTTAATAAATATCGATTTTTAATATGAAATGGCGTTAGCTTATCCATCATTGTATGCATTTGTGAACAAGGATCGTCCAGAATATTATTGGAATTACGAGAAATATAAGCCACATTTTGAGTCACCAGCAGACTATGAGATTGCAAATAAAATTGGTAAGTTATTCTTCATTAACATAGTGCCATTTAATTTACAAGTTCCTTCTGGATTTTAGGACTTGGAAAGTACAGCAATGTATTCCTTGGATTGAATGTTAAAACAAATGATAAAGTGGTGGTGAAGGTATTGAAACCAATTCGATTCAAAAAAATCTGCCGCGAATGTAAGGTGTTGGAGAACTTAAAAAATGGACCAAACATCATTCGATTATTGAGTATTGTCAAGGATCCACCATCAAATCAAATCTCATTAATATTCGAGTATGTATCAAATATACGGCACAATATCCTATATCCATTGCTTACCGATATGGAAATTCGGTTTTACTGCTATGAATTATTAAAAGCAATTGACTATGCACACAGTTGTGGAATCATTCATCGTGATATTAAACCACAAAACGTAATGATTGATCATCGTCGAAGAAAATTGCGGTTAATTGATTGGGGACTAGCTGAGTTTTATTTCCCTGATGCGGCCTACAATTGCCGTGTAGCCAGCCGATATTACAAGGCACCCGAGCTACTGGTCAATTATGAATATTATGATTATTCACTGGACATGTGGTCATTTGGTTGTTTAATTGGCGCTATGGTATTACACGCTGAGCCAATGTTTAAAGGTGAAGATAATACCGATCAATTAACCAAAATTGTGGACGTATTAGGTACCAGAGATTTTGAAGAATACATTCAGAAGTATGGCATCAAAAATAATTACTTTAAAATCAATCAAGATAAAGTGGACCGATTAAATTTAGAAAAACATTATAGTCCGCATCGGGCAAGTCGGATGTGTAGGGATGCTATCCAATTAATTAATCATTTATTGCGATACGATCATTCGGAACGGTTAAATGCACAACAAGCGATGCAACATAAATTCTTTAAACCACTGTTTGTTAATGGCCGTAGTACAATGGTAAGTGATACAGAAGGCGGTGATCGATTTATTGACTCAAAAAGTCAAGAAAATCTACCAAATCCATCCTCAAATAGTGCAAATAAAATAAAACCGAATATAGGTACACGTAGTGTGGGACGTAAACACAGTGATGGATGTATTGCAAAATCAAATGTTATATCAAATACTTGATAAGGAATAAAATGAACGGAATTTGTCTTTTATGTCTTAACTTTTTTTTTAATTGTGAAAGTATTACGAGTAAATTTTCTATTGTTAACGCAAACACACTATTCTAATCCGTTTAGAATGTAGAACTTTTTTTTATAAGATATTAAACAAAAAGAAAGAAAAACCAGAAAAAAAAGAGAAAAGTTTCAGTTTATGTTATTTGCTTAACTTACCACTACTTTCAGTTTCACCGTCCTCACCCTCTGATTCTAATTCACTTTCTGAATCACCCGGTATTGTGGATGTACGATCACCGGATGTATTCGATAATAAATCACAATCATCTTCAAGACCATGCATTCCAATATTCAAATCTGAACATTTTCTGAAGTGTGTTTTTGATTTCATATGTTTTGTTAAATTACCCTTTGTTTTGAAGCTAAAAATTGAAACGAAAGAATATTATCATAAATTAGGTGCCATTCATTATGGATGCGATAAGAAAAAAAAATATACAATTTTTTTCTTTTGATTAAATACTGACATATCAACGTACCTGAACGAACACAATTTACAAGTGTATGGACGAACATCTGTATGAGTGCGAATATGTTTCTTTAACATTGATGGCTTTTTACATCGTATGCCGCATTCAGAGCAAACATACTTGCCGCGGCCTCTGCCTCGTACATAAGTATAATCTTCATTACTCTCGTAACCACCAGGTATAATACCAGAACCATCTTTATTCAATGAACTGACACCAGGACTGCCAGCACTCGAATTACTATTCGATGTCATTGGAACTAATGGTAATGAACTGTTTGGTACCATTGATTTTGTTATTGCCGGGAAATTCACTTGTTGATGACGATGATGCTGTGTCGATTTATCAACGGACATCTCAAATGGTGTCATTATCGTTGATTGGGTTGATAATGTTACACATGGACTGACAATCCGTGACGATGTATACTTTTGAGTACGTTGTCTTGAATCATATAAACTCATCACTTCTTTTGGCTTAAATCCAAGTGGATGTGGATTATTTTCAGCATATGTTTGCCAATTACTGTAAATTGATTTGCCCTTGTTGCATGCTTCCTTTGTAAAATGCACTGGCTGTGTACGCGTTACTGTACAATAAAAAGGTTTGGTGCTGCACTTCAGACCCAAGTACGTGTACGCGTGGCCATTTAAGTAAAGTTGAATACATGCTTTTGATGGACGTGGAGTTTCTGGCGATATTAATGGCATTGTATGTGCAGTCGGTGTAATTCCATGATGTTTCTTCGGTGTAAATGTACCAGGTTTCAATGGTAAACTATTGGGACGAAGAAATTTTTGTTGTTTGGATGTGACTGACGATGTTGTAGGTGGCTGTAATGGACTTACTTTAGCCATTAATAAATCTGATTTGCGTTCACCAAACGATGATCGACTATCCATTGGACGGATCTCAATGTGTAATGGTGCATTATGTGGTGTACTATTATTGGCCACATTTTCCGGAACTAAAATTGTCGTTTTAGTCTCTGATTTTCCAACCAAATGATCAAAATTAAAGTGTCGCACTTCACATTCACTTGTTGAACCCTCCATTATACTTTGGGGTTTACCAGCTGAATTACGACGAGGACTTATTGCATTTGGTATCCGATTGAAATTGAATTCATTCGCGGGTGACCATATCCCGTTTTTTGTTGGGACATTTGACTTCATTTTTTCATCACTTTCTACTCGAATACTAGGAATCGGACGTGTTGAAGTTACCGGTTTAATATCTGCCATTGATCCATTTGGAATTGGCATAAACTTTTGGCTCATTTTCGGAAGACTATTGGGCGGTGAAAACGGACTTGGCGTTGATCTTCGTCCAGGACTAAGAGACGATCGTCGTGGAATATTTTCCAAACGAGATAATTGTGTATGTGGTCCTGGTATACCAGGCACATATGGAATTGATGACTGTGACATGGGACCTAACATACTTGGCACTGCTGGATATTGGAAGATCGTTGAATTTATTGGCGTAATTGTAGTGCCCGAAGACGATAAGCCATGAAATAGAGGTGTTAAACTATCTTTTGGTGCTGAATCCATTATGATACTACCTCCCGAATGTAATCCCAACCTCATTGATATTGGACTTGGCTCTGACAATGAATCCGACTGTGGAGACATTGAAATAATAGATCCACCGGATGATCCAAAACGTACAAATGTATTATCTTTCTTTTCGATAATTTTCATATTACCACCAGACATTGCGTACGTTGTTTTTGGGGAAATAACATCCATTGGACTGCTCCTTGAACTTTGTAATATATCTAAGCGACCCACTTTGGCCGGCGTACTTGTTGATTTGTCATTTATTTCGTTATTTTTTGATTGCATCATAGCTGATATTGAGTATGGGTTACTAGCCGTTTCTGATTTATCGCTACCACTTTTTTGATTAAACGAAAGATTTTCAACGAGACGTGTTTTCCCCAGTAATGGTCCAGGTGATGGCAATGGAGTATCATAGGCCTGAGACGATTGTTTTGATATCGGAGAACATTGTATAGAGATCTCTTGATTCGATGGCACGGATGTGTTTGATTTTCCTGTACTGGTTGATGGTGTTGGCTGATTCGTAGTAGGAATCACAATATTTGCTGGCTTAGCTTTAGGCATTTTAGTTACTTCACTAATTGCCAAATGTTTCAGAGTTAATGGCGATTGTTGAATCGACGTTAACAGTCGTGCTGGTATATGAAGAGATGCCAAATTAGCTAAATTCAATGGATTGTATTTAATGTTATCTCTTTGTGTGCTTGGACCACGACAAGTTTGCTGCAAATGATATTGAATATTTTCACTATTACTGAATTGGCCTTTACACAAGGGACAAATAAATACAGCATCATCTCCTTCACCAGTTGGTACACCTAAACCACGAGAAGTCAATAACAAGTCCTTAATAATTGAACCCTCGGGATTTTGTGGATGTCGAGCTGGTGATGGCACCGAAGATGTAGATTCTGAAGTACTGTTTGCTGATGCCAACGATTCACTATACCGTCGTTTTCGGTCATTTTTTGTCTCAGTTGGTTTTGTTAAATTTAATGGTTGGCCACTAGACATATTTGACGCCGTTGTAGTCGTTTGCACAGGTGGAACAGCCGGTATTGGTCGTTGCTGATTTTTCAAATTATTAACTAACATATTACTAAATGTTTTATGTACGGTTGTCTGTGCTAACGATATCTTTAATTTGGGATCTTCAATCGAATCGATTCTTGTTATTTGTGGATATTTTTTAATAAGAGGTGCTGGCACTTTATCCACAATGGATTCATTATCAGATATTAATTTTGAAATTCTTTCCTCAATATTTTGCTAAAAATAAATCAAAAACGGAATAAGCAAGGTGTATGTATGAATTTGAAAATCAATATTACCTTCATCTTAGGCGGAATGGCATAAGCGGGCGCAGTTACAGGTCCCTGTTCATTTATTGAACTAATTGGTGTTGACTGTTGATGTATTGCAGCCACTGTGGCTACAGATTGTTCAGTCGTTGGTGGCGGCGTTGACGCATACAGCGATACGTTACGAAATTTTGGTTTATACGGTTTATTATCCATGGTTGTTTGAATAGATTGTGTGCTATCTTCAGTCGATGTGATATTTTCAATTAACTAAAATTAAAAAAAAAAAACAATAATAAATTTACATGTACTGATAAATAATCCTAAAGATTCATTGAACTCATAAACATACACTATTTTGTCCATCAGTATTACTGTTCTCTTCTGTATCCAAATCGGAACCGCTTAATTCCTCTGGTTCTACCAGTACTTGACTATTGTCACCTTGTACACGTAAACTATGGGATTTTGATCTCAAATGTTTATATAAATTACTTTTTGTCTTAAATTCTAAGCCACACGGTTCGCATGGATATGGCCGTTCATTTGTATGAATTCGTATATGTTTTTGCAGTACAGACGGTTTTGCACAGCCCTTTTTGCAATATGGGCACACATGACGAGATGTACTCGGTTCTGGACTAGAAGTGTTCCGTATTGCAGATGTTTTTGATGAATCTAAAATATAAAAATAAAACAATCAACCATTAAATCTCATACACTTGCCAATAAATAATAAAATTGTTCATTACTTCTATAAAGAACGTTAATTTAATAATTTCATGTCACCTTACCTTCATCAATACTAATCGACTGCTGATTCAATTTAATTTGTTCACTATCTAGGTTTGAATTTTTATTCGTATCACCTGGTTGCTGATAATTATGATTACTTGGATTCCCCAACACTTTTGAATCACCGTTATCATTCACTGTACACTCTTCAATTGTACTCGAAAGCCGATTAAATTTCTTATGCAGGTACTGTTTATTAACTTCTTCAATTATCGTATTAAACGTAGTACTATCAATAAAATTTTTATAGATAACAGGTGGATTTTCTTTTGCGTCTGTCTCCTTATTGTGTACAAATAATTTCAAATCACCATACATATGTTTTGTTGTTTTTCTTTTTTCCATAACCTGTGGATTTCCGCCGCCAGGATCATCTAAAATATAAAAGCAACAGATAAAGAATCAGTATTAAGTTAAATGTTTTACGATATGCAAATAAAATTAAATTGAGATGAATTTAAGATGAATAGTTTTTCAGACGACAACTGGAATGTTTTGTTAGATCATTTGAGACTCGACACAGACAATACATCGCTGTTAACTTATGATGTTGTGTTGTTTTTATTTTCTGTTATTTTGATGGTTTCATTATTGGAAATTCATTTGAATTTTTAACTCTTTAATCATTAAATTTACAGTACGAAAATACCAAGAATTTCCAACAAAACTGATTAAATAACAGAATTATGAACAGACAAAAAGGTGATAATAACCAAAAGGTGTTTTCCTACAACGGACTTCAAATATAAAAAAAAAGGTGTTTGATTAATATTAACTTGTGTGCTGTTACCAATCGTACATGTTTTTGGTTTCATTAATTTGTTGTTTTTTCCATATGAATTATATAAAACTCGCAAAATAACACCATTTGAAAAAAAAAAAAATAACAAACTATAAAAGATATAAAAAAAAACAGCGCGATTGTTAATGGTATGACCTAAAGAGGAATATCTAGTCCGTCGTCTTGATGTCCGACCAACGTCTTTAATTCATTTGATATCAAAATTTTCGATCAATCTGTTTTATTATGTTTTCAGTTAATCACAGTTACTTGTCGGAATATACTCTCTATGGCTCACACCTTAGTACTTTGATAAATGATTTTACCTTATCATGTGGAAAATAACCCGAACCCACTGATAATGAAAATAAAAATAAAAGGAAAACTTAAAATCCATTCATGATTAATTCAATACATGGGATAGACCGCGTATTTTTGTTTTACTGATAATTCAAACTCATTCAAAATTTTCATGCGAAATTCACCTCATATCATTTATCATCGCCAAATTACGTCAAATTGAATTTGAAAAAACGAAACAACAATAAATCGTAATCAACCAAAAATCGTAATTAATTCTTAATGAAGATGATCAGTTAACAATCCGCATTTTTGATAATACAATTTTTGTGTGCGTTGTTTTATGATTTACGATTAGTTAATTTCAAACACCGTACACTGTCTTTTTGTGTAACATAATAGAACGCCATTAGGTAGAAGGACTTTCAATTCGATCGAAAGCCAAGTCATCACTGTAAATTATGATAATGATAAGAACATGTCGCACATCTCTTATTATCAGTATAGGTTAGTCTGTTTAGTTAGTTGCCAGATAATAGCGAATGGACGAGAATATGGAATATGATAATAGTCAAGTAATAATTTCATACATTTGAATCATAATTATTGGTATGCCACGTAACGTTTGTAATTCAATATAATCATAATTTTGTGTTATCAAATACCACTTTGCTATACAAAATACACACAATTCATTCAAATTCTTATGTAGTGTCTTCTTACCGTTGACATTCGAATTACAATTTTTATTTTCTGTTTTAATACAATTTTTTTTGCCACTTAATTAATTTTATTTGTCTAAAGTGCGTTCCACAACAACAATAAATGATTATGTCTAAAAGCATAGTTCCATATTTATGTATACTTCTTTCTATGATAATGATTTTATAATTATATGCAAGTAGCGCCTTTTTTAATAATAATAGACATTAAATTCTAGCGAATCATCAAGTTGTTTTAAACTGATGTTTTATTATTAAATTTTATATAACTTTTTTTGCTCTGTTATTTTATTATATGTGTCCATAATAAAATATAAACAACCATTAATGTATAGTAGTCCCGGTAAGTTAAACGAAAAGACGAACGTAATACATCGGAGAATTTTATATTTAATTATTTACGTAGGCAACACCGTATTAATTGAATAATAAATGTGATAATTGAATAAATGCACACTGATTTTATTTGAAACACTTCATAATATACGACATAGAATACAAGAGATCCAATGGTCAATCACCATTCAAAATAATTCATAGAAACACAACACGATATTGAATTATAGAAGTGTCAGTCGTTTTGTCTTCCAATTGAAAAATAGCAAAATCACCATATCATTTGGAAACATTTTAAATCTTAATTGTAATCAATTAAATAATCCATAATGTGCCAATATATCCACAAACAAAAAACAAAAGGTAAATATAATGGCACTAGGAATAAATACATCGATGATCACAATTGAATTTCAATGGAAAATAACAAAATAAAATAAAAAATTTCGTTGAATAACCGGGGGTCACCGAAAGGTGGTATCCCCCAATAAGCTTTAAACCGACGATTAATGAGTTTACCTATTTAATATGAATAACAACAACAACTTTATTGGTGTTTTTTTTTCAACTCTTGATTCTACGGTTGAACCATAGAGAACTCCCCAAGGTCAGATTATTAATAATATTTAATCGTTTTACGTATGCGCGACATATTTTTTATTTTATTTTTGTTTTATTATGTTTCAGTCAAAAAATACATACATTTGAAACCAATTCAATACAAATGAGACCCCAATCATTACCGTATTTACATGCATACATTATTGGCAATGGTTAAATAAAAATTTTATTTTGGTATTTCATTGTATAGATTTGACCACTTAAAAATACTAAGTATACCCCCATATTATTATTGTCACTCATTTTTACTAACGTTTAATAGCGGCGACTCTCTGTCGATGATTGTTTCATAAAATAAAAATGTGTGTTTATTATGATTTTTGTTTAATATTTTGCTTTTAAATTTTTTTTAAAAATCACACCAACGATATTTCTATTCATCTACAATACCGCGAAATACACCTCATCAAGAAGGTAATCTAACAAAACCAACTAAAAATTATAACACACTCTTAGTATCCATAATATTTAACAAATGGGATATGACATGTTGGGTTGTTCTCTCCTCTCATTTTTATAGATTCTTAAATATTCATAAAGAGACACTTTGAACATTATTTCATTCTTCCTTATATATGTCATTTATATGAATTTTTCATTTCAATATTTTTATGCTCGAATAATGGTCGTGTATATTTACATTTATTAATCGCGAATGTACACAACATTATAGAATCCCCCCAAATAGTTGGATAAATGGCCACCAAAATGTATTACTAACCAAATGTGTCCACACAATACACAGTAATCATTGTCAAACTTCCATACGTTGTTATAGTGTACACAGCCAAGTGTGATATCATCCATAAATCAACAACACTAAATTCATATAATCACAAAGAATTTGTTTAAAAAAAAAATGTTCCTTTTTACATTTCATAATTTCACATATTGGTCAAATTGGCTGGCGCATGAGTTTTCTTTCAATATAATCCAAATGTGGCAACAAGTAATTAACTAGTTTATTCAATACAATTATAATTAAAATCGACATATTTGTCACATTACTGTTCACTCTGTATTTATCTGAATCATTAATGTTATTGTTAACAAGGTGGTAGACAAAACCTAAATATTAGCGCGATTAAATCTAAATCTATAAATTATTATTCATTTTTTTTTGTGTTACTTTTATATGTAACATACAGAACATTATGTATATTTATCAAAATTGTTTATGAATCTGGTTGATCCGTGCCAACAGTATAATTTAATTATTATATAATAAAAATTAAATACAATAAAATGGCAAGAATAAAAAAAAATATTAAATGGGTTTATGCCATTAGTTTAATTGTGGTCATTATTGTTTTCACGTTTTCCAGCTACCGTGACACCTTTATGCATTTATAATGTAGTTGTACACTACAGAATTTAACTATACGTGTTTACATGTGTAAGAAGAATGTGGGTGTCGTTGGGGGAGATGCCTGTGAATGCATCATCGTTTGCTATTATTTCATCAGTTATTTTTCTTATGTACTCAATTTGATTTCACATTCACGTAATCTTATTAGAGTCCTCTCTTACTCTCTCGGTTGTTCGTTTGCATTCATCTGTTCAATATAAAATCTGAGGCTATTTAGGTATTCTAGAAAAAAATTGTTTTATCAATTCCGCTATATAAATGGATGAATAATTAGATTTCAAACAATAGAAATGATGTTTAACCACACTAGTTTCAACCGATAGCTTTATCAAATTTACAATTTAAAATTTATAAAAATATACACTTTATACATTCAATGGAATATTGCAAATTGTACAAGACGAACCGCAATTTTATATTCAATTTACTAACGTCTATACGGATTCATTACATGTGCATTGCACATTAAATAACTTAATTATTACTCATTTGAGTGTCATTTTATACGTAGAGGAAACCAATTGGATTTACGAACTTTATCTCTCTTACTATGTATCAAAACCATTATTCTGTTTATTTTCATATTTTATTTGTAATTCTCTATTATTAGTTAACAGACATAATACATGATAATTACAAATTTGTATTACAAGTCACTGTCATTTAATCATTACACATTTGATGCTGTGGTGTACATAAAAATCAATGCAATCAAAGTTATTGGTGATTTTAAATAAAACGTTAAATACTCGAATACAGTCCTTATAATGTTTCAACTGATTTTTGTTTCAATTAATACTATTATCAATAAATTAATCATTTTCTGTGTGTTTAAATGTATTGGTATGATTTCCATGCAATTCATTTCAATCAGTTATCAGATAGTAATCGTACAGTGACTTATCATATTTATAATTATTAATTAACATGTAATTAATGTATTTTATAATCAATATTCTGAATCATAGTTTATCGCTATTGGAATTTCAGTTTATATTCTATGAATCTAATTTATAACTGAAACACATCTTATCTTATATTCATTTCATTATTTACACAAACATTAACGTTTTACTTTTATCAAGATTCATATGTAAAAGACCAAATAGTGTAAATAGAATAATAAAAGAATCTCAATGAATATAAAATTCCATTATAATTAGTTCATTGAAATTTTAAGTATTTTCACTTTGTTATTCTAATTTTTTATTTTACTTACAAATTTAACAATAAAACAAAAGTATTACCTCACGATATGTAATCACTTCACCCAGTAGTCATTCCCCCATTAATTTTATCAAAGAAATTCCAATACACAACATGACGACAAAATTTAAAGGTGATGAATACTTAACCAGAGTCCGCAAAGAAGCAGAATAACAGCGAATACAAAAAAAAAAAAACACACACTTCCAGTTCCTGTTTACATTTGATTAAAAATTTATAATTGATATTCAGTGGTATCCAACTGAATTAACTGTTTTTATTCTATTTGCGTTCTAATAGACACTTTATTTATACTTTTTCGTTTTCTATTGCGCTAATAATATGTGAATTAAACTGAAATTATATTTTTTATTTTATTTAGAAACGATAGAAGACACTTGGAAATTCTATACTCGAGAATAATCGACTGAGAGGTCTTATCGTCTGGAGAGTAAAATATTATGATATGAATCAGACTTACAGAATAATATAAAATTGTGAAAATACTTTGATATAAACTCGAGCTTTGGTTTAACGTTCAACCATTACCAGCAACAATAAAATCTAATGTATACGGACTTTTGTATTAAAAATTTGCCGTGTGTATATTTATGGCACCGTTTATTATGTACATAATGTGGGATATGAATTAACAAAAAAAAAAAAATTATAAAACGATTCTGAAACGCCACCGTAACAAACATGTGATTCGCGTGTTCAAGAGATTTTGTCCCCCTCTCTGCTAAATATTTGAGAATACAAATTGGCCACTCTGGACAAATGGAATTTTAAAGAATCTACTATTTTATTAATTGTCGTCATACAACATTGATTTTTTATATTAAGAACTGTTGGATCACCGCATCCCCCTTTGAACAACCGTCGTACATCTTTCGAGATGTGCAATATCTTGAAACGAACGCTATCGCATAATATACCATACGTCTTACATCATTCGCTTCAAGAACAGTTTTAATTTTTCATTTTATTTTTTTTAAATAAATCGTTACCAATTGGTGAACAACATAAAAATTAATCATGACATCTTCTCGCTATGTTGATTCTTATCAGAAATTGAGGAATACCCACAATCTGTTTTAAATATTCGTAAAGCTTAATTGAATTTAAAATATACAAAACACAATCGAATTGTTCTCTGTTACATACTATACATCCACAATAGATTATAATTGAACAATGTGGAGTCTCAGATACACAGGAGACAACAACATGAGACTGACACCATTGATTAGAACTGATTTATTTGGGTACACAACTAATGAGTAAACAAAATATCTATAATCAAAAGTACGTCATTCACTACTATTGAATGTTTATCACTCTCGTATTAGAGCGGTACATTATCGAAATTCTGTTGGCAGGTTTTGCTAATTTAATTGGCAAATAAATTTTAAAATTGATTTTAATTTTCTTCAGAATTAATTTATGATCTTCATACTAGACGATGATCATCTGGCACTCATCTTCATCTTTCAATTTTTTTTTTGTGCTTGTTTCTACTCTTGAACGGGATGCCACCTTCAAATTTATGAAAAACTAACAGAATTAAGTAAAGAAAAAACAACAATTTGAATACACCGGATCTTATTTACTTATCAGCCAACCAAATGGCAACATAAAATTAAAATTAGTGTCTTTTTTGCCATCTCTCTCTTTAAGTTTTATTTGTTTCGAATATTCTTTTGTGTGAATTTCATTAAGCAATGTGTCGTAAAAGCCCGTTTATCTAATAATGTGTGAATAAACGTCAATACAAATAGATGAAATAATATTTGCTTCTATAGAATAGTCAATGTTAGAGTGTCAATTGTCTGCGATCCCCCTTTTCATCTCCGTGTATCAGCATCTTTAAACTGGCTAACACTAATGGAGTTTTTCGGATGATTTAAATAGTAAAATGAAATCTGATTTTCTTTTCTTATTTTTTTGCTCCCCCAAGAACAGAGGAATTATCAAAACAAACAAACCAGATTTTCAAAACATATTATTTACTATTAGATATTCGCTACGAAAATAAGAATCGCATGTTAGTCATAGAGATGAGACAGAGATAAAATGCCATTATATTTTATTACGTTTGGTTTATAGCTACACATAATTAACGGGTCACCATATGAATTTAACAAAGAAATTAAATTCAAACGAATAATTTAAATGTAAAAAAAAAAAAAACGTTGATCATAAATTCATAAGTGTCATATACGTACGCAGATATTTTCAACAGAAATATAGAAGAAACTGATTAAATTCCGTTAGTTTACTATACACATAATTACTAAAAAAAAATTATAATCAAATGATATCAGATGATAAATAAAAAAATGTTGTTACTTGGACATCTCTTGGAAAATTCACCAAAAAAAAAAAAGACCGATAACAATTTGGATCTCCCCCAAAAATATTAAATGAAATCACCTGTCATCTGAACACCGTCATTAGTTAGTTCAAGTGGTACCAAAATTGTTATCTCATCTGAGCCAACCAACAATTATTATCAAATCGTGTAAATTATTAATTTGCACATCACACGTCCAACCATAATCATGAAGATGCTAACGCGTTTAAATTAAATCAGTGGCTACAATCTCCCACTTTGTGTGTACCACAATTTACACGGTTTCTTCTTAAACGAAATCATCTTCACTTCATAGTTTTATTGTATGCGAATTTTGTTGATTTGAATATGAACAAATTCGCATAACATTAAATTAAATCAAATACTGATTAGCGGCCTTATTTTCCATATTGTTGTGTGTTTTTTATTAAGTATAACTTGCTAAAAACCACTTTGCCTTGAAGTTTGATCAAGCGGCCGTTAGTCAGCCACTGTAAGTGCCACAATCACTACTACTACTAACCAAAAGCTCTAAATCATCCAATGAAAAGAAATTCCACATTTTGTTTTCGTGTCTATTTAAATTGGACATAATACGAATGGCAAAAATTCAGAAGATGAATAAGAAACAAAAAAAAAAAAAAAAAATCGAATGTATGAAAAAAAAAAATTTTAAATATTTTTGGCAATGGAATCATTGATCGTGTATGAATAAACAAAACTGGCTAGAAGAACAAATATCTGAACGATTAATAAAACGGGTTCATCACACATAAAAAAAAGATAAAAATGAAAGAAAAAAAATTATTAAAATTTATCATAATCATACACCCAGTTTCATAGTGATCATCATCACTGATCATAAAAGAAGACCGCATATTGATCATTTCAATTTCAATAGTCAAAAAGAATAAAACAAAAAAAATATTTTAATCAAATAAATAATAACTAATAATAAAATAAAAATAAAAAAAATCACAATAAAACAACACAGTGATGTCTCAAATTAACCATAATGTTATGATGAATTCAATTGACAAAACTCTGCCTCTCCCACAATAATTAAACACAATATACAGTAAGTAAACGACGTTCTCGACTAACATCAAAAACCCGTCAATCGTCTCTGTATAATCAATTGGCCATTCAATTAATACCATATGCAATTTATTCAATTCCACACATTTGATAAAAACAAAAATGAATTTTAAAATTAAAGACAAAAACAAAAAATGAAAACAGTGGATTTTATAATTCCACTGTATTCTTGATTTATGACGTTTTAAATGCGACAGAAAAATTAAATACAAATTATACTCTGCATAAATGAACATAAAATTTTATATCGTGATGATATGAACATTTATTTATGCAAAATTAAATAAAATAATTGACCAATAAATGAAATAAAATATGTATCAACGAACGGAACCAAATTAAAAGAATCAAAGTGAATGTTTACAATAATAAATCAATTTTGATATGATTAAAATGAGTACAATTCCAATATAATAAAAATGGTAAAAAATCAACAATATCAGTACACACTAAATTCGTCATAAATAGATCGTGCACTTATACTTTTATCGATTTAATATTGGAATTATCAATGGATTATACATTAATGCGAATAATCATATTTTTTTGATACGAATATGAACGGCGGGAAGTGTAAATTACATGATTAAAAACGTTAATCATTCTGGGTTAGCCATCACCATTTAATGATAGCAGAGTACATAATATCAAATGGCATACAATGAATATAATATAGAAATAAAACCGATGATCGTTTGATTTCATTTCCATACAATTCAATTGAAATAAAAGCGGTAAAATAACATCATACCATTTCAGTGTTATCAATTAAAGATTACTTCTATTTATAAATTCTATGTAACGTTTATGTTGTCGCCGTAGTTTCTCTCTATCTTATTCTGGTTTTTTTCAACTATTTATTTGAATTCATTTGCGCTACCATACCAACAATTACTACTTGAATTAAATATTTGTGTACATATTACTGCACAATTGAGAAATCGTAAGACCCCCACTTTGTATATCATTAAAGATTTATTGTTGTTGTTTTCTTTCTTTACTTATTCATAATGAAATGAAACTACACACCACCGATTTATGGTTACGCACAATGTGACGTCACACCACTCTAATGTAAATAATAATCTATGATTTCAACAGTTCAATAAAACACTACTTGGAATTCCTCATATGATCCGAGTAACACCAACAACAAGTTGTGAAATTTTCAATTATTTTTTTCATTGATGAAAAACACACCAATTGTCTCTCAATCTCGTGTTCTTACCATTTATATTGTATTCACAATAAAACCGACACTTAAGCTCTAAATAGTGTCTTCTGTGCACTTCCTTTTCAATAACAATGAAAATAACAATTAACAAAAAAAAAATAAATAAAAACACCCAAAAACACTAAAGTTTTATAAGAAAATCATAAGCAATCAATGTTCAAAAACACTGTTACAATTCAAAAGAAAACAAAACAATGAAATTAAAAGAGAAAAAATTTCTGTAAAGCACCACACGGTTCAACAGAAATAAGATCACATTTATACGGAAAACCGCAAAATTTTATTAAAACTTTTTCCAAACGTTATTCGCGTAACACTGAATTTAGTCACTTCGTGATACTGTCAGTAGCATATTTCATGCCACTCTCCAATGTATAGAATTGAAATAAACTAAATACAAAAAAAAATCCAAATAACGTTCAACAGGCAGCCAGCGTGTACATATCCCACAAAACCAACCCATTCAATCTGATTACACACACTTTTTATTCGCCTCACTATTATTTACGAACTTTGTCTCACCGAAACAACGAACAACATTTTGAATGAATAAAAATACCAACAAAACGAACGAAATCACTAAATAAAAAATTAATGTGAACTAAACATACAGCATTCACATAACTAATATTAAATGGTGTTGCCCTCCTAAACAGACATAACACACATCGTGTACTTAAAGTGTCTGCCAGTAAATGCCCACCACGAGAAATACCCATCCATACATTGATGCCTTATTATTATCATATTCCGCGCGAGTTCGAATAAGAAGTTAACTTTTTCAAATAACAAAAAAAAAAAAATAAAATCATCAACAGCTCCATCAGCCGAAAGTAAACACAAAATGAAAAATAAAACATAACAAAACCAAACTGTGCTTATATGATATTGCCGAATGAAAAAAGCTCTACTGACGTATCAAACAATTTATTCTTTGTAAATAACGATCACATACATTCACGTAATTCTAATGTTCTCTCCCCCACGATCTTTACGATGTCGTTCCACTCGGGCTCCACAACTATGCACAGCGAGTTTTCCACCATCAACCGCACACAAACAACATCTTATTAATGAGATATTGAACTTTTGGGCACACCACACTCTTTAGGCTTAATTAAAACCACCAACCATTTAATATTCCGATTCAACTAAACTGTGATAATAAAAAAAAAAAAAACAAGACGGAAAATTCGTGCACGAATAAACATTTAACGTGAATAATAAAATCGTCAAGAAAATACCCATTCAGTCAGACAAAAAATCGCTGATATTCGCGCATTCAACTTTATAATTCTATACAAATAAAAAACACAAATTAAATTTTACTTGTGAATGAATAACAATAAACACACCACAGAAAACTGTTGGATCTCGACTCTTATTCGTAAATATACTCGTTACAACACTAGAGTCTGGGTGAATCGATGATATACCCACCACCTAATAACTTTGCTTATTTAGTTTCGCTATTTTATTCGTGAATTACAAACCGCTTTTGGTAATTTACTTAACAAAATTCTAATTCTAAAAAAAAATACTTCAACAGTTCACCGAAGCTGTGAAAATGAATTGATGGTTATGTGTTTTTCAAATCAATGCTGTCCAGCATGGCAAGTTTACAAATTCTCTGAATGATTCGACATTGTTAACGAAGTCATTTCACCAACAGAATTCAAACCGAAGCCAAACGGAAAAACATGGCTCTTGCTGACTTTTTTTATGGAATTGGAGATTCCCTTACCCATGTGGTTGTTACGTATATAATAACAAAACCGTTTGCAAATTTATATACAACAACATAAATCCCCCCAATATTAAAACCAAAGCTATAGATAGCTGTACGACACCGAACCACATAGTGTGAACAATGATGGAGCTCGTTATGTTGATATGCTGACCGGAGTCTTAATGTCGGATATTGCCTATACAATTACGGTGATTGGAATTCGAAATAGCATTAAAAAAGTAACTTGGCCATTAAACGGTCGTAATAACTCACAGTATTTTATATTTCTTCGTCGTTTTTATCGTTCACTTTAAAATTTAAATGCAAGAAAATACGATACTTAAAAGACAAAATTAAAATCAAGTATACGAAGTGTGAATGAATTGTTATGCGCTATGTATTTAATCACTCTCAATGTACTGATACTGTATAACCGTGCTTATAGTGAACTTAAAGCCATATAATTGAGTGTTTATTATGCCACATAGTCCAATAGAGGCATACATGTTATTAAACTCACATCTAAATTAGAAACTGGTAAAACATGACCATCTCTTCTAATATACATAATTGAGAATTATGTATGAATGTAGGGGTAATCAGTGTCTCCCGTAGTCTCCAAATCAATATGTTATGTGACCGCATAGACCCATAGACAATCAGTATTTCATGTGTCGCCTTAACTCTGTCGCGATTAGACAACCATAAAAATTTTAATTCCACCATGGAAGTATACCAGCCGATAACCATAAACGGTTCGGTATTCATACTTCATACAAAACACACCGATTCACTACAAGGATGATGACAAATCGTATACAAAATCAAAAGATTTAATTAAATTTCAACGTTACCGATTGTATGAAATCATACGATGGGTTTCCTTATCCATATGATTAAACATTATGGTTGCCCATCAAATGATACAACACATTATCGCATTACATAGTGACACACACCATATCATTTATTATTAAGTATTAATGTATAGACAGAAGAGAGTCACCATATCAGACACCGAATTCCATGTACATTGAATATTATGTCTGTTCTTCACGTTCAAATATGATATCATTTATATACATCATATTTCCACATAATAATGGTGATATGAATGTTAATATTCACTCTTATTGTCATATTCCACATTGATTAGACATTGAATATCAAATTGAATATTTTCTCTGTCTTCTGCTCTACATCTAACCATTAAGTTTTATCACAAATCTTTATCATTGATAATAGCAAAATTCGTTACAATTTAATAATTAAATTCAAAAAGTAGTTTACAATGCGGGTGAACACTCCGTACAAATTTATTCAAAATATTTCCATAATAAATACGGGTCAAAGTTGTTCCTTATCTCTGGCAAAAGTGATTCACTTTCAATTTAAATAACATTCTTATTTCCCGAAATAATTAAATTTTAAATCTTATAAATATACTGTTGATCTTATTTCATTCAATAAATTACAACGTATGGTCAGATGCTGGTCAGGCGATTGTCTCATCAACAATTCATATTGTGTGTCAGACAGTTAACAGTGAGATATACACTGAATTAAACTTAATATTAACTGAACCGTACTATAACGTCACTGCCCTTTTAATCTGTTACATGTACAAAATAAAAACAAAAAAATATTGAACGACAGAAACTCAGTGGGTCATAAACCCAATCAATTGATCAACAATTGAATTATAATCATTGTTATAGGAACGACAATCGATTTCCAATTGTTTTCGTTTCATATTTTCCTATCGTAAATCATCGATACAGAATATTAAGTAATCGAACATTTCCACTCTAACAATTATCAATAAGACCCATAAATTAACTTAATTTATTTAATTAGGACTAAATCAAGTGCGTAGATTGTTAACAGTTAAGACGATATCTTATATATCCAACTGAATTTCTTATTTATGGGCGAGTTGGCAGCATCGGAAAACAGAAAAAAAAAATGAAAAACAAAAATTGTATTTACCTTGGCTGTTTCTTGTGTCCTTTATTGGCATTGTAGACTGTCCAGTGACCTTCCGTTGAGCAGCCACACTTTCTATAAAGTAAACAAACAGAGAATTTCATTAGAATTATTTATAAATTTGTCGCGATTATAAATCGGTTGAATAAAATTAAGGTGTACACATTTACAAATTAGAACGGCGTCATTTCCCAAGAATATTTTCACCATTTAATCCAAAGAACCATTCCATAACAATACATTAAAACACCCAGAGGACACTAATAAAAGGAAATACGACTAAAGTTTTAATTTTCGTAAGGAAAATTCTCATCTTAGTTGGTATGATGAAGACGAATAAAAACGGTAACTTAATCTAATAATAAGCGACTATTAGTGTTCAACGTTCATCGCTTATAAAATGACCCAACAACCCCAACGAATTGGGCACCCAAAATCATTCAGTACACAGTCTAAGAAAATGGGGAAAAACATAAAACGAATTCCATTTCATCATATTATAATTGCCAATGCGAATTCGTGTTTAGCATTTCAAAGATACGTGCAAAATGTGAGAGTTCACTTGGCTTTTCCTTTTACCAGTGCTTAACAATAATACGAAAAAAAAAACATACACACAAAATCGTCGAGGAAAACCACCATATCAAATAAAATACCCGGACCGTTTTGGAGTCACCCGACAATGATTATGATGATGGTGCGTCTATCAGGCAGGCGCTACCCAACGGTTCATACAACAATTTTCTTTTTTTTCGTCTTTTATGAACGGTAGAAGAGGCTGCACCCAAGATACACCCATTCTCCCATTCATAATATACTTTTTTGCTTTCCCCCCTAACAAAAATAAAAACACCATATAAATATACTTAATGTTCTATATGAAAAACCCAAAATATTACCACCCGCGCGCCGTTCTGTCTATGTGGAAAAATTTTCTGTATTTTTTTTTTTTTTTTTTTATTTTGCGTTATGTTTATTTTTATTATGCTCTCTCAGTTTAGATAGTATGCTGTGTTGAATATCGAAATACCAATGGGTATTTTTTTCGCACACCGTAGCCCAACCAGTAAGTGCTTAGGTCTGTAGATGAAAATTCTTATATATTTTCTTCAATTCTTATTCCGTTGAAATGTTTCATTCAATATAGAATGTTTTTCACTTCACCCAATCTAAATGGAATCATATCGAAGAGTTTCCGCCAATATTTTTCTTCCTTAGTTTTTGGAATTCGATCATGTTGTACTTTTATTTTTAGACAATTTTCCGCAATCGTTCAATTTTCATTGATATTATATATGTCCGAATGTCTTGGGAATTTCTTTCACCATAATTTTCTTGTTCCTGTTCTTATCGATACCGTATAGAAAAAAATAAAATGAAATTTATATAAAACAACAACCACAATGTTATAGGGAAATTCTTTAAAGCAAATACGAATAAATTTTATCCGTAAACTGTGAATGATTTTTTCCAATGTTTGATACAAAAAAAAATGTTTCGTTTTTCTCAATTTCATACACAGAAGAACCATCATTCGATCTAAATTGATATGAATACTTTGAGTATTTCTTTTCCTTCAAAATGGATTTTACTTATTTATATTTTATTGTTGATACACAACATGGATCGCTCTTAAATTTGGCGTCAGCATCCAGTGGAAAAATGTATTATTACTTGTGGCCTGGAAATATTCATTAAACCAATAGGAAACAATTTTCCTTTAACATATTTACGCTTGGTATTTTCTCTGCTGTGTCCTTTTCAACAAACCCCGACATTAAATGAAATGCGTGTCGCTCTGTTTTATACAACATTTGACTTTTTTTTTTCCTCTCTGTAGATATAAAAGCAACAGATTGCTGTCGCCATTCAGACCGCATATCTGTTTGGCCATTGATCACCCATGATGATGAACCTTGTATTCGTTTTTTTTTTTTTTTTCATTTTGTGTCTGCTACACACCAAAACGGATGCCCGAGTTTTACTAAACACAATTTTTGTTGTTGTTGGATTTTTCTCTGTTTGGTTTCAATGGTGACATTGTATTGACATCGGACAACTCTCTGTGAATCAGTGATCAACCACACAATTTTGTATTTTATTTCTTGTTTTATACGCGATACACTTCAATACTTCCATCTCGTTTGTTTTTTTTTTTATTTCGCGTACTCAGATTGTTATTAGTCACCAATTAATTCAACCTCATTGAACGGTTTTGCAAACTGAAGAGTTGTACCATAAAATATCATCATCACAGAATAGAGGCTCCCCATTCAACAATGACATCAGATTCTTTTTTATAATACGTTGCCGCAGAGTTACTCCAATTGAATTGAATAAAATTGCATAGCATTTTCATCTCATATGGGTTTTCAATTAAACTGTGTACATTCATGGGAAGGCAACAGCTTATACACATAAACCTGAATTGTTGATTGTTGAATACATAATTTATTTCAGAGTTTCCGTAAAATAATCATTAACCGATTGGAATGTACACAGAACTCTTTTTATTGTAGCGGGAGGGAAAGAGAGAGATTCAATCATTCTTTCTATTTCAATGAATGGAAATTACTCCTCATCTTTATACAAACACATCGTTTATATTCTATAATGTTTGTGGTTCTGATATGGCCAACCTGATTTTGATGAGGTAATCGTTAGTAATTTAGTTAATGCATAAAATGGAATCAAATAAAAATGAACCAAAACAAAATGTATACAATTTATTCAAAAAAAATAATAATAAAAGATAAATAAAAACAATTGTATAGTAAATGGAGAACAAACTGAGAGTTGAATAAATCCATTTAGATTTTTAGCAATCAAAAAGTGACTTTCTTCTTTGGCATTTGTGGCTAAAGAACAAGATCAACGTAAACCAAAGAAAACCTATTGGTCACCAATAACGACCGGCCACCAGATACTTTTCTTGACTCAATCATTGCTTGAGTCTTTTTGGTATTTACGCAACGCGACAGTTTTGGTATTTTATTATTGAGTGTCGCCGCTACGACGATTCACTGACCCACGCTTTAAATTATTGGTAACCAGATTAAACCATTCATTGAATTTTAATCCAAAAGGCTCTTCTTCAATTCACCCATCAACAGATAATGCGATATAACAATTTTCTTTTTAACTCTTTTACGGTTCATACAATCGTATGACAAAATAATACCATGATCCATAAGAATTAAATAAAACGACATCACATAATAAACGTGGATTCCCCTCAAACATAATTTACAATAAAAAACTAATAATAATAATAAAAATCAAAAGATATGCGGATTCAAAATAAGAAAAACACCTTAAATTAGCCAGAATATCGTTGAATCAGAAAATATAAATATGCGATCTGTAATCAAGAAATTATTCCTCGAATCAACTCTTCACAGAGTGGATCACAAATAAAATAGCCGTTGAATCAGAAAAACAAGTATTTCTTGAATTGGACCTGATCATAATGGGTCTCTTTCTCATTCTGTTTCATATTTTAAATATGAACAAAAAACAACAAAAAAGCAAACTAAAATTTATTAATTTTGTTGTATCTCCTTAAGTCGCGAATCTCCCCACTAACAACAACAAGTTACTATAAGCAATACAAACAACACAAATTATTTGAAACGCCATTCGCCATTGTAATGATAAAAAGAAAATTCACGAAAAATATAACAAGCGAATATCTTTATTGCAAATTAAACCATACAGTCCATTAGGTATTAAAATACGATTAATACCATCGATGGTTTGGGTGTTATATTTCTCTTCTTTTATATTCAACTCGTCAATATTTTAATGTTTTTACATTTCTGTTTTAAATGGTTTGTCTCTCTTTCTTAGGTGAGTGTATACCCCACCTGATGATGAACACATTTCCTGTTTATTATAATGATGGTATTTTCTTCGTCAACAGTCATGAAATACTCCGGTTAGCATTGAAATACTGATACATACCACAGACACGACAAATAATAAAATTGAATACAACAAAACAAAGAGTTAAAAACTTGGTGGCCACGGTATGGATTCTCGATTACGCCATTGATTTAAATGAACCTCATTTACTTTGGGGAGATACCATAAACACTGTAGTGTAACTGACTGGTTAGGTCACTGCTTGATTTCTGGTTATATCGTAACGATATTAATGAAACGACAAAATAAGTGAGAAAAAGAAATGTTGTCATGCAATTGGAATGAATCTATCAAAAGTATGAAACCATAAGGTGTTTTCTGTTTTTTATTAATTTTGCCCAATTACATAGAAAACCACTTGAAAAAGATTATTGAATACATTAGAATGTTCAACAATGGAAAACAAAGAACTTAAAAAAGGTGCAACTTTGATATGTGTAGGTGGTATATACTGAAGATTATGCAATTTATATTTTGTACAATTCATAGGTAATTTTCTAAGCTCATAAAGTTTTATTTTTAATTATTTGTTAGTGAATTGTAAACAATTTTAAAATCTTAAACCACCAATAGTCGTTATTCAAATGATGTTGCAATGAAAAATCATAATTAATTGCTTGCGTATGTGCAAATTTAATACCGTAACTATGCAATAATGTTTCTTTACTATTTTATAATATAAAAATACACCTTTAATTTTATTAAATTGAAATTCTATTAATCATATTTCAAGACATTGAATACAATATTATGAATTTTCTTATAATGTTAATACTTCAGTAACTATTCTCTCACTGTCTGTTGCGTTTTGGTTTCAAACAAAACCAACAACAATCACTCAACAAGAGAGCGTAAATTCGAAATTTTTAAATTAAATTGCGATTATGTTTTAAAAGTCTCCCGTTATGTTGTTTATGATGGAAGTCAAAATTATACGGTGTAAGATATACGGATAATTTATTTACATTTTTTTTTCTCTCTGTTGTTGTTATATTGTGTAGCTTATTATTCATTCTAGTTTAAATGGTCACACAGCCCGTTATGTCGTGATTTTTGAACGACCCTCAAGGTGAAATAACAACGAAATCAGACATAACTCGAACTCTTTCATATTTTATTTTTCTGTTGTTTAATCATTTTTTTTGTTTTCGCTCTTTTCTACTGAATTCCACCTTAACGATACACTATAAATAATTAGTAAATGTTATTTCTTTTAAATCAATTTTATTTCATTTAATTGATTTTACATATGAACACATATTTCAATATTCAAATTGAATGAGTCAATTATTAATTGTAATTTAATGTGAATGGTATATTAGCATAATAAAATAATGTAATTTATATCCTTCTAACATATATGTAGTATGCAACAGAGTATTTTGTTACGCGAAAATATACACAGTTATTTGAAGTATAGGGAAATATATAAAATATTGTGCCAAACGGGTGGATTAATACACCCATGTTGTCATTATGTAACAAAGAAATCTAAATATAAATTAAATATGATCCTTGTCAAACGATGTAAATTAGTAATACAATTCGTAACAATTAAAACACTTTTAGAACGTCATAATTTATTTTATATTTAAAGCAATTCATCAAACTAATTAGTTTCAGTGAATTCAATTGATTCCAAAAGGCAATATGATAATGATACGATTGTTAAACACATTTATAAATACATGGGACTGCAAACAGTTCCACTATCAATATTGTACTGCGAAGTAAGCAGTAATCTACCTGCCGGAAATCGAATTTAGTATCAAGTAAAACAGCAAATTCCATATTCAAGAGTATTCTACATTGTTAATCTCGGTGTTTTCATTCAATTATGATTAATATTTTCCCTCATTTACATGTGTAAGAACAATATGAACTAAAACATTTGCAAATCTATAACAATGTGAATAAGTCGATGATATTTTCGTTTTATTTAAATTCAACATTGAAACTATTATATGATATCATGAAGGAAATTCCTCAATGGCAATTTATTAAACAAAAAAAGATTCTTTTTCAGTGAAAATTTACATTTCACTTAATAAATATTTTGCTTCTACGTTTTTTTTTTTATAATATCCTCGGCACCAAGTGTGTCTGTTTAATATAATTAATTTGGCACTAACTCAATCGTCGAATTTTCTTTATTTTCTCGCCAGTTTACTTATAAATAGCATCCGCTAGTGATGGGACCAATGCGTTTTTAGACATACCGTATCTATTTTTATAATAAATCATTAGATGTTTTCCACACTGTAGTTTTTTTTTTTAATAAACTCTCTCATGATTTTTCCGCAAATCAACCCAAAAATACAATTTTCATTTTTAAATAATACACACATCATTGCTTTTAATTCACTGATTTCCGATGTTGAAAGTAAAACAAAAAGAAAATTCTATTCCAATGGTTTCGAGTGATTTTAAAATTCTCATTTTTTTTTCTTTTAACTGAATTACACAGTGAGGTATTTTCTTTTTAGTAAAACCGCCTAATTATCATAGAACACCACATGGATCAAACGTGTGGAACCCATCCAAAAAAAAAATTTACAAATTCTTTCACTTTTTAAATGAAAAATTTAAAAACAAAAAATAAAACATTTTAACGGGGAATGCCCTCAAAAATTTTATTTTAAAATAAAAATGCATTAAGAATCAACAAGGTAAATATCATATAAATGAATATGAGTAAACTACAAAGGTTTCTCGCACATTAGTTGCATTTAATTCAGTATTAGAATACAGAAATTGTAGTTGAAAATAAAGGAAAAGCCATAAGTAAAAATGTATTGTAATTTTAATTGTATTCGAAACAACTGAAACGTACGAAACAAACGTATAGTTTGTCAGAATATAACTAAGACCTATTTAAAATGTTCTTTTAATTTTCCTTTCAAACATTTTTAATATCTTAAAGTGTATTTCACATTACATACATAAAATTGTTCAGACCAAATTAGGTTTTCATACAATCAATTGAATTAGTATTTTGTAATTTCTCTACTGAACACAATAGATACTTAGTGAGTAAGTTCCAGTTACACGGCATTGACGCCGACGACCTCTCCAGACGTATCATAGAAATTACCTCGAACGCGTCACAAAATTAAATGGGAAAATCCAATGGGATTATTATGTAAATAATAAGAAACATGATGATGGATTCCTTAACATTTTTATGTACTCAACTATGACTAAAGTATGTGTAAATGCGTTTTGTTCTCCTTACAATATTCACATGCATTAAAGAGGAATTACAAAATCCCAATATGCATAATGTAATGCTAAGCCAACATTGATGATGCAGACCACGATAGACGGAATACCCATAATAAACAACAATCGAATGAATGAACAGAAAAAAAAAAAACGTAACACAACATTTTAACGTCTCAACAAGAGTGAGTGAGCCAACGAATAAAAATTATTGCCTTTTATGTTCTTCGGGATATCCCTCATCAAATGATGATAATCAACCATAGAATTTCTGTTTGTATGGATGAATTCCAAGAAATTTTCGACTTTTTAATAACATGAATAACATAAAGACCCCTCAACTAAATGCGAGGGAATACACCAGTCGAGTATTGAAACACTTGAAAAACATTCTTCGATAACCATAAAGTCTTAAAATGGTTCTCTTTTTCAAAAAAACAAAATAAAAAAAATGAAACATAACCAAATCGTATCGAAGGGAAATCTTTCCAATGTTATTCCTTGGATTTTAACTTCGTTTTATGTTTTCTTTTTTTTTTTCGTTTTTGCTTCATAAAGATGAATTATGAGAGATCCATGAACAGAACCAAAAGTATAAAAATTTACTAACTCTCTTCCTATATTTATTTTATTCTTTTTATCATCAAGAACTCCATAGCCAAACGATTGATACAGAAAAAAAATAGGAGAATAAGAAACTCATGTTACCATTCTCTATTATCTTTTATTTAACTCTGTGTGTATTCTTTTTAGTGTCATCTTTGCTGCAGTGCACAATTTTATCTTAGTTAGGGATTGCCTGAAACAGTTCATAAACGTTTTTAAGGTCTATGGCACTTCTTCCTTGACTCTTCTTCTAAAGCTCTAGAATGCACAGTATCGCGCTGACAAGTATAAAAAATGGTAAAGAAAACGGTATAAAACAATCAGTTTTGGTTCTTCCTTTTGTTCTAGCCAAGGATCAATACAAAAGAACCACTTGAAAACTTTATGGCCTGGGTAATTGTTAAAACCAATTTCAGAACTACAGGTGCTACAGGTTAATAACGTACAAACCATTTCCATTATTCAGTTTGACGTGTTTTCCTATCAAACTGACTCTTGAATTTATTTTTCTTTACAAAACCATTGAGATAAATCTCTTATTTTTCTCTCAATTTCTTTGTAAAACCCGAGAGTGTTGCGCTGTGTCAGTGAATCAAATCAACTAATTTGAAATAACCTATTAGTCAGGTGGAATTCTCGATTGCAAATGAAATATTCGTTGATGACTAATTGTATCTGAAGTTAATCTCTACTTTGTATACGAGATTACTTGAAAAAAATTAAAACGCATTGAATCTTCCCCCCAAAGGCAAATCCACTCTTTGGATACAGACCAAAGTTAATAACAAATTATGTGACCACTAATTCCAATCTACACTGTACGCATTTGAATTAATATGTTCTTTTAATCTCTTTGACTCAACCGTATAATTTATTATAAACAATTTTATATTCCCTGTTCAATGTGGAACAACAACAACAACAGAGAAAAATCAATGTTTCAACTGGTTTATATTTTAACGAATAAGTTAGTTAACTGATGTGTATCAAATTGCTTTAAGATAATCGATAATAATCTATAACATTTGGTACCATCAATTACATTCATCTTCATGGAACATATTAAATGTTTCTTTCCGTAATGCAACATTCCAATTACATGTTGCATAAAGACCTGCAAAATATACGGAATTATATATCATCATCGTTCATTAAAGATAACTGAAAAACGGTTTATACTATGAAATTAATAAAAATCGAAGAAAATGTTAAACGAATTTTAATAGCACAAAGGAAAACTTATTTTTACCAAGAACTGTTGTTGTTTCCCCCCCCCAAAAAGTTTAAGGTAAACTTTATTTGATTCCTTTTCCACGAAATTAGATGGATTCAGGTGATTTTTCATATATAATTAACTATATCGTTTAATGGGTACCAATATAACATTATTGTATTCACACCATGAAGATTCTAAATGTGTTACTGAATCCATATCTTCATCTCAAGATATCCTCAACTCTTTGACGGCTAACGTGAAGTATCTCATAAGCTTCATCATATTTTTACTGTGTGGTATATCCCCAAAGCGAAGTGAGTATTATAAAAGTACACAAAAATTTCAATTGAAGGTTTATCATAAAAAATTATTTAAAGATTATATTAGATTGAAGTCATCCAAGAGTTCATTTTGTTGCCGTTCATATTGCGAAACGCAAATTTCAATGTGAATAATATTGCCTCTCCATAAAACCACAATATACAAGTATAATTTTTAATTCAAACTGGTATAGCAATGCCTATGGATCAATCTCATTAGGTTAGACGCAATGGGATACCCAAATGGGAGACAACTTAAATGCCATGTTCTTATGGTGAGATGGCGACAAAAGTATATAAAAATAACAACAGAAAAAAAAAACAGCCTCAGTCTGGCAGGCTACATAACATCCAACATATTCTACACTTGAGAATACATATTGAAGCTGATCAACCTCTTTTTATTAAACATCTCGTTTATTCTCCACAATAATACCGAATGAGAAGATGATGTGTATGCTTCAATATGTGCATAACCGCCATAGAGTCGGATTGTATACAAACGCGATGATTAAAGAGATATACAATTCTGAAAGGTATAAGGCATTCTCGATAATAATGAACCTAATCGGAATCACCGCAAAAGAGGTTTCCCGTATTTTCTTTATCTGTCTCCTCTCTCTGTCTCTCTCGTTCACTCTCATTTCCATTTTCAACCAAAATAGCAGCATCAACCATTCAATGTCCAATTCAATTCTTAAGGTAAACGAGATAAACAAATGAATCAAATACGTACAGGTAAACTTAATTCCATTTCAGTTTTATACGTGTTACTTTGTTTTTCTTTTCTTTTTTTTTTTAGTGTTCTTCACTTGTTGGTGAACTCTCTTCTGTTTCATTTTGTTGTTTACAAGAGGGTCTCCGGTATTATAAATGTTCTCCAATTTTGTGTTTCATTTTAACTGATTCACTTAAGAGGCTCAATGGTTTCAGTTAATCGCCAACGAAATTCAATGTATCGCAGAATACATAAAACGTGCTTTAGCAAAAAGGAAATGTTAGTAAGGAATGTTAAGTAACAATCATTTTTGTTAAGTCCGCTCAAATACTCTTTGGTTCTGGAACCAACAATATTATTTTGTATTTCATTTTGTTTCTTTCTTAATTTAGTTTAACTTCAGTGTTACGATTGTTCTACAGGAAAATCATGTTTTTTTTTTCTTTCTTCTTATGAAGAAGATGGCAGTATAAATAAAGTAATATCGATAAACGTGTAAAATTTGTAATACCATAGGAGTTGAAAATTGCATGGATAATTTATACCGAAAAAATAAGATACAGATGAATTCAAAGCCATAAGAATGGTATCAAATTTAAAATTTTCTATCTTTCATTACGATTCTTCGCAGTTCAGTTTTTGTTATTTCGTAAATTCCGGGGTTCCACACTCACAGTCTACGTTTCGGTACAAGACATAAGAAAATCCTAATTTATCTTTAAACAAGAAGAGTACTTCCATTCATAAGGGAATAACATTTCGTTACTCGCAGCAGGTTGCAATCGGTATCAGGAGTTAGTATCGCAACCTTCACAGCATCTAATGCCAATCGAATTGTAGTAAATTATTTCTTATTTCTTACTGGAAACTCCTCTCTCCACCCGAATTGATTCGTTTTTATTTTCTGGGATATTCTCAACTGACTCTTGACTATAACACCATAAATATATTATCGGTAAAAGAATACGATTTAAGAAGGCATTTCCACGTACCAACTCTAGATGATATGTAGTTTTCTACCATCTCATGTTATACATAGATATATGTTTCCTCTTTTCATTTCATATATTTTAGCATCATCACACCGTTGTATAGATTCTATAGACAGTAGAGACGTGAATCACACTCTATATCCATTTGGTTTAACTAAAAGCAGAATATAAACGCGTACCTAACATTTTTATTTGATAGGCGCCAACTTGACGGATTTTTGCTTGAGAAGAAAGCATACACACCATTGGATGCTGGGTTCCTGAGTATCATTTAATATTATTTTCATATAAATGAAAGGCAGCAAAAAAAAAAACACTAAACTATAGGAGAATACACATTGAATAAAATGAGAACACCGACCTATTCACTCTACATCATCAACCCAGCATAGTTAATATGGATATTTGGTTGGCAGAAAATATATAAAATTCAAAGTACAATTTTCTCGTTATACATGCACAGGGTACCACATACCAAAAAGAAATAGTGTCTCTTTATTTCGGTCGTTTTGTATTCCTTTTGCCTATGATCTTATTACGTTATTTCAAATATTCAAGTGTTATATTGTATGGAATTCAACCAGAAAAAAAAAGTCAACAATTGCTGTCTATCGCATGGCAGGAGACGACAACTGATAAACAATAGAATTTAAGGATCACCCATAATTTGTAGGGTAAAACCGATTGTTCTAAATCCAATCTTGATGGAATATCCTTTTCTCGTTAACATCCATCACCATTTCAAATGAGTAATATGAATGATGTATAGTGTAATACCAGATGATTTTCTCCAATCTCAATGTTGTATCTCAAAAAGAAAAAACTGGGTATTAATACTTTCTATGTTCTATGCCGAAATAACGAATCGCAAAGAGAGCGAATACACCATTAAAAGATGAGAACAATGCCAAGTTAAGATTCTTTAAGTGGTATTCAATAATGCAGACAATTTATTCTATTCATGTCAAATGTCTGGTATTCTCTTCCTACTTCACAGATCTGATTACCAATTCTAAATAGTTTAATGCGATTTTATATCTGCAGTGTGACTAAAATATTCACTTGGCTGCCATTGAAATTCGCTACTCTCTTTATTTTTATTATAAATCCGATGAATGTGACTGTCAGAAGAATTTTCATTCATGATTTCATATAAAATATTCGAATTCTATTGCACGAATTACATTTTCTGTTGCACAAAAATGAAAAAAAAAATCTTCACTCAATTTGCGTATGTAGACTAATAATCATGACTTCATATAAACTTGTTGCTCTTTTGTTGACGTCAACACAATTACCGAAAATAAAACAAAATCTTTTTAAAATTTCCTTCAAGTCATTGATGGAAAATTATTTCAGTAGCAACAATCATATAATTCCATGGATTTATATGAAATCAAATTGATAATGCTCATTTGATACTAAAACGACACAAAGAATAAAAACATAAAACGAGACTCAGCAATGATTACAAAACTTATTATGTGATAAAGTTGTTCTTAATATTCCATTTATAGCATCCAATTTAATAGTGTCTTATGCTAAAAAAAAACACATCACATAAAATGTCTCAAGATTATCATCATCTAATTGAATAATATTGAAAGTTTGTTAGTCTTCTTTCATTCACCATCGTTTTTCGTCATTACCAACCAAAACCAACAGACTCATTATCACATTATCAGTATTAAAAACAAAAAAAAAAAGGAATTGAACCTTATTCTGTGTCAAGTGATAATTGATGTGAAATTAAAACTTTATAAACTCATCATGCATTTGCAATTGAATTAACAGTGTCACGATGTCTTCTCTGTTTTCCTTCAACTTTATTATCATGTTAAATAATTAATATTTTCAATTCCATCATTTTTTTTTTCGCGCATAAGATTATGCAAATTAAATTAAATTGAAAAATTATTAGTCATAATGGATGGCCATCCGGCTCGAATTATTATTTTTTTTCCTAAATGCATCACAGTAGATGCAGTGGAATACCACACCATCTCTGTATCATTAACTCTCTTAATGGGATGAAGAATAAGAAACAAAAAAAAAATTATACCAGAAACCGACTATCAAATGTTCAATGTATAAACTCAAAATCAAGAGATGAAGTTATCACATAATGCAGTATTTAAAGAATCACAGTGTTGTTTCATTTTTTTTATGTTTTGGTTCATTTACGGGTAAAGAGAATGGATATGACGTTACTGGCGCCAATAAGGCGACGAAAATAATTGTTGATTTTAAGTCAGTCTACTGGCTGTTTTTTAGCTTCACTCATTGCTTCTCGGGTCTCTCTCTATCTAAGAGAGTCGAGTATTTTTTTTTTATTATTATTATTATATTATGTATAGATTGTATGTTGTTTAGTTGTATTTAACAAAAAAAAAAAATAACGATGAAATAACACCATTTAAAATATGTAAAGGCCGCGATACACCCGCCGCGAGGGATTTCACCATACAGTTTTTTTTCATCATCACCAAATCATAAATATACATACAATATTTTAGTGTACAAACTTCTCGTGTATAAAATTGATTCTCAAAGTGAATGCGCGAAATAAATTTAAATAAAAATCATTACGAGATTTATTTTACAGTGTATTTTCATTATGCATAAATTAATTTAGTCAATTCAAATCTCTCAATTGCAAATAATCAAATTGATCGTCTCTGCCAATTGAAACTGTACAAATTTACTGTTGTGTTCTTTTATTTTAATTACATACCATAAAGTAATTAATTATAACCTCTACTTGCCTAAACAATTCTAAGTATTTTATATTCCTCTCCCGGTATCCTTAACTTATTTTAATTTGGATACTGTGTACAAAGTTATCCAAAACACAATGGTTGATTCCATTCATTGCACAAAACATACTCACATAATAATGTCATGTTCATTTTATGCCATAACAAATTTTTTCCAAAAAAGATTTCAAATGAAATTGTTTTTACTCCCCAAAATAACATGGAAAAATGATTAATTTTACTGTCGGGGCGGAAAATCATTTAAACAATACAAGTAAAATTTCACTCTCATACCAACTAGACAATCATAAAGGTCCAAAGAGATTCTGTTGAAAGGAAATTGATACGAATTCACCGCTTTTCTTTTTCAATGTATTGCATGGCATTGTCTCTATTCGTCTACACTTATTAATAAGTGATTCTGGTTTATGGGAATTCTGCTGATTTTGTTGTATGTGCTCACCCGAAAATTTTCAATCTTCAATATACTAAAATCATCCCCCGCCTCCGCCTCCGCCAAATCCAAATCCTTATCGTGGTTACAGTCGTAACATTAATTTCTTACACCGATGAAGAAATACATTGCCGTACGCTTTTACGAGCAAAATTACAGATTCTCAACACTTCAGCTGGTTGTATAACGGTTACCTAGGCAACATTGTTGGTATCTCATAAATGTTTTATCTAGACACTTATTTTCCAACTGAACCATATTGAAGAACTTATGGAAATTTTCTTCTCTCTGTTGTCTTTTCTTTTTCCCTTTTCTGTTTAGCCGTTTCTTGCCTCCAAAATTTGATGATATTTTGCCACGATCTACCACGGATACAAAATGATTCGACATTTTCCGTTACTGTATCGCGTTTAATATACAATTTTCATGTGTCCTTGCTTTTTATCGCTATTACTTTCCATCACCACCCAAAAAGAAAAAAAAAAAAAAAACAAAAAAGAAAAAGAAAATCCAAGCAACCGAATGGAAAAGACCCCAGTCGTATTACAACTCTACTGAATTTGTATGACACTGTTTTGCTCTCTATCTCTCAAGGGTATTCACCATGCTACAGAGTTATTAATTGAGGGATGAGGTTGTATGATTGTGACGCGTTATAATAAATGCGTGAAATCATTTCAAGCTGATGTGTATATCAGGGTGTTGTTAGGATCAACTGGGATGCTGTGCCAACCATTCAATGGGATGAGGTGTTAGATTGTAAACATTCAAAGGCACACACCAAAACATTGCGACGCTTTTATACTACAAGATAGCGCAAATTCGTATACTGCGCACTTGTTGCAAATACTTTTTCTTTCCTTCAGTTCTTGTGTTGCTTGTCCTTTTTGTTTTTGTTTCGTTTTTTTCCTCCTTACTAAGTCCGACCTATACATTTTCCATCGTGACTCAAACTACATAACAAAATAGGGAAGATATTGGGGCTACGTTATAAGTAAACTGTGATTAGATACATCCCCAATATAAAAAAGGCACAATAACAAAACAAGGATTTTCATGAGAGCAAACAGAAAAACAACACGAATGTTTTTCCTATTTTTCCATTTTTGTGTATATTTCAAGAAACCATATTTATTCGATTTATTATTTCAGGTTACTTTAAAATTCCTGTCAAACATAATTACAATAAAGTACCAAAATGAACCTCTATCGGTATTTTCTGAATCAACAACAGCAAGAAAAACAACAACAATCTATGTCAACTCAACATATTATAACAAAAAAAAAAAACGCCAAACGTGTGGCTTTTACCAGACATAATAAATATGATTTTTTATCCTCCAAATGGACAGGTGATTCCATTGAATACGATTTATAAAAAGTTTTTTGTTATTTTTTTGTTCATCTCAATCACGATTAGTTTAAAGCAAACGAAACATTCTACATAATGTTATTAAGTCCACTTTTGGGTTCCTTTTCGGGTGGTACATTTTTTACTTGGCTTCATTGCCAACTAAAATATTCTTCTTTTATATGACGCAGATATTAGTAACAGTTTATATGCAAACTGACCAGTTGTATCCATAACAGAAAAAAAAAATTTGAAACAAAAAATTGAAACGGAAAACCGCAACAGTATAACAATATTCAAGAAGAAAAAAAAAAACGATCGAAATTATAATAAAAGAAATATATAAACTCGAACTGACTATGACTAAATGGTAATCTCATATTAAAGTTAATATATGCCATGTGAATATACCCGTGTTTATATGATGCATAAACGTAACGTGTAAAAACTATGCAATACAATTCGTAATTTTCCTCCCCTACCATACGTGTATAACCGTCAAGTGATTCTTGGATCTCATTTGTGAATTCTTGTATTTTCTTCTGTTATGCACCAGATCATGAAGTAGTTTATAAAGTTGTAGTTCAACCGGTTTACTCTCCTGTTCATTTCATACCAGATAAATATGAAGTTATATCGATGGCACCAGCATAAATTTTTATTCATTTTGGTACATTACAAATGAATAAATCCCGCCACACTCATCGTGTATAGAAATTCATAACAGAAACTACTCCTAAACGTATGAACATTAAAAGCGAATCATAACAACAGAAGAGACAACGTATGAACGTCTTCAACATGAATACGATGGATGAATTTTATATAAAGTTTCTTCTGTGTGGAACGGTTGCACAACATAATAACATAAAATGCGATTCATTTGAATTTATGTGAATGAAACGGATAACTCAGGACTTATGGTGCCAAACATGTGAACTTTTCCCATTCCATTGATTTTCATCTGTCTCATCTCTTCACTGCCACTTTGATATTATGGATGATGATTGTTATTCAAGTAGAAGTCTTTGAATGCAGTCAGGTTTGAAAATTGCAAAGATTTTAGTTTTCTTTTTCATCTTCTTGTTATTATATTCTGTACAGCTAGTCAAAGAGAACGACCAGGCGGATAAAATTGTACCGAACCAGTTTCTTTATATTTTAATTTTTTTTTTTGTTTCTGAAATGTCTTTATGTTTTTCACTCTCTGAATCCGCATTACTTTGAAGTGTATTCTCTGTTTTTCTTCTCTCAAATGTACAACAACAAATGATTTGCAATTTAAGTGTGTTATATTCACCAAACTCTCGGGCGAGAATTGTATTTAATATGGATTTGATTCAACCATATGTTGTCTCATGGCATTCAATTAAACATGAGTGGCACATATGGATTCATCGTTTATGACCATTCCGTTTAAATACGCAACATAGTGCCACACAGCATCCAATTAACAGAAATCAGAGATACAGTGGTTTTTCTTGCCTTCAGTTATTACTCTGTTAAATTTATGTGAACACGAAGAGAGAGAAAATATAACAACATGAATGGGTTTCGGTCATCTCCATTACGGAATCTCTGTGATTCTTAATTGCATATTGCCAAAAGCTGTTTAGACGATATTAAATTCCAACTATAAGAGCCAACAGAAGAGTTCACCAATGGTAAGTCATCAAATATACAGAATTTGCACCCATTGTTACACAAAGTTAAAATAAAAAAAAAACTATTATGGTGATTATTCACGAATAACCATAAATGGTTGAGCATTGATGATTCATTTAATGATAATTTGTTGCCATTATTTTTTTCCTTTCAACTCATCAAAACAACTTTACGTGTAATTAATCGAATGATTCCATACAGAGAAATAAATATCAAACAAATACCAGTAATACCATAGGAACAAAAAACTATCAGTAATATCATTTAAATGCAATTAAATAGGCAAAAGATTAATCTTTAAGATTAAATGGAAAATTAATTTTCATAATCCATTTATTATATAGTTATTACTTTTTTCTAGATTATTATGATGTACACATATTGCTGCCTAAAGAAGAACATCATCATCGTTTATTTAAATCTCATCTCTATGCCAAATACCAGAGTCTGTTTATTATTAGACTATGCAACTACCCAATTGATGAAGGCTTCAATTGCCACACACATCACTCGTTGAGGTGGTAACAATCTCATTCCTCTATGTAATTAAATAAATTACTTTAAACTACTCAATGTAACAAGACATTTATGAATAGAGGAATTGTTTTCAAATAAAAAAAAATATAAAACGTAGTCGCAATTGAATGCAACATTGGATAGACATTAAATAGCACTGTCGCCACAGTATTTTTTTTATAACAACTGATATAGTTAACCAAATGCCATTCCATAATGAAATTGATCCAAATTGATATTGATAAACAAAAATAAAAATGCCATGAATCATAAGACTTCATTGAACCATTTAATTCTTAATACATTCCAATAAAGGTATGAGTGCTACTCAAAATTATCACATTGATTCTTCGTTAATTTACATTCACTTGGGTGTCCTTTTAAGACAATCGATACTCATTTTAATAAATTCCTCATAAATAAACTCTAATTTGGTTAAAATTATTTCGCAATACATTTTCAATAATAAAATTCCATTATCAAAACTTTTTGTAATTATGTGATTTAGATTACTTCAAGTTTATTTAATAATAATCATGATGTGTGAATTCCTAAAACCGCCCCAACGTACACCGATCAGTTACTGATTAACTGATTGAAGAAGCACCGTGCAAAAATATATTTTTGACAAACCAACAAACAAACATATAAAATATCACAATTTTAACAGCCATCCAGTATTTAATCATTTGAGTACGCCAACGCATCAACATTATAGGAATTCAAATTGTGTCATTATAAATAGAACGGAGTCTAATATAAATTTTCCTTGCCCATTTCTCAATACTTTTCATATAAGATACAAATTCTTTGTTTGCTAAAAAAGAAATCACACACTCTATACATACGATATGTAAATGAATTAAATGTTTAAAAATATATGCCAAAGAAAACAATTTGTAAATATCTTACATTGAATGTTAATCTTTAATTTATATTTTTTGCAATCCCATTTTATCCAAGTGAGAAAATAAAAAAAAAAAATTCCACCATCAACAAAATGCCCATAATGTATCAAGCCGTTTAAGAAACTACGCAATGATTCATTAACTAAACAATAACTTCCACAATCCATAAGTAAATAGTAATAATTTCTCAACAAACATGGTATACAGGTAATCACTTAACCATTCATTATCTTCTTCTCGTCGTAATAAAATTTATTTCTTATTTTAAAATCGAAAATGCCCAACTAATTACTCAGAGGTGTTAAGCAAACGACAATAATATTCAACTCTTTATACAACATTTTTTATTTACTTCGTATTACACTTTGAAATGATATTAATTATTTAATTATGTACAATACACCTCACGCTAAACAACTGTTGTCTACCGTTTCTTTATTTCTAAAACGTCAGTTGAGATCATGATTCCAACATGATATCATAAATTCAAGATTGATTATACTTTATAATTATAATTCTTATATTTTATTTTTTATTATAAATATGACTCAGGTGAACACTGAATTTTAATAAAAAAATAAATGTAAAAATAACACTGAATTAGTTCGTTATTCACTTGACGGTGTGTTATAGTCTAAATATAAAAATGGTATTAACAAAACCACACGGTATTTTATTTATTTTGCTTGGGTACACCATTCTCTCTCTCTTGCTCATTGTATATGTTGTTGTATTTTACCATCCACACACAATCAACTCGCTTATGAGCAACGGAAAATACAATGTTGTTGGGGAATCCCTTACGTAATCCACCCAATACTAAATAAATTGTAAAACGGTTGTATATGATCCGCATTATTTGATAGGCGTTCTCCAAACGTTATTATTATTACTTTTTGGGATTTCTTTTTGTAATTCCGAATATAGTCTACTTGTTTTAATATTAAATTCCCTCCTCGGTACATGTAATTATTTCATTCCAACAATTTTATAAAATGTTAATTGGAAATTATAAAACAAATATTAATTGGTGCCCAAAAATAATCTCTGACTAAGTGCATTCATTTGTAGTAAAAGACTTTGTGGTTTTCTAGTAACACCGGATTTAGGAAAAAAAAAAATACTTTTTAATTTTGTTTTCAATAAAAATACATTCATTCAGTGTACACAATGTAATCAATTTAATGAAAAGAAAATTCCATCTAAAATTCATTTTCATTTGTTGATTTTTTTAAATTCAACGTGATTTTGACTTAAACCAGTATACCACCACCGTAAAAACATAGAGAACACTGAAGAATAACTCATTGAATAACTGGTTGTTGTGTAGGATTTTCCTCGTTTATTTTCAATTCTTTTTATTTTGATTCAACGAAATAGTTGTTCATATTCCTTGGCAAACCATAAAAATCCAAATCAATGAAGGTAATACTCTAACTGGGTAGAACTCTCAAATAACGATAAAGTTTTTCTGTCTGACTCAATACAAAGTGTTTATTTGATTTCAATTCGAATAATATTATAAGAAAGATTCAATGAATAACGTTAAATAGTCTTACAATATTGTTTTTTTTATTCGTTCAAGATATTTTATATTTCTTATTCCATTCCAATTCTTGTTTATATTTCAATTAAGATCACATAAATTAAAAAATAAAATAAAGTAAGAGACAACAAGAAAAACGTCTTAAACTGGACAGGTAATGTAGTATCCGTAAACTTTAGTATATTCTATTCAACAATTTATTGTTGATCGATTCACACAAATTATATTATTATTTCTTTACTTCTTTTCAATTTCGATATTTATTCTTCACAAAATTAGTAAACCTGTAGCGAATTAAAATTCAATGATGATCAATTTTAATAACCCGATGATCGAAACATTTCATTTTAAAATCCAATTTGCTTTTGTACTCATAAAATCCAAGACACTAATTTAACGATATAAAATCAATGTATTTAACTCAAAGAATTTAAAATATCATTATTCTTTAGTTAAAAATTACGCCATCATGATTCATATGATACTGAATCATGAAAATTGAATTATAGTCCCCATATTAGCTTAGAGCAATATAACCAAAGTGCTTTAGATAGAAAAAATAAAAAAAAAAACAATATTGATATGATAATGTAAATTCAACTACCTCTTGAGGACAATGAGTAAACATGTCAACTTGTAAGACAATTCCAATAAAAACATATCAAATTTGACGATAAAATCTGCACACACCATTATCGGTCATAAACATAAAATCAGGGGAAACTATTAAAAGAATTCAATTTGAACCAATTACTTCGTACGGAAATATGTTATCAATTAACTTCATTGAACAGTAGTTTCCAGTTCACTTATCATTGCATTGCAACGAGTGAATACTTCAAGGAATTGTCACACACTTAATTTAATCAATAAAAAAATCTACACTTACTTGATTTAGTTACACCTCGTCGCCGTGCCATATCGAATAATCAATATTCTTTATAGTAAATATAGATAACAGCAATACTATTTCCCTCAAATAGACTGTGAATATTCTTTCAGGATGTAATTTGCAAATATTCCAATGATAATATTACTATATCCAGCAGTCAATTTTATCCTACAAACCAAAGAAAATAAAATCAGATTAAAATTTTATACAAACATCCGATGATGGTAATTTTCATAAGAAAAACTTCTTCAATTTTATCTTATGCAAAAAAAAAAAACTGGCAAATGAATTATGATAACATAAACGTTAATACCAATTTGGAAACCAAATACCAGAAGATTTTTCATTTCAATTTTTGCACAGTAGACGCAAAACGAATAAAAATCAAAACGATTTTTTCAATTTCCGTTGACCCAACGGTCATAATACAACTGATGAGAAAAGATCGAATCATAAGCCATCACCTTTATACAATGAAATTCATAAATTCATGATAATCATACTATCGCTCACATCAAATAAACAAGTACTGATGTACCCAAACCGATTAAAATTACACTCTATTCCTCCTGTATACATATTGTTTTAATAATTTTTCGCGAATTCCGTTCCGTCCAACTGAATCATAAACATTTACTGTAAAACACATAATACCAACTTATATCTATAGACATAAAATATTATTTGGTTCAACAAAATAAAAAAAAACAATTATGTAGATTTAAGCAGAATTCGAATACAATTCTGATTAAATTCAGTTTTAAATGGAATCCAATATTATTAAACAAAAACGCTCTTTCAAAAGTGTTTAATACACATGAATCAAAATACAATTGGTCTTTCGACAATATACACCACATTCCATTCATTCGTATGGTAATTCTCACAAATAAGTTCCCTCCGGTTATTATTTTGTACCCCATATGATTTACTTGATTCAACTAATTCGTTTTAAATACTGCTCAAAGAAATATACAAATACTGTTATTTATTAGCCACCTCATGAGTTAAACGGGTAAATTTCACTGATTTCGTCTGGTTCTATTTGCAATAGGTGAATTTAAAAACATCCCCCCGCCAACATAAAATATTCATGCTCAATTGCTCATTGAAAAAAAAACCAATGATTTCAATATGAAAAATTTACTATAATTTATTAATATAAATAAATATTAAAAAATCTGCCTCCACATGCATTTTATTTTAAACTTTTGAATTAGCTGACATGCAACTAAATATTTATAATTAAATTGCCATACAGACTACAGAAGAATAAACTCTGAGACAAACTCTAAACAATTTGAATTCATTGAGAGATGAGCCTTCTGTTAAGATCACATTGACATCATAAATTCATAATCTTATTATTAAATCATGATTCTTAAATGAACAACTAAATGATGTTGATTTTCGTTAATATGCCCATTGAAACACTTAACCACGTTCATAAATTATATATGCAAATACTATGTCATTTAATAAAGATGCAATTACTTATATAATTGAGATCACATACACACACATTCGCATAACTAACCAGAGCAATTGTTATTCAGGAAAATTCACTCAATTCAAATTAAACTCAATTAAACGAAATTTTTTTCTTTTAAAACGTGATTCGTATTTTTCTGTATAGCAGACAGCATGTGAACTTTTATTTAAAAAATAACCAGCGAAAAAAATAACTCCAACAAAAAACGGTTAATAAAGTACATTGCCAATTATCAAGCATATCAGAATTCAAAGAACAGTGAAAAAGAGCAATGGTTTCTTTTATTATTATATTCGCTAATTTATTAAGGAATGTGAAATCAAACCAAGTTTGTACAATTGAACGAAATTAATTCCTAACCACCTACTGAAATTACCATTAACGACAACATTAAATCTGTTCACTACCAAACTATTTACCCAAAATAATTAATCGTGTTTACAGTCAGCCAGCTAGTTGCCTACAAGTCAACATAAATAAAAAAAAAAAAATTATTAATTTACTTAGGAGTTCCATAGGCATTCGAGTACATTATGAAAATCTGTTATTAATCTTGTACCATGGAATACACCGTAAACTTAAAGCTCTTCCATTCAATAACTTACAATAAGTCTCACAGAATTAAAACAAAAATAAAACAACAAAAATATTATTCAATCCAACAAAGTTAATAAAATTCGCGACAAAAGACGCGGAATTCCACGTTTTAATCGAGTTTAATACATATTTTTTTATAAAAAACAAAAAAAAAAAACCAATTGGTATATTTCACATTTCGCATACCGATGAATGTCGTGCAATTTTTATTTTTCAATTTGTTCTGTATTTTTTTTGTATTATTCATTTGAATTTTGCCTACATCATACCGAAATTTACGTTCAATGAGTAGACGATAAAACAAAAAGGAATACCCCTACAATTTCAAAAATACCTACACTACCATTCAACATAATATAATGATATTCATGAGAGTCTACTCCACTGGCACAAGTTCTTGATGCCACCGTATTGCCAACAAAGTGGAGACTCTTGTCGCCTATAGTATCACGTACTATAAAACCAGAGAGCTAAATACATACACGTTTTAAGTTAAAGCATTTTAATATGCATACAAAATTATGCTATATACAACATTTGTACAATAAAAAATAAAGTTACACATAAAATACCAATACGAATACGTAGCTTAATTAAACGTCTCCATACGATTAAATTTTATACAGATGAGTGCAATTTCATTTAATAACCCCATAGTGAATGAGAACGAAACAAGAGACAATTTAAATCCCAGGCAGCTGAACAAGAATACAGCCAGTGGCCTTTGACAATTATACACGAACAAAATTATTACTCCCATTACAAATCTGTTCCTTTAATAAAACTACATGTACGACAACAATTTAATAAATTTAACTGAAATCAAAATGATTGTACACCGTAAATGGTATCATATTTGATTCATCGAAAAATCACGAGTGTTGACAATCAAACAATTTGGGCAGATAAAATAGACAGTCATCAGTCTCGACTTGCCTTCTTAAGTCAATCGCGATAATCTTTTGGAGTCACCACTGGATAATGTCATCAAAATGCTTACTCTTCATCTTTCATAAATATTCAATTGTTTACATAAGTCAGTCTATCAAAGTAAACCATAACAATATTTTTAACTTTCTGGTCATCCATTATTGGCATATTCTAATCATATAACTCATCGTTTAATCAACAGCCAAACGAATTTAAACAGCACATTTCGCAGTTTATTTATCAAATAATGTTAATCATGTCGGTTTAATTTAAATACAAAATGAATAATCTAATTCACCAACTCTATGTATTTCAAATTTTTTAAATTATTCTATTAAACATTAAATATAATCGTCTGATTAAACCGTTTTTTTTTTTTAGTATTTCATTCAACTTCTTTGTAGCCTCCTTCTATTTATAAAAAAAAAATCACTACAAGACGATAGAGTAATATTATTACATAAAAAAAATTTAAGGAAAAAAATAATCCAACTACAACTTGAAATAAATACTAACAGAAAAATAAAACCAACAACAAATTTATCGTCACTTTAAAAATAGAATAAATATAACCATTTTATACATTTCCGTTTTATAACAACAAAAAAAAAATTTATACGATTTCATTCCTATGTATTTGATTTTCTGTTCACTTTGATATTACTTTGAACTTTGGCTATGGTCGCTCCTCAACTGATTATACTGTAGTTAACTGTCAGTAGATAGACCATTTTTACCGCATAAATACAAAATAGCCATTCAATTGGGTATGATTCGTGAACAAAATTAACATTGGATAAAGAAAATAGTAACCAAAACTATAATTCAATGTACAGAGATTTTTTCATTTTAATATTTCTAAATAGTTAAAGAAAAACATTGAAAAAGAGTCAGCTCTAAATGAAAACTTATCCATACATTCATTGTTCAATTGCCTCTTTATACTTTTTGATATTGAGACGGCGAATACCCCATAACATCTATGAATTTATGACGACAACAAAAACAACTTACTCATTTCCATTGCTACTACTTATTTCAGTAAATACCTAGTGTAGTGTGACTACAACTAACTAATTGAGTATATGTATACATTCGATGGTCTGAAGTCGGACATGTACAACCATCGAGTCAATTTTAAACTGATTATGGGCTATTGAACGTTTTTATTCGTGTTTGATGTATTCCAAACTATTTTGTACGTAAATCAGTCAACTTATGAAGGCAACACACTATTATTGACTTGGTGAAACCATTGGAATACCAAAAAACCATATAGATTTTAGACGCTATCTACAGATTATACGGTACTGTAGACTTGATGGGTACCTCTTACTCGACTCATACCATAGTTCGATCTCTTGTTATGACCAACAAACTGACCAAAATCAACCAACTGACGTTGCTTCTCAGTGTTCATTTCATTTAATTTAAAAAATCATGAATATTTTAAACTACAACATAAAATTAAGTCTTTACTTTTTAATGAATTTTATTTGATTTCATAGTTGTTGATCTCGTCTAGTAGTTGCCGCGTAACACTGAAATGAGGCACGAGCATCACACTTTTATTTAAAATGAACCTGAAGGTCGACAACGAGATGACGAAGATTTAAGGAATTCATATTCATAATAGCCAAAAAGTTTTAATATGTTTTGATGACCCATTTTATGGCCAATCTCTAGCTATCTCTCGTTTGCCATCAGATTAATATTGATTCTCATCACATGAAATAATCTTAAAAACAAATCAAAAATGAATTAATTCTCTCCACATATATGAAATTGAAAAACAACAGTGTTGATACTCTCATGAACACACTTTGCTACTTATCCCTTTAGTCACACAACATTCCAATGGATTATTAATAAAATGCTACAAAATAATCAATTTCAAAAGTTATGAATATTAGTTAAAGAAAAAAAGAACAAAATAGTAACAAATCAACTGAATAATGACGAGTCATCACCATTATCAAACGGAATTAATTGTGACGTAATCATTGGGATTGCCTTTTCACAAACACATTAAATTTTAGTGAGGGAATACCACAGCAAATAACATTTTTGTAATTTAGTTACGGATGCGCCAATCACTTTTCATTAGATAATCTCTCTATTCAACAGAATTTTTATTTGTTTCAGTTCCTATTCGATTTTCTAGTTACAAAAATAAAACCGTTTTTATATCATTCTATAAATATTTGAAATCCCTTTGACTTGAATTTACTCTCCACTGTTGAATATTTTTGTTTCCTCCTTTCTAGCCAAATAGCTACCGACTGGGTATTACAATCATAAGTCACCGAACCATAAATATAAAAACCAGAGTATAAAAATAAGAAAAAATAAAACGAACAAGTCCAAAGTCGCTCCTTTTGCACTTGATTACGATACAAAGATGTGATTCAATAGCACCGGAGAGTGGTGGAGAGAGTAAGAGAGTCAAAACAAGATAAATGAAGGCATTTTTGGGGTGTCTTTCTCTGTAGCTCTTTACGTAAGTGAGTGTCACACGAACACACCACCACCTGGTATGAGGGTGATGATCCAAAGGAATTTTATTGCCATACCTAAAATACACTAACTTGTTTACGACTTTACCATATTGTGTGCAATTCCAATTAAATGCAATGCCTAAATTTCTACAAATGCACTTGTAGACTGTGTGTCTTAATAAATCCTATTAGTTGGTTTCCTTTGTGTACTCACGAATCGTTATCACTATGCTAATTTGCAGTTACATATAATTAAATACTATTTTCCCTTTTAATAAGGCACTTGTATGAATAATTAGATGCGTACCAAAAAATACCGTAACGCGGTATAGGAAATCCAAGTCAACAACACTTGTCCAACCAATGGAAGAACATTCCTGCCGCCTAAAAAAATGCACTTGTTTTTGTCAAAACCACACAAACTATTCACTTATTCAACTGAATATCACCGAACAATTGTATTTCATACCGCACTTTTCAGTGTTAATAATTACCAATATTAAAGAGAGCTTAAATTAAAACCGATTAGACTAATAAATTAAAATAGTTTAAATATTAAAATGTTTTTATTTTTTTTCAGAAACAAGTAACTTCTTCTTCTTGAAAAATTGGTTCTTGAAAATTTATACGCGTGTTACCAACACGAAGTTCAGAATGCGACTAAATTGCGACTAGCAAAATTGAACGCTCCTACTCATTTTAATCGCATAGCGTCTTATCGCTTTGACGCTTTTCACCAAAGCGATTTTTCTCTCTTTCTGCTTTTAAATGGATTCAATTATTTTATAATTTTCTACAATAAATTCATTTTATGTTTTATTCAAATAGTTACAGGTGAATGCAATCAATGATTAGAGAACAGTACAACACGAAAAATCTCTTTACATCTATTAAATGATGCGTAACATGTCATACTTTCAGGACGAATCTAACCAATACAACTGTTGGAAAAATAGACAACAGATGGAAAATACTCTCTCTTTCGCAATAATAAAATAATTCCGCTCAACAGTTTATACAGAACCAACAGGTAATCCTTCTGATGATATCACAATTCCTTTCTGAGAATTGACAACACCTCGCATAGCATGGAACCAATCACCTAAAAATATTACCGAATAATTAAACAAAAATAGAATGAAAATCGTTTCAATATTTATTGTACCAATTCGAGTGTGTTTCAGGCAATCCTTAAATGCAGAGCATCCCTCCATACTGCTCAAGACCCCGAACACAGCCATGTCTGCTAGATTTGGTTTGGCGCCACCATGGAATTTTGTACGTTTTCGGTCCAATTCACCAACCCACTTGTCGCACGCCTCATACATATAAATACGAACATCATCTGTTAATCCATGGCGTGTCTTCAATCTCTTACTGATTAAATACATTGCTGTTGCACCAACGTACACCATTAAATTACGTTCCCACCGTGGAAAATGATGATCCCATTCACCGGTCTCTGAGAACCATTCGAATGTATGGAAAGCTTCACCAATTGTACGATATACATTGGGTGATATCAAGTGCACTAAATGATTATCAGCCCATTCTCTCCATTTGCGTTCCTCCCTATAATCCAAAAATAAAATTGATAATCCATATCAACTGGAATTAAAATTTTTAATTGAATGACTCACTCTGCCTCCGTAGTTTTATTCTTTGAACTCTTTTGAAGCATTAAAAAGTATTTGTTCAATATTTCATTCTTTGTACTACCATTCTCTGCTATGTACTGCACACTTGGATAATATCGTGCTATTTCTCCAATATCGGTGTCTGGATTCATTAGAAAACTGGACAATGCTGATATTATCATACTTGAATCTGTCAATTGTACGTAACGGCCATCCTTACATTTGGCCAGCAATAACGGTACTTTCTTATAACTGCTCCATTTGATGCTTTGTCTCAGTACTGCGTCAACTTCGACTACTGCATATGATAAACCCTTTGCATCCAAAAATGTTCGCACCTAAAACAAACAAACCATTATCTACTTGTAGCACAATTCAAATGCAATAGAATGGAATTATTATTTAATTCATACTTTGCAACAAAACGGACAAGTTTGAAATTGGAAAAGCACCAGATTCAAATCAGAACGATCTTCGGGATTGTGAATTGTCCTCATGATAGGTACATCGGGTAGTTTATCATAAAATTGGACTACGTCTTGTTTCCCACGTATACTCGGTCGGTTGCTCATAGTGTACCATTCATATCCGGCGATAAGCGTACCTATACATGCGCCCACTCCAGAACCGATTAAGAGCATTCTGGTGCCGCTGGTTGGTTTTGATTGTGTTGCAAAGTTTCTCACAGTACGATTCCATTGGATCTGATTCGACGGTCTGATGGTCCGGTAAGAAACAGTCCTCAGTAACCTTGAACCGGTGAGTAGTTTTTGTGATGCCATTGCCATGACTCTAGAATTCAAGTTTTAAACTTGTGGTAGCCAGGTTCTTGGATAACATTCGACGAATAAATAGACGTACTGAAAACTGAACAATCACTTCTGATTCTAATTGATTTTATTAAAAATTTTTTTTAAAAAGTTAAAAAGCACACACTCTATCTTTCTTTCTTTCTTTCGCTTATTTATTTTTTGCACACTCGTCTTCGTATTTACGCAGCTGATTTTATAGAGTCCGGCTTTATTCAGATTTTTTGAGGGGGACAGTTCTTATAATTTCAGAATCTTATAATTTATAAAATATCGTATTCGTTCAAATAATTCAATGAATTGTACATTATTATGTGGTTTGTGTAGTCCGGTATACATGTTGGGGAAATTTTCATACTTCAACTTTCAACTTCAATAATTGTGGAGTTCGCGGGGTGGTGGATACCAAAAAGAGAAGTACAATAAAATAGCGATATTTGAATCGATTATCGAGAACATGGGGAGATTGTCGACAAAATGTCGTCTTCATATATTTAATAATTAAATACAATCTTATTACAATCTACACAAATTACAATCTATAACACTAATCTGAATCAATTAACATATATCAAAATTAACATAAATATGCATTATAATCACATTTGAAAACCATTTTGACTCAAATAATTAATATGAATTACTAACATTGTTTACAAATTCTCGGAGAGTTAATAAATTGGCGGGAGCGTCTTTGCTAACTCGTTCGAAATGCTAGATGGGTTTGAAAAGGCGGTCAATTTGACAGTAATAAGGTTTGACAGTCTGATCAGAACGAGTATTTCGCGCCTAAGTACAAGCAAACAAATCAAAAATATTCCGCCAAATTTTTAATACGTAAATAAACCTGATCACAATGTTGTTGTGTAGAATGCAAATGCATAGAATTAGTTTAATAAATATTATGAAATAAGTGCAGTGTTGTGTATAAAAGATGGTTCTGGTGAATCAGCCAATGAACATGTAAGTAACCAAAGTTTGAATATGATATTAAGTTACATGAGCGCAAGAAACCAGAAACACATTTCACTTGTGAGAAGTTGGTTTTATTAAATTATTATTCTTGGGTAAGCATGAGGTAAATATGTGGGCCTCGGGGGAAGTACCTCGAACATTCATGTTTAAATACGTAGTTCTTTGGGATAAATAAGAAAAGAAGAGAAAATCTTGTTGTTTTCACATCTCCCTTCTATTCTCATTCATTCGTGTTTGACCAATATTTTCTAATTTTAATTAGTGCAGTTTTGTGTATAAAAAATTAATCTGATGATTCAGTCCATTGTTATTCACTTGTTATCACAATTAATTAATTAATACTACAGATCAATATTCATGTAATTAAAGAAAATTTACAACAGTTATCAAATTAGAAATTAATTATTTATTCCTATAACATATAATGGATATACAAGTCAATTTGAATTTGATTATATTATTGGCTTATTTCTCCACGTTCTTCCATGCATCCTAAGGATTACTGTAACTCATAATCTCATATTCCAGCAACGGTCTCTTGTCAATTTTTGTATTTGAATTTATCTGGCTGTTGGTAAAGTTCTCAACAAAGAATCGCAATAAGATTTTTGCCTATGCTTATTTATCGTGTTCTTATGTAACCGGCTTTCAATCAAAACCAGAATATTGTTAAGACTGTTTACTTACTAAAAAGTTGGTATAAAAGCCAGATGATCTTGCAATTTGGTCATCATTTGATTTGATTTTCGTGAGTTAAGTCAGTGATTAAGTACTCAAAATGATTAAGTTTATTTTTATTGGTTTGTGCGCAGCCACTACAATTTTGGCTTACGATTTTAGTGATTCGGCATACAGTAAGTTTAAATTTGAATTCTTAATTTAATTAAAACTGCAACTAAATAATTTCGAATCTATTTCAGACAATGAATTACTTGAAGATTATTTACATTACACCAGCGGTGATGAATATGAATATCCAATTGCTCGTGCACGTCGTGATACTGATAATAAATGTCATAGACATCATCATAAGAAGAATGTTGTCAAGTGCTGCAGTGATATTTCACCAATATCATCGTCTATTGAAGACACAAAGAGATACAAGAGAGAGTGCTACAATGAAATTCATCCTAAATTCGGTAAGCTAATGGAAACATTTATAATGTTGTAATTCTTATACTAATTAATATTTTATAATTATTAGAAGACGAATCAGCAAATGATTTCTTCTCATGTGATCGTTTGAATAAAACTAGAGCTGAGATCACCTGTGTTATGGAATGCGTGGGGAAGAAACAAAAAACTGTAAGAATTCCTTTTGTTTTAGCTACAATGAAATGAATTAATTTAAGTTTAACGTTAATACACAGATTGATGATGCTGGCAATTTGATCCCAGAAGCCATTAAGAAATATTTTCTAGAAGAATTTGCTTCAAACGAATGGCAAAAGAAGGTAGCCGCTGACATTACTGATAGATGTGTTGCCGAAGTGAAAAAAGAGAAGGATGAAGAATCTAAGAATCCACCAGCTCCAATTGCTGGCGTTCCAACTTGTAATAATGCCAGTTCTAAATTAGGCTATTGTGTTTGGCGTGAATTTGTCCGAGCCTGTCCAGCTTCATTCCAGGATAAATCAAAACGTTGTGATTCACTCCGTGACAAATTGGCCAAGAATCAACAACTTCGTTATGAATATTTCAAATCAGTATATCGTCATCTCCAAAAGTACTCAGGCTCAGACTCTGATAAAGATTCAGATAAAGACTCTGACAATGAGTCAGATTAATTAAATTTAATGATTTCTTCACGCCGATTTAATAAGACACTGATTTAATTTTATATTTTGTAATCTATTAATTGTGATGAAATTAATAAAATTATATTTAATGTATATCAAGTCTATTATTTTGATTTCTTAGCAATTGTATTTTTCACAAGAAACCGATGTCTGATTGGCTAGTTGACAATCACAATAATCGCACTTTGAAAGTGGTTAGTAGTCGCTACTTAAATTTTATCATTGAAAAGAGTGTGAGAGGATTATTGTATTTAGTAAATCAGTTCCGAAATTATTTTCACAGAATTAGTGTTCTAAGTGATTCTTAGAATAATTTCTAATTAAATGATAGTTTTTCAAGTAAACTTTCTCCTTTTATTTTAATCAATACATTCAAATGCATTCTATGTAATTTATTAACAACATTTTGATAATATACTAGATTACATATAATAAATCTATGGTTTGTAATTTACCTACATTTATTTAATTACATTTATATTTACACATGGAGTGGAATTTGAAAAGTTAAAAAATATTGGCGGGAGCGTCTTTGCTAACTCGTTCGAAACGCTTGATGGGTTTAAAAAGGCGATCAATTTGACAGTAATAAGGTTTGACAGCCTTGTTTCGCGCCTGTTTACAAGCAAACAAATCAAGAAGATTCCGCCAAATTTTTAATACGTAAATAAACCTGATCACAATGTTGTTGTGTAGAATGCAAGTGCTTAGAATTAATTTAATAAATATTATGAAATAAGTGCAGTGTTGTGTATAAAAGATGGTTCTGGTGAATCAGCCAATGAACATGTAAGTAACCAAAGTTTGAATATGATATTAAGTTACATGAGTACAAGAAACCAGAAACACATTTCACTTGTGCGAAATTGGTTTTATTAAATTATTATTCTTGGGTAAGCATGAGGTAAATATGTGGGCCTCGGGGGAAGCACCTCGAACATTCATAGTTAAATACATAGTTCTTAATATTTGGTATAAAGAAGAAAAGAAAACAAAATCTTGATGTTTTCACGTCTCCCTTCTATTCTCATTCATTCGTGTTTGACCAATATTTTCTAATCTCAATGATAAATTGGATGTTATTTTGGTCAAAGATACATTGTATTCAATACTTTTACTATACTAAATGGAATTCTCAGAAGAGCCCAAAATAAAAAATCATCACACCGTTACCTGTGGTGTATTGAACCCACAATACAAATTGGCAAAAAATATTGAATTTCAAAACAGAAAAAACAGAAACATAGGAAACATTCTGAAGCAAATAGATACATTTTAATAATAATACGCATCACATGAAATTAACAATTTGACTACATTTAGTTCATGATTATTAGATTACATTACTTCTCTCGTGGTAATGAAGAATAAAGTGCCTGCCAAAATGATAAATTCTTCAGTCATCATCATTCATGTGTTTCAAGAAATTCTTAATCTTGAAATTTTTAGAAGAGACTTGGAGCTCTCTCGTCTATTTTAAACTGATTGTTGTTCTTAAGATATAATTCGCATGAGTTAGATAAATAACATTTAATCGATAAAAGAGCTAAATACAAAAATCGGGTTTAAAATTCGTCTTACATTTCAGCTTTTTCTAATAATAATTAATTGCTTATTCATTTCCATCAGCGGAATCATTCTGTGTATTCACCAAATTTTCCACTAAACAAAAAATTTTTAATCTGAATTCTTGTTGAGTTTGACTTGCTGGAGTGTGTTACCTTAATAAGATACACATTCTCAACTTCTTTGGATATTCCTCCAATGTTTGCAATTGAATTTATCTGGCTGTTGGTGAAGTTCTAAACAAAGAATCGTAATAACATTTTTTTGTATAATACTTATTTGTTGTGTTCTTATATTTGGTTGTTATGTAACCGGCTTTCAATCAAAACCAGAATATTGTTAAGACTGTTTACTTACTAAAAAGTTGGTATAAAAGCCAGATGATCTTGCAATTTGGTCATCATTTGTTTTGAGTTTCTTTCGTGAGTTAAGTCAGTGATTAAGTACTCAAAATGATTAAGTTTATTTTTATTGGTTTGTGCGCAGCCACTACAATTTTGGCTTACGATTTTAGTGATTCGGCATACAGTAAGTTTAAATTTGAATTCTTAATTTAATTAAAACTGCAACTAAATAATTTCGAATCTGTTTCAGACAATGAATTACTTGAAGATTATTTACATTACACCAGCGGTGATGAATATGAATATCCAATTGCTCGTGCACGTCGTGATACTGATAATAAATGTCGTAGACATCATCATAAGAAGAATGTTATCAAGTGCTGCAGTGATAATTCACAAATATCAAAGGCTATTGAAGACACAAAGCGGTACAAGAGAGAGTGCTACGATGAAATTCATCCTAAATTCGGTAAGTAAACGGAATCATCTGTAATGTTATAATTCTTATACTAATTAATATTTTATAATTATTAGAAGACGAATCAACAAATGATTTCTTCTCATGTGATCGTTTGAATAAAACTAGAGCTGAGATCACTTGTGTTGTAGAATGCATGGGAAAGAAACAAAAAACTGTAAGAATTCCTTTTATCATAGTTTCAGTGGAATGAATTTAATTTAATTTAATTTTAATGTTAATATACAGATTGATGATGCTGGCAATTTGATCCCAGAAGCTATTAAGAAACATATTGTAGAAGAATTCGCTTCAAACGAATGGCAAAAGAAGGTGGCCGCTGAAATTACAGATAGATGTGTCGCCGAAGTGAAAAAAGCTAAGGACGAAGAAGCTAAGAATCCACCAGCTCCAGTTGCTGGTGTTCCAAATTGTAATAATGCTGGATCTAAATTAAGCTATTGTATTTGGCGTGAATTTGTCCATGCATGTCCAGCTGAATTCCAAGATAAATCAAAACGTTGTGATTCACTTCGTGACAAATTGGCCAAGAATCAACACGTTCGTTTTGAATATTTCAAATCAGCTTATCATCATCTCCACGATTCCGAAAAGGACGGAGACTCAGACTCAGATAAAGACTCAGACAAAGACTCAGATTAATTTTAATTTACGATTTTCCACGCCGATTAAATAACACACTGATTTAATTTTATATTTTGTAATCCATTAATTGTGATGAAATTAATAAAATTATATTTAATGTACATCAAGTCTTTTATTTTCATTTCTTATCAATTGTATTTTTCACTAGAAACCGATGACTGATTGGCTAGTTGACAATCATAATAATCGCACTTTGAAAGTGGTTAGTAGTCGCTACTTAAATTTTATCATTGAAAAGAGTGTGAGAGGATTATCGGTTTTGGTAAATCAGTTCCGAAATTATTTTTACAGTTTAAATGTTACTAATCACTTTTGGTAATCCATTATCATGAGACTAGTAATATCGTCTGCCTACGTCGAAATTCCGGAGGGAAATAGCTTATCCATAATGGATTATATTGTTGTTTACAATAATTCTCGATTGAAATTATTGATCTTATGTAAGAAGTAAAGCCATACCTTTGTCAGAGATTAGTGTTCAATGATACTGTTTACATTGTAATCACATTGAACTAATTTACATTCTGTACACATGTAGTCACTTGAACTAATTGTTAATGAATGTTAATTAAAATTGTCTTCATATTAATCTATGCCAAAATATAATAAAAATGAAAATAAACAACAATTGGATTACGCACATGTTATGATCAAGTGTGTTCAAATAGAGAGTAATCACATCTTATCGATCATCTTCGAATGTGTGGAATACCTCATACATTTGAACATATATCATTGATTAAGGATTACGTTACAACAGGGATTAGCTCATAGATAAGCTGCTAAACCACGTCAAATGTTGTTATTTTTTTCGCAAACGAGGAACAATCTGAATTGATAAAGAAATTGATTCAGCAATGTATAAATATGGGACAATTTCGTTAAAAATGTTTCAGTCTATTTCAAATAATCAAATTCATAGCAACTATTTGCTATCGTAAAGGAAAGTGAAACCGTTTATTTTATTGCCATTTTATCTGACGTGTTTCGTTGAAACTGAAACCACACAGTTATGATTTACAAGTGTATTCGTATTGACTTGAGTTATCCAAAGTTTGCACACCGTCTATGTAGTACAATGGCACCACCAATTGTAAAATTACCAAATCTTGGTTCTTTGGAAGGATGCACTACGGAAACGGCATGGTCCAAAGCAAAAGTGTATCAATTTCTTGGTATTAAATATGCCGAATCACCGACCGGTGAAAGACGTTTTAAACCACCTGTACCGATACAGCCATGGAGTGGCATACGTAAAGCTGATAAATATGGTGCTCAATTTCCCGTTATCAAAACGATTGCTAAACTAACGCCAGACAAATTGACACCTGATTTAGAAGATTGTCTCACTTTAAATGTTTTCTCGCGTGATGTAAGTTTAATAAATTACAAGTTTTAATTAGTTATTCAAGTGTAATTTTCATATTTCTAGTTAAGTGGAAAGAAACCAGTATTGGTCTATGTACATGGCGGTGGTTTTGTTGATGGTGGAGCTTATCGTTATCCACCCCAATATTTGTTGGAGAAAGATATTGTGTTAGTGGTGCCACAGTATCGTATCGGGCCTCTTGGATTTTTATCAACGCTCACCGATGGTATACCAGGGAATGCAGGCTTTTTAGACTGTGTGCTCGCACTCAAGTGGATACAACAAAATATTGAACATTTTGGCGGTGATCCGAAACGTGTTACCGTTGCTGGGCAATCGGCCGGTTCATCAATTGTATCTGCTATGACGTTTAGTCCAGTCGTACCTGATAATTTATTTAACCAAGTGATTTTGCAATCGGGTTCATGTTTTGCATCATGGAATTTCGATGTGAATCCACTAAAACATGCTAAAGCAATCGGACGATTTGCTGGTTTGAATCCAAAAATGTCAATTGATGAAATGAATGATGCATTTATTAAAATGGACATCAAAACATTGTTAATGGCTTTCGTCCAATATTTTGTAATGACTTCTTTTGAATTTAATTCTTCTTCATTAATTTAATTAATTGCCTTGTTTTGATAGATGTCACATACAATTAACGGTGTTCATGATATTGGAGGTCATCGAATGGCCGTTGGTGGGCCAACCAATGTATTCCCAAAACCTCCATATGATTTGCATAGAGCAGGACTTTTTAGAAAAGATTTGAAAATGTTGGCTGGTGCTATTAAGAATGATGGAGCTTTCGCTTTAGCTAGTGAGTAAAAGTCTTTAGTATTCACATATTCTGAATAGCAATTTAATTGAATTCTGTATAATTCAGATGCATATGATATAATAAGCCAAAGTTATGATCTGAAAAATGATCCTACTATGTGTGGTGTCAGAATTATAAAGGAGTGTGAAAAATTAATGGGCATTGAGGAGTATACTGGTACTCTTAGCGCTTATAACCAACGGCAGTTGTTCACGCAAGATGAATTAAAGAGTGGTGATTTCCGTGTCATGGGTAACGGACTGATGGATGTAAATTATTATCATTAAATAATTTAGTTTCAATTAATGATCATTTGAAATTACTCTTAGGTGGCATCAAATATTATTGTGAAAGCACCAACCTTGAAAGCGGCACAAAATAATGCATTATATCAACCTAATAACACATATCTCTATGCATTTAATTATGAAGGCAGTAATCAAAGGTATCTTATCTTTAAACAACCGTGTGGTATAATGTTTCGGTAATCAATTAATTAATTTATTTTGACTTGTAGATTCGGGTATGGTGAAGATATTGAACACTATCCATTCCATGGTGGTGTGAGTCATGAAGACGAAAATATTTATATGTATCCATATCCAAAGTGTGTAGCAAATTTAAATGAAGAAGATACAAAAATTGCAAAAAAGACTGTTGATTTGTGGACGTCATTCGTTATCAACGGGAAACCGTCAGCTGAGGGAATTGAATGGCCCCCATTAACAAGTATGATTGAATGAAAATAATCAATAGTAACTATTAATATTCAATAATAATGGTATTTCAGATGTGACTGGACCGTATTTAGAAATAAATAAGGAATGTAAGGTGAAACCAGATTTCTTAGACGAATTTGATGTGGCAACACGAGAAAAGAAAATTGCTAAGTCGGTAGATGAAATAATGCTGGCCGATAAGAAGTATACTTTAACAGCTTTTGAGCGTGTTTTCAAAGCTGTAAGACAAAAGATGGAAGCTGCTAATAAACCGAAAGCAAGTTTGTAACTGACGGATGGTATTCATTCATGATTTGAACGGAAGTACTGTGATTATTTGGTGTTTCAAATATTCAAACAATTATTCTTCCATAAAACAATACTCAACTGATAAGATTATCCAATGACGAAACATTTAAATCACATATTATTTACATTATTAATAAAAATCTATTGATTTTTAATGAGTTTTAGTAAAAATTAAGATTACGAATAGATAATATTGAATTTATTATATTTATCAGTTTATTGTCTGGTATAATAGAAAACACCGAAGGTATTCCATTGATAAGCTTTAAGTTAATGTGTTCATGTTCGGATTTTTTTATTGTGAAATTATCTCATTTAGTAATTTTGTGAGGCAAGTTTTTGTCAACTTCGTCAGTTGTTTATTGACTGTGGAAGCAGTAAGATCTTTCGGTAGTGAGTCAGTAGAAACTGAAAGTGTCAGTTTATACATATTGAATCAAAAGAAGGTTAATCAATATAATTGGGTAATTTTGAATACCAATTAATTATTTAATAGTCATTAAATACATTGTTCGATAACTTTTTATTAGGAATGCATTTTGTAAATTAATTGCAGCCATGAGAATAAATATTATTTTATTTTGTGTCGTTGTTATGCAACTTACGTCCGTAACAAATGGACAAATAACAAACCAAGTGCTTGTTACTCTACCTGGATTAGGCAGTTTAGAAGGAACTACCAGTTTAACAGCGCGAACAAATCGGACAATTTTTGAATTCCGAAATGTTAGATACGCTGAATCACCATCAGGCGTTAGAAGGTTTAAGGTCCGTATTGTAAATTTTATTATCAGTCATAAACAAATGGGAATTACATCGTATTGTTTTGATACACAATAATAATTCTATGGATTATAGGCTCCCGTGCCAGTACAACCTTGGACTGGTGTTCGAAACTCAACTACGTTCGGACGATATTGTCCTATATTTGAGCATCTTACTAACCCACAGGATGAACCAACCACAGATCCTGAGGATTGTTTACATATGGCTATCTACTCTAATAATGTGAGTTTTAATTTAACTGACAGTAGTAAAATATGTTGAATTAAATGGTTTTAATTTTAGTTAAATGGCAGTGCTCCAGTTATGGTATATATCCATGGTGGATCTTTTTATCTTGGCGGATCACGAGAACATCCACCGAATTATCTATTAGAACATAATGTCATTTTGGTTGTTATACAATACCGACTTGGACCATTGGGATTCCTGGCAACAATGACTAATGAAATTCCTGGTAATGCGGCATTGCTTGACGTCGTTCAAGCACTTCGATTTGTGCAACAACATATAGCTACATTTGGTGGTGATCCTACACGTGTAACAGTGTTTGGTCAGTCTGCTGGTGCAGCAATAGTGAATTTATTACAATATAGTCCAGAGGTTGAGGACAATTTATACAGTCAATTGATTCTACAATCTGGTGCCTTTTTTGGCAAATGGGCGATTGATGCAAATCCAGTCGACAGTGCAAGAGAAATAGCGAATGTAGCAGGATGTACCTTGAATGAGACAATCACTGATATAAATAATTGTTTTATGGCAATGGATGTAGCGGTATTATTACGAGCACACAGAGAAAATCTTGTAAATTTGAACAAAATTATCTTATGCTTTAATATTAAATATTTTTTTATGATTTTAGGCACTGCATAATATAGATAACACATTCCGAGGTGGCGGCAATCAACCTGTTCTAGGTGGACCAACAAATTTCTTACCGTATATTCTGAGAGACTTACCAAGCATTAGACCGATACGTTCCAATGTAAATCTCATGGCTGGCGTCACGAGACATGATGGAACCTTTATGCTTCAATGTACTGATCTATAATTTCCAAATACTAGTGTGCGTTAATCAATAATAATTATCTTTTAGTTCTTTATCTACTACTTATAACGAATACTGTAGGAATGCCTTATAATACATTCAGGATGGTCGATACAGTTTTGAATATGCTTAAGTATGAAGAACATACAGGTGCTATGAACCATATGATAATGACTACATTATTCAAAGATCAAATTGGAAATAATGGCACCTTTGAATTAATGATTGATAATTTAGCTGATGTACAGTAACTATGTTTACGTAGTGCAAAATAATGTTACTAAACAATATTCTATTGCAGTTAAACAATAATTTAGTAATTAAATCACCAGTATTCAGGGCTGTTCAAGTGAATGCTGAAGTAAATCCACAGAATACATACTTGTATACATTCGATTATACTGGTGAATTTACTAGATTTGGCTATGGAATTGATACTACAAGTTTTCCATTTAATGGTGGTGTTCACCATTCAGATGATAATTTATATTTGTTTCCGTATCCAGCATTCGCATCAACACTGAGTGGTACTGATATTCGAATGTCGGAAATTATGACTGAATTATGGGCTTCCTTTGCTACTTCTGGCAGGCCTACGGTTAACAGTTTAAATTTTGATTGGGAACCTTTTTCAAGTAGAAATTTATATCAAGAGATTTTGAAGGAATGTAACTAATCTACTATGTTTTACAGACACTGAAGGAACTTATGCCCATCTGACTGAATCACCGACATTAGGACACGACTTCCATAATGAATTGATGGTTACAACGACAAAACACTCAATTGTTCGAGTTCCTGGCTGTTTGAGCCATGAACCAATTACACAATGGCGTGCAAATAATCCAAATTTAATACTCCCGGATGAACCACATTGCAGTAATAGAGGTGCCACCAATCATATTTCCATCAGTCTTAATTATGCTATTTTGCTAATTTTATTCATTAATTTATTAATGAAGAATATTAGTAGTGTGTGAACGTATGCATTGGCTGATGATCGAGATAAAGATAATTATTAAGAAGTAAAAGTATATCGTCGTAGTTGAAGTATAGAACTTCGTAGTCACATATGAACTTAATAAAGTATTTTCATAGTTATGAATCCACTCAATGATAAGAAACGCTATTGTATCTTCTAAGAGAACCCGAATTTAAACCGAAAGAGAAATTGGTCCATTGACTTGATAATTGTTCGTTTGTTGTGTAAATCAAATCATAAATGGTTCGAGCGAGACACACGAAGTAAGGCCGGTCTTGAATTGAAATCGAATTGTATGTTAAATGTTTATATGTTTTATATGTTGCTCATATGCATCTTTTAAATGTTTCTAATCCCCTACCACCAACTGAGTGATCCGTTCGGGTCATTTTGACCGATATTGAGGAAGATGATCATCAGTTGAGTTCGGGATCTCGTCAATATAGGACGTGATCCGATATATGGGTGACGAGTATTAAGAAAGTACAAAGAAAAGAATAATATAAAAAAGAAATAATAAGAGTGATTTAGACGACCATTTCTGGAATATAAAAAGTGTATCTTAAGCGTTTTATTCATAAAACGACGAAACTGTTTAGAAGGGATTTCTTGAAATTCACATATTTTTGCGAGGTTTATATATAAGAAACTGTATTTTATTACATCTTAACGAAAAGGAGACGGCTTAAAGCCGTGTGTGTTGCAGTGAAACCCTTTGTGTGAGTTGATTTTATTTGGTGATCAAGATCAAGTCAGTTTATGGCTAACAGTTAAAGAATTCTTTAATATCGATTGAAATTCTTATGAATTGTAATAAAATATTAAGTGAATATTTTATTTCATTTAAATTGTGAATAAGTTGAGATGTAATTAAACGTTCAGATGAAGATAATGTTATCAAATAATATGAACTAACATACAGGAAGCCATTAGGCGTGACCAACTTGAAAAAAAATAACTGAGATTTTTTAGTTCTCTGTTTAGATCGTCAGTTTAATTTCTTAAGTCGAGACGGTTCCGTCGTCTTTTGTTGCTTAGGGAATCTAACAACATTTGTTTCTTTCTGATTTTTATAGTTAGAATTTTAACCATCTGTGTTTATTGATTTCTAAAAATAAAGAATAACGAAACGAAATAGAAATTCAAATATTCCAGTTTGTTTCGTTTTAGTGCATTTTGAAGTGCGACTGAAGACATGGGACCCCATTGGGGTTCTGGATTTTTGGTGTTGGTTGTTGTTCTTGCTTTTTGTACGTTACATACAGAGAGCGTTGAATTAACACCACCCTATTTTAACTTGGCTGAAGGACGAAAAATTTCTGCATCCGCTACTTGTGGTGAGGATATCGATGGACCTGAATTATATTGTAAATTAGTCGGTGCTAATACGGAAAATGAGAATCATTTCCATTCATTGATCCAGGGACAAGTGAGTGAATAGTTTTGTGAAATAGAAAAATGAACTTTACTGTGACCTGTGATGATAACTCTTTGATTATCGGTGCTCTGTTTATAGGTTTGTGATTACTGTGATGCCAGTAGGCCGGACGGTCGTCACCCTCCCGAGTATGCAATCGATGGAAAGGAAACGTGGTGGCAAAGTCCTCCACTATCTCGTGGAATGAAATATAACGAAGTCAATTTAACAATCGATTTCGGACAAGTGAGTAAACGATTATTTAACTAAATCATTAAAATTATGACGGTTGCGTGATATACATAAAGAATAAGACTATGAATTAACTGAACTAACCAGCGAAAATGTGATAATATTTGATGTTGTATTCTCTGGTCCATTGAATAATGTTTATGTTATCTTACAGTTTATTTCTGTACATTGTGTAGTGTACATTCACTTGTTTTATTGATTCAAGCATGAGATCATACCAATTGACGGTTCTAATAGAAATTGTTCAGAATTTATTTAAGTTTTATTACATATTTATATTACGAATTAATGTTCTGTTAGCGTTGATATACAATCCAGATGGTTCACAAATGTATGTTTCACACAAATTTCGTTTTGTCTGCATTTAATTCTTTCATATCAAATTTCTTCGCGATCTAAACGTTCATATTTTATAATTTCAATTTCATTTAAAATGTTAGCTTAGCCGAAGTGAGCAAATTTGTGAATTAATTTTAGTTATGTATAGCTAACTATGAATGTTTCATTGTTCACACTTTATCATCAGCCTCTGTGAATAATTTGTTTCTTATCGCATTTCATTCAAAATATTTAATTTGTTGTTATTCTTTTATATGTGGGATGTACATTATATCATCTCAATGGGTCCCATTCATAATTGTTTTGATTCAGTCACTCTTCGTTGAAGTATAATTGATATGTGTGGAACATAATTAGTTAAATTGAATTGAGTTATTTAACTTATGGTATATTATTGGTTTAGATTTTCCATGTCGCTTATATATACATTCGTATGGGTAATTCACCGCGTCCAGGTCTATGGACACTTGAAAAATCTGCTGATTATGGTAAAACATGGACATCATGGATGCACTTCTCAGATACTTTGAGTGATTGTGAGACTTACTTCGGTAAAGACAGTTTGAGACCAATCACAAAGGATAACGATGTGATTTGTACCACTGATTACTCTAAGATTGTACCTTTGGAAAATGGTGAAGTAAGTAGTAGAGTTTATTTACAAAATTGTTGAATGTTTCTAAACTATTTTTATTCAAATAGATTCCAATTAGATTGCTACATCATCGACCGTCAGCAAACGATTATTTTAACTCAACTGTGCTTCAGGAATGGACTAAAGCAACAAACGTACGATTCCGTTTCATTCGAACTAAAAACTTGTATGGTCATTTAATGTCTGTCGCTCGACAGGATCCAACTGTAACTCGTCGTGTAAGTTTTATACTGATTTAACTAAATAAGTAATGGTTCGATTTAAATTTGCAATTCATTTAATTACAGTATTTCTATTCGATAAAAGATATTTCCATTGGTGGTCGTTGCATGTGTAACGGTCATGCAGATTTGTGTAATGTATTAGATCCCAAGAATCCGATAAGAGTTTTAGCTTGCCAGTGTCAACATAATACTTGTGGTATTCATTGTAACGAATGCTGTAAAGGTTTTGAACAGAAGAAATGGCAATTGAATTCAAAAACGGCTCCATTCCAATGTGAACGTATGTTTAATGAGAAAATTTTGCATATATGGAACTTTATCTAAATATCATGTGATTTTGTTTTTAGCTTGTAATTGCTTCGGTCATTCAAATGACTGTAAGTACGATGAAGAAGTAGATCGTCAAGGTTTGTCTATTGATATCAATGGAAACTACGCGGGTGGTGGTGTATGTCAGAATTGCCAGCACAACACTATGGGCATCAATTGTAATAAATGTAAAGACACATTCTATCGTCCCCGTGGTCGTTATTGGAATGAAACTGATGTTTGTCAACGTAAGAATTCGATTAATTTTATGAAATATTTTATTGCAAAAGTTAACATCGGTTTTAATTATTTTTAGCATGTAATTGTCACGGACATTTCCACACTGGAAACTGTGACGAGGAAACTGGACGTTGTCACTGCAAGAAAGAGTATCAGGAACCTTATTGTGATTCATGTTCATATGGTCATTATGACTATCCGAATTGTAAAGCTTGTCCATGTTTCCTAAATGGAACCAATGGCTATCAATGTGAAGCGCTTAGTGGCAGATGTCCATGCAAAGAGAACTTCGCTGGCGATTTCTGTAATCAATGTGCTCCTGGATATTATGACTTCCCTGAATGCAATCGTAAGTTATTATTGATTAAATTTATATAGAAATTGTTAACTAATAATTTTTGTATATTGTAGCATGTGAGTGTAACGAAGAAGGATCTGCGAACGATAATTGTGATGTGGCCACTGGGCAATGTGTCTGTAAAGCTAATTTCCATGGTTTACATTGCGATGAATGTAAAAACGGTTACTACGAATATCCCAATTGCCTTTGTAAGTATTGCATCGAATTAGATAATAAATTAAAAAATTTATTAAACTTTTTCTGATATTTATTTTAGATTGCGATTGTGACTTCCAAGGAACCGTAGAAGGTGTGTGTGATAAAGAAATTGGCAAGTGCATTTGTAAGGAAGGATATGGAGGACCCAGATGTGATCAATGTCTTCCTGGATACTACAACTATCCAAATTGTGTACCTTGCGAATGTTCAACTATTGGTAGTGTGTCAAATGTTTGTGATACCAATGGACGTTGTCCATGTCTTACGAGCTTCGGTGGTAAACAGTGTAATCAATGTAGTGCCGGTTTTTATAATTATCCAGAGTGTTTACGTAAGATAGAATGCTTTTATAGCTTTGTAGTTTGTAAATAATATTTGGTTTCTATGCTCTAGCTTGTAATTGCGCACCTGTTGGATCAAAGGGTATATCTTGTAATAATGAAGGACAATGTACATGTGCCCACAATTTTGATGGACTTAATTGTAACCAATGTAAGGAAGGATTTTATAACTATCCAGACTGTGAGGAATGTAACTGCGATCCTGCTGGTGTCATTGCACGATTCGGTGGTTGTGGATCTATGCCGGTAGGTGAATTGTGTCAGTGTAAAGAACGTGTTATCGGACGTATCTGTAATCAATGTAAACCATTGTATTGGAATTTGAGTGCCACAAATCCACAAGGATGTGAAGGTAATCATTTTATAATTCTATTATCGCAATGATGATTAATTCACTTCTTTTAGAGTGTAATTGTAATCTCGAGGGTACAATTGGATCATTGGATACATGTGAATCGAAGACTGGGCAATGTACTTGCAAACCAAATGTACAAGGAAGAATCTGTGATTCATGTACAGATGGAACATTTGACTTGTACTCTGGAAGTTTATTCGGTTGCAAAGGTATTAAAAATTATTGTCATTGTGAATTCCAGACAGATGTAATTGGATTGTATTATTTTTAGATTGTGACTGTGATATTGGTGGTGCTATTGATGGAGCTTGTAATAAGTTCAATGGTCAATGTAAATGTCATCCTAGAGTAAATGGCAGGAAGTGTGATCGTCCACTATCTACTCACTTCTATCCAACATTATATCAATATCAATATGAGTATGAGGATGGTTTTACTCGATCTGGTAGTTTAGTGCGTTATCAATATGATGAAGAAATTTTCCCAGGCTTCAGCAAACGAGGATATGCTAAAATTTCGGTGATTCAAACGGAATTAATCAATGAAGTGAATATTTTCAAATCGTCTGTCTACCGACTAATCATTCGTTATTTAAATCCATCTGATGAGAACATTGTTGCCAATATTTTAATCACTTCTGACAATCCAAATGAAGTAGATCAAAAGTAAGTATTCTCCAATAGCATTGAGGAATACATTTATTTATCAAATTATTTTCGCTTATTTCCAGTGCTAAGGTTCTCTTCAAACCATCATCTGGACCTCAATTTGTAACTGTCAGTGGCGATAGAGGTGAGATTCCATCACCAATTGTATTAGATCCTGGTCGATATTCCATTGCTATAAAAACAGATCAACATTTATATTTGGTGAGTTAAAGTTATAACATATTTTCTCTATAGATACAACTGACTTGGAATGTTACTTTTTTTTAGGATTACTTTGTTCTTTTGCCTGCTGCTTATTATGAAGCCGGTATTTTGACTCGCAAAATTGAAAATCCATGCGAAGTTGGTGAAATGGGATTGTGTCGTCATTATGCATATCCACGAGTAGATGCATTCGCTCCATCCTTCACAGGATTCCGTGTTAAAAATAACGAACCGAAGAAGATCAAACACTACTTTAACGACACTATTCATTTATCAGTTGTTGGTGAAAAGAGCTTACCTCATCTTACCGAAGCTCAACAGACATTACAATATCCATTGCAAGTCAATAGACCAGGACCTTATATCATTGTTGTTGATTACATCAGCGATCGGAATAATTCGGAAGCCTATTTGATTAATGTCAACTTAAATGAATCTCGAGAAGAACCAGATGGTCGAATGACAATATATCCATGTTATTATACAATGGTGTGTCGTCAGCCGGTTATTGATGGTGAATATCGTGAAAAGATCTTCCACATTGATGATGCCGAAGCCAACAATATAATTATTATTAAGGTAAATCAGAAATTAAATTCTTATCATTTTTACTATATTCATAATCGTTCGAATGTTTTAGGGTGATGAACAATCGAGCGTTGGTATTAAATCTGTGACTGCCATTCCACTTGATAAATGGTCCACAGATTTTATTAAACCAAAACCAGTTTGTATTATGGATGGTGGCAAATGCGTATCAACTCCATTCTTACCTGCACCCGATTCTAAGAAGGTAAACTAATTTTTGGTTATTTTTTGAATGCGTTTTAATCAGATTGTTTGTAGATTGAATTTGAGATAGACCATGAAGATCGTCTCGCAACCGTTTGGCCACCAGGTATTCATGAAAACAACACCAAACTTATTTTCATAAATGAGAAGGATTCGACAATTGAGATTTCGTCAAAAGTTCCGGAACCAGGTCGTTATGTTGTTATCTTGAAATATTATCAACCATATCATCCACAATTCAATATAATCTACTTGATTGAAACCGACAAGCAAAAGTACAATGGAAAACTTAATATCAAAAATTGTGCCTCATTATCTGGATGCCGTGATGTTCTTGAACCTGATAATGGATATCCATACTTTGATCTCGATGAGAATTTCAAACTTACTCTGACGGTAATTAGTTGAAATATTGAATTCATCTTTCATGCTAATTGATTTACAATTACCTTTTAGAATCCTGAAACCAATGGTTTATGGCTTGATTATATTCTATTGATGCCATTTGATCGTCTGACACCATCAGTACTTCAAGAGGAACAATTTGATCAAACCAAAGAATTTATTCAACAATGTGGACAAGATCATTTCCACATTCAATTGAATGCAACAAAATTCTGTCGCGACTCAGTATTTTCATTAACAGCCGATTACAATCAAGGTACCTTGCCATGTAATTGTGATTACCAGGGATCCACGACCTTTGAATGTGATCCATTTGGTGGACAGTGTCAGTGTAAAGCAAACATCATTGGACGTCAATGCGAAGCTTGCAAAACTGGATATTACGGATTCCCAGACTGTAAACCATGTGATTGTCCATCTACAGCTCAGTGTCAGAAAGATACTGGTGAATGTATTTGTCCACCACATGTGACTGGAGCAAAGTGCGATCAATGTGAACCCTATACATTTGGTTATGATCAAATAATTGGATGTGAAGAATGTAATTGTATTCCACAAGGTGTTATCAATGGAAATCTTCAATGTGATGCCATTAATGGTTCTTGCGCGTAAGTTTGATGGAATTGTTAGAAGGTAGAATAACAGCAATCATTGAATATTCTCTTTTAGTTGTCAACCGAGTGTAGAAGGTCGGTCTTGCGATAAATGTGTCAACGGACATTATGGATTCCCATATTGTTATCCATGTCGCTGCAATCATTTCGGAACAACAAATGAAATTTGTGACAAGGAAGATGAGACTTGCTTCTGTAAAAAGAATGTTAATGGACAGGCTTGTGATACGTGTATCGATGGTACATATAATTTAGAACCAGAGAATCCAGAAGGATGTACGAAATGCTTCTGTTTCGGAAAAACTACTCGTTGTCGCAGTGCTTATATGCGTGCCTTCAATGTTAGTATGATGAAAGATGTTTCACTAAATGTGATTACATTTGATGATGGTATTGAAATATTGACATGGAATACCAAACGAAATGAAATTTTAATCAACGAAACTACAATAGAAGCTGATTTCTCAATGAAGCAAATTGATAACGAAATGGTTTATTTCGGTGTCTTGGATTATTTGTTGAATCAGAATAACCATTTATCAGCATATGGTGGTTATTTGACTTACAAATTGTACTATACTACTGGACCATTTGGTAAATCTCTTCTTGGCCCAGATGTTATTTTGGAAGGAAAGAATTTGAAAGTGAGTCATATAAGCTATGAACAACCAGCTAATGCTCACCTATTCCGTGGTAGTGTACGTATTATTGAGTCAAATTTCCGTACAATTTCTGAAGACAAACCAGTGACCCGTGAACAATTCATGACATTGTTAAGAGACTTAAATATGATCTACATCCGTGCTAGTTATTGGGAAAATGAAGTCGTTGCACATCTTTCCGACGTAATGTTGACAATGGCTGATGAAGATCGTGAAAATTACAATTTGTACACCGAATTGCCGGTGGAGAGTTGTATGTGCCCACCTGGATACAAGGGACATTCATGTGAAGATTGTGCTGATGGTTATTATCGCGATCCTAATGGTCCACATGGTGGCTATTGTCTGCCATGTCAATGTAACGGACATTCTGAGAAGTGTGACTGTCAATCTGGAAAATGTTACGTAAGTTCTTTTTTAACTTTTAAAATCATTGACTACGAATTACGAAATCTTTAATATTTTTAGGACTGTCAACATGGAACGACTGGAGATCACTGTGAAATGTGTATCGAAGGATACTACGGCAATGCAACTATTGGAACTCCAACTGATTGTATGATTTGTGCTTGTCCTCTTCCCATTGATTCTAACAAGTAATAGTAACAATTCAGTTATTTTGAGTAACGATTAATTATGAATTTGATTTGTAGCTTTGCAACCACTTGTGAAGTATCAGTTGGTGGAGATCAAATCCATTGTGAGTGTAAAGAAGGTTACATTGGAGCTCGTTGTCAGAGTTGTGCACCAGGATTTTATGGACGCCCAGAAGAACGAGATGACTATTGTAAACCATGCCAATGCTCTGGAAATATCAATCCATATGATGAACATTCATGCGATTCAGTGACAGGAGAATGTTTGAATTGTATGAATAATACATATGGAACAGCTTGTAATTTATGTGCTCCAGGATATTACGGTGATGCCATTGAATTGAAAAATTGTCAAAGTTGTGTTTGCGATTTGCTTGGTACTGATCATTGTGATCCACATACTGGACAGTGTAATTGCCAACGAAATGTTATTGGCGAAAAGTGTGATCGTTGTAAAATTGTGAGTAAAACACAAACACATGATTAACTAAATGCATGACCTATTTCACGTTTATTTGTAGGACCATTACGGTTTCGTGAGTGGAATTGGATGTAATGCTTGTGATTGTGGCGTTGCTTCTGAAAGTACACAATGTGATGATTCGACTGGTGAATGCAGATGTAAACCAGGCGTTGGTGGTCGTCAATGTGATCGTTGTCTACCAGGTTACTGGAACTATACGCCGGAAGGCTGTTCACGTAAGTGTTATTGAAAGTATATTAGATTAAGTGATACTATCATAAGTTTAATTATTTCAGCATGTTCTTGTAATACTGATTACTCTCGTGGATTGGGTTGTAATGTGCACACCGGCCAATGTGAATGTTTGCCTGGAGTTGTTGGTGAGAAATGTGATTCTTGTCCACATCGTTGGGTATTGATACCAGAGACCGGATGTCATGAATGTGATAAGTGTCATCATGGTCTATTAGACGATACTGATGCACTTCGTGAACAACTAGACCCAGTTCTTGAAGAATTTGAATCAGCCGCAGGTGGATATTTCACTTCCCAAAGATTGACCTACTTCGGCAAACAAGTTGAAGTATTGAAACCTTTAGTAACAGCATTGGATCCTCAAGGTGTAAATTTGTCTCCGATCCGTAATGATTTGGAAGAACTAGAAGCTCAATTAGCTGATACTGATCGTCGTAATACTTATGCCGAACAGAGAGCTAAAGATTTGGCTTTAACTAGCAAGAAACTATTGTTAGATTCTAATGGTGTTTTAGATAACAGCAGAACCGTTAAAAATACAGCACAAATGACTGTTCAAGATGTAGAGAATTTAGCAAATAGTTTTGAAACTAATGAAGACCCCAGAGCTGAGGGTGCTATTATTGAAGCTGAAGATACTCTAAATCGTTTGAAGAATTTTGAATTGCCCCATGTAAATGTTGACGAACAATTGGGTAAGGTGGAGGTTTTAACTGCTGAAATCAACGAATTTATTGAACCAGTTGCTGATCAAAATGTAACTTTGGAATCATTGAAACATGACATCGGAAAATTCGATGATAAATTGGAAGATCTACATAATTGGAGTAATGATGTTGAATTCAAATGTATGCAAGCAGAAGGATTACATCGTAATAATAAGCAAGCAGCTGATAACTCAAAATTGGACGCTCTTAATAATCAAATGAAGGAAGCTGAAGATAATATTGTGAATACTCATAAAGCGATCAAGGATATTGAAACGACACTTGGTGACATTTACACCAAGGGACTAACCCTTAAAGACACCAAAGATAAATTGGACGATGTGAATAATGAAGTTGATATTTTATTACCACAAAATACTAATAAATATATAGAACTTGAAGGTGATATTTCGGATGCTATCAAGCATACCGGAATGTTGCGTAAACAAGCAGATGACATCCAAACACAATATAATCTTACAACAGCTAATTCAGAGATTCCAATTAAAGCAGCGCGCGCATATTCAGATATTGTGTCCTCCGTATATGCAGCTCAAAACACAGCTAAGGCTGCCAAGTTGGCTGCTGGTAACGCTACAGATTTGAGCAATGGTTTACTCGATCGTGCTAATGATGCGATCCTTTTGGCCGGACAATTATTAAATGATTGTCGTGGATTCTTATCAAAAACTCAATTGGAAACTGGACCGCAATTAAACCGTACTGCTGATGATCTTCAAGCAATTACAAACGTGAATAAAATTAGTGATGATAAACTGAATGCAATTAACAAAGAACTAGAACGGATACCAATGGAATCACAGTCTGCTAACTGGGATGAAGCCAAGGAGGCAGCCGATGAAGCTCGTACTAGTGCCAAGAACGCTTTGAACACTATGAAACCATTTGTGAAGAAACTTCCCAATGCTTTGAAGAATGCCAAACAAATGCAAAAGAAAGTTGAGGATGCTAACCAAGATATCCAACAGGCAAAGACTCAAGTGGAACGTGTTAGCACATTAATTCCTAATTTACAAGAAATGGTTGATGATATTGGCCAACGACAAGACAATACAATGAGACGTGCTAGCGATTTAGCTGAAAAAATGGAAAATCTTCGAAGACAAATTGCATCTGCACGTGATATTGCTAACAGCATTAAGGTTGGTGTTACATTCCATCCAAACACTACATTAGAACTGAAGACACCTGAGAATCTTCCATTACAAAGTGCTAACTCACGTGTTTCAACTTACTTTAAAACCTCGAAACCCAATGGTTTACTTATGTATTTGGGTAACGATAATTCAGTTGATCCAAATAAACGTGGCAAAAAGAACGATTACATGGCATTGGAAATTGAAAACGGTTATCCAGTGTTATCAATGGACCTTGGAAATGGACCAGAACGTATTATTAGTGATAAGTATGCGGCTGATAATAATTGGTATCAAGTAATTGCAGAACGTAATGGACCCAAAGTCAAATTAACTGTTCGTGAACAATTAGATAATAACGAAGAAATGCTACATGAAACCGAACATAAATTATCTGATGAAAATCCAATCTTTAATGTGGACAAAGATTCGAAATTATTCGTTGGTGGCTACTCACCTGAATTCCAGCCACCTGATAGTGTTAAATCCAGTTCATTTGAAGGTCAAATTGAAGACGTTCGTGTTGGTGATGATAACGTTGGTTTGTGGAATTTCGTTGATGGACAAGACAATAATCATGGTGCTCAGGAGCGTGATCGTTTAACTGCTGCTGAAGCACCAGTAACTGGATATAAATTCAGTGGTCATGGATTTGTTGTGCTGGATGCTAAGCCATATGTATTCAAACAACGTTCAAGTATTCAGTTTAAATTTAAATGTAGTCCAGATGTTAAAGATGGTCTTCTTTTCTACGCTGGTGAACAACAATCCTTCATTTCAATCGAGTTGCGTGACGGAGAAATATTCTTCCAATATAAATTGGGTAAATATGTGGCAAGTCTTAGGAACAGTGATTTCCTTGTCAATGATGACAACTGGCACAAGGTCGAAGCAGAACGTGATGGCCGTAAGGGAATACTTAAGATTGATAATATGGTGGTATACAGTGATGAAACAATGGATACTGAAGAGAATTTGAAGATAACAGATCAAATGTACTTCGGTGGTTATCCATTCCCTATGAATCATTCAGAAGTTAACAATGTCAACTTTGAGGGATGTATTGATCATGTCTTTATATCGGGAACTCCAGTTGATTTGAGTCGAAATTTAAGAGCTGCTGGAGTACAATCTGGCTGCCCATCGAAAATGTCGACAACCCTTTCATATGCACCTAGACAAGTTGGACACTTGAAGATTCCTGGCGTTAGTTATGACGGCTTATTCAAAATCAACTTGAAATTCAAGACTCGTCAACCACAAGGAGTTCTATTCTTTACAACAAACTTTGATCAAAGTGCAACAGCTTCATTAACATTGGAGAATGGTGCTCTAGTATTCCGATGCAATAAGGTTGAAGTGAATACTCTCACTGATCCAAATCGATTCAACAATGGTGAATGGCATGATATCACTGCTATTCATGATTCTAAGAAATTGAGATTAACTGTAGATGAATACAGTGCTCATGAGTAAGTGAATATAAAATGTTTTGGTTTAATTGAATTTCTGATATCTTGATATCCTTCTAGATCAAATCTCGATGCACCACAACTACATATACCACTTGGTGATATCTATTTCGGTGGTCTTCCAAATGGATTCAAACCAGCTCGTGGTAGTGTTTCATCGCCGGCATACTTTACTGGTTGTATCAAGGATGTAACATTGAATGATCAAATTATCAATTTTGCCAATTCAACGGACCATAAATCTGCATTGTTAGATAAATGTGGATCAGAATTATTTGGTAAATTCTTCTAGTGATTCCTTATAAATGATTTGTAATTAATTAATGTTTTTATAGACTACGATCTAGCAACAGTACCAATTCTGTTCTCGGATCCAGATTATGCCCCAGATCCAGTGCAACAGCCAGATATTGATGAACCAGTTACTGTGATACCAAATCAAGGAAAGAAACAAGAAGAGTCCACTACAGAGGCGGCAGTAGCTACAACTACAGTGAAGCCGACCAAAGCCACACGTCGACCACGACCATCGAAGAAACGTCCTTCGGCATATCACAATATCTCAGAACCAGCTTGCAAATTACCAATCGAACCAGACATTAATGCAGATTATTCAACGGATGGTTATCGATTTGGTGTACTTAGTAGCAGTCGATTAGAGTTCACAACGTATGCTAATAAGTTGAATAAGAGCTATGAATTCTCATTGCAATTCAAGACTGATAGAGGAGACGGTATTCTATTCTATGCCGCTAGTCCACGTCATTCTGATTTTATAAGTTTGATTATGAGAGAAGGAAAAGTAAGTTATTACTTTGGATAATAACATCGGTCGAGATTAGTTTTACATTTTTATCTTTCATTACAGGTCTACCATATAATTCGATGTGGTAACGGCAAAGCAAATATATCATCAATTACAGAATATCGTGATGACCAGTGGCACACTGTTGTATTCTCACGTCAAAATAATTTAGCCAAATTAAAGATTGACGATGATCCAGAAATTGAAGATGTGGCTGCATGTTCACGTCAAATGTCAATTGTAACGCCATTATATGTTGGTGGTGTGAGTCCACCAATATCAGAAGATGTTAAATTGAACGTTGAAGTGCCAAAGGAAATGTTATTCCAAGGTTGCATAAAGAACTTTAAAATATCAGATCGTCCGATTGGTGAGCCAACAAATCAACCAGGCGTTGTGCCATGTTCAACCGAAGTAGAAAAGGGTGTTTTCTACGGCAAAGGTGGTGGTTATGTTAAATTGCGTGAACACTTTAAGGTCGGTGTTGAGCTTAAGGTGCAAATGGATATTAAACCACGCACATTGAACGGTGTTCTAATGACGGTTCATGGTAAATCAGGTCACTTTGTACTGCAACTCATAAACGGTACAATTAACTTATCGGTAGACAGTGGTGATGGACCATTGATTACTACCTATAAATTAGCAAGTGATGAGAATATTTGTGATGGTGAGTGGAGAACGATTTCGGTGGTCAAATCACAGTTTGTAACCACAATTGCAGTAGATGGTGTCTATGGTACACCATCAGTAAAGAAATCACTGATGAATTTAAATACAAATCGTCCACTCTTCCTTGGTGGTCATCCACTATTAAGTAAAATCCGTGGATTACAAGTACGTCTACCATACCAAGGTTGTATTCGTAATGTAATAGTACGTGACGAACCAATTGATATTCATCCTTCGATGACAGTTGGTGCTGTTCATGCTGGTGTATGTTCAACCAACTAAAAATTGATTCAATCACTGCCTTATTTTGACCAAAATTTGCAACAGACACGGATAAATGATTTACTTCTTAGTGACTGAAAAATCATGCAATGGATTTCCGGACCCCCCAAACGATAAAGACTTTTGGCTAACGTTAAATGGACTAAATCGATTCTATTGAATAAATATTATTTTATACTTCATTTTTTACTGCCAAAATAGTTGTGTTTAATCTGCAATACTACAATTTTTTTTTTATACTTTAAATAACTTTATTTTAATCCGAATATCTCAATTAAGTACATGTTTATTTTATCTGTTAGTTATATGTTTCCTTTATGATTTGTATCACCCAACAGTTATTTTTTTGTTTTGAATAAAAAATTTTAGTTTCTGGCTTAAGCAAAATCAAAGATAATTTTCATGAATTTTAAATTTCCAGGTCTTTATCTTGACAGATAAATAAACCAGAACATTGCATTTATGATATGAAAATAAGACATAAAATGTAATATTGCGTAGGTTTATCATCCAACAACGGATTTGTTGATGGACCAATGGTTTAATATTGAAACCATCAATCAATTGTAATTTGCAAACAAATTACGACACACTCACGACTATAATTATAATGTATTATGTGACGGTGTGATTATGAAAAACAAATATTATAATCCATTTCATGTCGTTTATGTTCATTCTCACCTGAGTATAGACTGCATCCCAATCAAACATAAAATTTTGTGTATTCTGTATTGCGTTAAGAATACAATTTTGATATTCCAGACATAAAGGAAACAAAATATATAGAGAATGAAATGTGATGACGGCTAATTATATGGTATCTCGGCACAGTTGAGTGGTGAATTGTAAGGAGTTATGATTGTAATATACTGACAAAGAACATGGAACACATGCAATTGTGTCCCCAGCAATTAAATGAAAACTGTAGACAATTTGATGATGGATATGATCAATAATTTCATTTGGGATACATACAATATTGTGAGGAGGCTGATAAAGTTACAATTTGAACGGAAATTGATCGCACGCTAAAAACATCACTAAAAGAATAAGAAAACTATCGTCTGTTTCAATCTTTTTACATCCAATGGATATAACTTTGATATCCACTCAAATAAACACATTAAATAATCGTGTATTGAGATGATCTCATCATCCGTAATTTCATGTGCATGATATTAAACATTTGTATAGAATGATAAAAGCTCATCCATACAGATTGTTTCATATCATCGACTGATTATAATGGTACATTGAAGATCACATTGAAAAGCAGCTCGTTACTGCATATTAAAGATGTGGTACATACATATTTCATGTTCATCATATTCTTTATCATCATCAAGAGTCATTAACGCCATACAACTTGGCACTTCATTTAGTGTCATTTAAATCACATCGAAAAGCCTCAATCGTATGCGTTCCATTATCAATTTTCAATGTGTATTTTCTTTTCGTAAAGTGGTATCATGCAATTCTTACTCATTTATGCGTTTTTTTTTTTCTCTCACTTCAAGTGTCTTCTTTTCTGTTTTTTTTTCTTTTTGCCATTGATTTCATCGCACAATTCACTTCAGTTTTCTTAAGCCAGCAAGTAAAAACACAACAAATTCATTTTATTATACGTTTAACGGCAATTCAATAACAAACCATATCAATGTGCAATGCAAATAAATTTTGCACGATCATTTACAAGGTACTGTGATTATACACCATTGGAGTATTTTTAAGACATTCATAATTTTCATTATTATGATCATTGCAAATAGCTGGGGCAAGCAAAGAAAGATCTGAATGCTTAAATGCAAATGATCAATGCAATAAAAGAAAACCATTGCTTAGTCGTTTTTTTTTATTTATTCCACTCTTTGGCCACAGATAGACATCCTTAAGTAAATTGTGTTTTATTTTTTTACTTTTTTTTTTAACTTACAGAATATTAAAGTACAGATGATATGAGCTTAAAGTGGAAAAACAGAATGATCAGTTGAATTGTATCAAAGTATTGTGTGTAGATAAATGTAATGATGGGTGAATCAAATTGATTGTGAATGATGTTGATATTAAAAGGTACTAAATTAATGACGCGTGGCATTGAATTGGTCGATTTTTCATACCACCTTGATTTTATTTTTATTACTTTTTGATTCGTTTCTTTTCTGATTTTACTCATTTTCTTTTAATTTTTTTTTATTTCATTTGGTTTATATACAAACAAATGGTACACGGTGTGATCTATTCAGAGCACAATGGATTTGATGTGAACCCTTCATTAAGTCTGTTTTCTTTTTTTTTAATTTTAGTTTTGGGTTTTCGTTTATGAGTTATGGGTCCCTTTGAAAAAGGCGCATTCATCGGTTTTTTTTAGACACCGTTGTTGGCAATCAGTATTGATGTGGAACAATGCGTCCTATACCTTTTGTATTCACTGATTCCGAAGTACTAGCGGTTTTATTATTATGCAATTTCAATGGAACTTTAGGGGGGATACAGATCAGACAGAGAGGAGTTACTCTTTTGCAGAATCTTAACACACAGACAACAATTGACCATTTTCACTGATGGTTTTCTTGAAATGATCTTCTGATTGAAATCGATTTTCAGAAGATGAACTAAAATCTTCTTCCGTTGTGATCAATTAAGAGAGTTAATTAAGTGATCATTGATCAGTGGCTCGAGTCAAGTGATTAATGAAATTTAAATGATCCATAATATTATTGTTTAGTGATGAACACCATCATGTGTTGATATTCTAATTAAGCACAGCAGCTCAATGGTATCGTAATTAATCATAATCATCTATTGGATTCAAATTGATTACCGGAAAAATTGAATGATCTGTTTTGATGTAAATCGATTATGGATTACGGTATAACATAAAGAGATGAAAACATATAAACATTAATGAAACTGTACTGTCCGCCAACCGAAAAATTAGGAACAAAAAGCTCTCCAGCAGTGCTCAATATGAATTGTGAATAGGAAATATTAAAATTGACGGACAATAATTCACCTGCGCCAAACTGTTTCTTTCCTATAATTCCATTGAATGTTAAATTATGATTGCCACTAACATTCATATAATAATGAAATAGAAGAAAACGATTAATTTATGGAACAATCATAACTTTTCTCTTTGCCAATATGGAAACGAATTGTTAAAAATCCAATGTTTCACAACATAAATTTTCTCTATCATATCACCTTGATGTGTTTTATAACAATTCAGTTTTTCGTTTCTAGTCAACATTATTGTTTCTATTGTATTTAATTTTTTTTTTAATATTTTCAGTTAAATAATTTCTGAATTTAGTTTCTTCTCGTTTACTTGAACGTATGGTACTTTGATTTGATTTTAACTTTGTTTTATTTTTTTTTTTTGGTTTGTAACTTTGTGAAAAATACTGGGGGCGGTTTTATTAAATGAAGATAAAATAGATTGCCATTGTGGCAATATGGATTTATTATGTTTAACTATTTCTTTGCTCCATTCAATATTAAAAGACGTTCATAACATATTAAATAAAATAAAAATTAAATGAGTTAAAAGAGCATAATAGAAATAGATTTTATACGTGAAGCTTATGATCATGTTTANTGAAAAATACTGTGGGCGGTTTTATTAAATGAAGATAAAATAGATTGCCATTGTGGCAATATGGATTTATTATGTTTAACTATTTCTTTGCTCCATTCAATATTAAAAGACGTTCATAACATATTAAATAAAATAAAAATTAAATGAGTTAAAAGAGCATAATAGAAATAGATTTTATACGTGAAGCTTATGATCATGTTTAATTCGCCACCTTTCTTTAATGTTTTATTATAATTCTTTCACAATTGTTACCACATGTTTATAGGCGGTGTGTAGTATACCATCGTGTGAGCTCATCAACTATGTTTTAAACGTATTCAATTGCTGCAATCTCATTAAGATTAAATTAATTCCTAATCAGGATAATATCATGTTAATTAATAGAGTTTATTTTGAATTGTTTGTAATTAAAGCTGATTACGTTTAACGGTTTAATCAATTGGTAGCAATTGCACTGTATAACGTAAAATGATCATAAATTTATGAAAAATATCCATAAATTCTTAAATGGCAAATAACGAACTTTATAACAAATTTAAGAAAGACAATCTTAATCAGTCAAATTCAATTAAATTTTATTAAAGGCTAACGTTTTAAGATAATCATAATAATTTAATAACAAACAGGTTCTGTTGTTTAATAAGAATTAATGACAACATGTTACTATATTTAACATGATTGAAATTAAAAATTAATTCAATTTTCATTCATAAAATAAAAAAATAAAAAACAGAATTACTAAGAAACATGAAATCCAATCAATTTAACATGACGCAGTGTCGAAGTGCACACACCTCCTCCAAATAATTTGATGTATTTTATATTTCCATAAATATTAATAATAAGTATTTCCGTTCAGTATGAGTTGAAGAAAAATAAGAACAAAAATAAGAAAAATCACTTTATCATCCTGTTAAACAGCCAATTTACGTTACCGAATCGTTGAATATTATGAATGAATATTGTTGAACAATAAAACTTATGAATTTATTCTTGTGTATACAATGAATGTCGCTTTTAATCATTTGACACTGTTGGCCGAATCCTAATTATCATATGTTTAATGTGAATTCCAGGTCACATTAAATTAGCAAATGTTGATCCACTCCAACTAATTGCCATAATATTTTACCAGTTTTAGTTATTAAATGTAAACTAAAACTGAAGGTGAATGAAAGATAAGATTGCAAATATATAGACATAAAAAATGATATAAAAGTTTAATGAAAGTCTGTTTAATGAATGAACTGATTGTAAGCCAACGGTTAACGGTACATTTGGTTGGAATCAAAAATTTTAAAATTTTATGAATGAAAAATGTTTTTTTTTTGCTTTTTGGTCCATGTTGTTTCTCCTCTAATTCAGTTAAAGACATTGAAGAGTATAAACTTAAAGAAAGATTATGTTTTGATACAACATTGAATATTTTACGGTTTGTAATATTGAATGATTCAACATATTGTTTCATAACGAGAACATGAATTGAGTTAGAAAGAAATTGACTAATAAATTTTGATAGTAAATGGTGGTTCATTTCCCACCTGAAGCCAACATTGAAAAGAACTAATTTTTGTGTCTTATAAATTATTCTCGTTCTTCTTAACGTAGTTTTTTGGTGGAATTTAATAAATCACATAAGACATATTGATTCACCTAAAACCAAAATAAAGACAAAGTTATCTCGACAACTAGATCTGTAGAGATACATGAATAGAGGTAACAGAATAAATCAGAGTCGATCTAAACATGATGTAAATCACAAAATAATGTAATTCATCATAAACATACAACACAAATCATACCAACAATCATCAACTGATTTGTTTTTCATTTTTTTTTTTTTAACTTTTCACTCATTTCCAGTATTAGGAATTTACTCGGAATGTAATATTCTTTAAATTCAATTGTGATTTCTTTAACAAAATACTATTCACTAATAATTTAAATGAAATAATTTGTAACTGGTACACAGATTAGCTCATTTTCTTATAGTTGAGGGTTCAATTAATACCATACATCGCCATATGAATTATGATTATGGATTAGGAACACTTTGAGTCCCATTGACTTTGGAGCAACAATCAATAAAGAAATCATTGTTGTTAATTCTTCATTTTTAGTTAATAAATCTTCAAAAAGATTTTTATTTTGGCAAACTTCTATTGTCTCCGATTGATTGGCAATAAAAATATTGTAAATCACAGACAATCAGTTGGAGTTCAATTGACTCGTGCAGTATGAGTGTTTAAAAATTAATAAAAATTACCATTGAATTGGCTTAAAAAAAACGGATTAATTTATTAGTAGATTGAGGATCAACAATCGGATAGCCCGTGGATTAGTAAATGAGTACCGTGTCAATCATTGAGACATTATAACAACACAATAAAAGTGCTGGTTCAGAACTTAATTGATATTATATGATAATTCACTAAATGAAATTAAGAAGAAAGAAAGAATTTATTATTCGTTGGAGTTCCTCAGCTCTTTCTTAAGATTTCTATGAAACTTTGGCGATTTCTTATTTTGCTTTCCAATTGGTTATTTATTCATTCATAAAATTTAGTCAGAACAAAATAGAGAAAAACTCAAAATAACGAAATGAAGAGAAGATTTCAATCTAGTGAATGGAAATTTTGAATGATAATCGTATTCTTAAGATTTATTGTGAATGGAAATTAATGTAAATCACAGCCAATTTGAAACGGTATTCAATTTTAGGAAAATTAATGTCTTCCGAATTTTGTCTTTTGACTAAAATAATGGAATTTTAACAAAAATAAAATAAAGAAAAACCGAATTTTAAATAAATTTCAAAGTGGATTCTTCTGAATTAAGATTGGATTGCTATAGAATGGGTCAAGTCATTGATTTGTAAATATATTTCAATGTTAAATCCGAATTCTACTTCTCCCCCAAACTAGTAATTCTCACCAAAATAAAAACTGTTAAAAGGTTGAATGTAACTCGTTATGCTTCTGAAATGAAATATTCTAAGATTTATATTCTGACCTCTGTTCTTTGCATTTAACTGAATTCAAAAGATCTCATCAAATCATTTTAAATTTCTCATTAAAGAATTAGCAATTTATAATTTTGTCTTCGTGAAACCACAAAAACCATTATAGGTCAAGGGCTTTACATAATAATTCAATCGAATGTCATTTCGTTTAGTTATGCTATGAATTTATTGTTTATATTTTATTATATGCAATTTTTGTATATCGGATTCTATAGTGTTAACTGACTGAAAATTTCTAAGGCCTAACATGCAAACAGAATTGTAAAATACACACAAATTGGAATATAAAAATTGGCGAACAGAGCACCGCAAATAAGAAAATTACATATCAATTTAAATTATTGTTATTATTATTACTATACATAAGAGCCACTGAAACACGAAGGCTTTAACCAAAATGATCTAATCACCTCTAGGCAAGCATAAAAATGGGATTTATTGAATTGTAATTATTCACAATTCTGTTGGACTGCAAAAATACAAACGTTAAATATTCCGCCAAGTTTATTAACATTTTGATTGTATTTCATTTGTAATTATCTCGCCATAGGATAGAATTGACTCACTTTGTAATGTGAAAAAAGTCTCACTTCTTATACATGAGCACAATGACGATGGTAACATGGAACTCAAACAACAGTAACAAGAAATTAAGAAGTATCTTGTTAGTCGATTTTCTTATTTTCATGAAATTAACTCTTCCAATGGTTGCATATGATCTTCACTGCTAATAATTTTTGGTTTTTTAAACAGAAATCCTCTCTAATGTAAGTAACCTTGCACTTTAAACAAAGATATGTTTAATTCGATAGAATTTGATTATAAAACTAAATAATTTTTTCGCTTCAGTTGTACGAAAAGAATTCAAATAACAAAAAAGGTGTTTTGAGATCGTGTCGCGATTTTCAAATAAAATCAACCACTCACTAAAAGAATTCCAATCCTTTTGTGATTTCCATGACCTATGGTGAAGATGTATTTCGTGGTTTATTTCATACAAAATATTCATGAAATTTGAGTATTCGTTGTCAAAATCACGTTTGATCTTCCAGAAAGGTTCTAATTGTTTCCTTTGTTCTCGCTTGGGTCTAAAGACAATCTTGATTAAAGAAACTTCTTTTTAATTAATTAACAGAAAACGAAAATCTTGAATTCATACAGGAATACCGCACAAGAGTCATTGGATTTTACACCTTAAGGCAATAGAAGATGAATGGCATACCAAATTGACTATTGATTAGTTTCGATTTCATTCAATTTTTTACGAACTGTAATTAATTACTTTATTTATATGTTTCTTAATTCTCAGCACATATCTGTTGACATCAAACAGAGACACACACACACGAGTGTCAATTGAAATTTGAGTCCAAATCAACTCTGAAATAAAACAAAGGTGTTATCTTTGTTGGCTGATTTCTTTCTTACCAATGAGTTAAGACAAAAAATTGTCAAATAAAATCAATTTTTCAATCGATTTGATCATTTATGATGCGATACAAATGCGACGTATCAGTTTTTAAATTAAAAATTAAATAAAATCAATTGAAGTGATGAGATTTCTTTCAATAATAACTTGAAAATATTCGTATTCCTTTTATAAAATTAATGTTCATTGTATGATCATTACGTTGAAATAAATATTAAATAACAGTGGTCAGTGGCTATGGTAATCGGATGCATAACAAGTTAAGGTAAAATATTTTATTATTGTTTGTCACCATTATGTCCTCGACCAGATGGGTAGATAATTAATAAAAATTGTTAATTTATAATGCAACAAATCGAATGCCTTCAACAGTTTAATACTAAGAGTCAATGGTCAGTTATAATATGTGGCAAATAACAATCAGTGAACCATAAATTACACTACAGCATAAGCATATTAAAACAATTAGCTTATGGCCGGGATAATTTTTCAATTAGTACACTCAAAGAGAACGTGAACTTATGTTCAGTTTCATTTTCGTTTATTAAATCTTTGAGGGGCCACTCTTGTATATATTGACCAGCCGTTTACTTAGAATTCGTTTGCCCACCCGTGGATGAATAAAATCTCTAAAAATAAAATTGTTTTTAATTTATTTAAAATATAAAATTTGCATTAATGGATTTAATCAGATCAATGGTGTTCAATTAATGAACACACAAATTTGCTATTCTATATGAACATTACTCAGCGGAGGAATTCCACACATAGAGGAGAATATTTTCATTTGATTTTCAACTAATATCAAAGGGAATAATAATTCATTCATGACTTAAGAAAATTTATCAAATTTCATTCAAATGTTATGAAGAAAAACGTGATACTTTCAATGTATGATTTTCATGTAATGATTTATAAATGAAAAGCACAATCGTCTGAATTGAAAAACTCTTTTTACAAATGTTTTATTCAGTTTTTTTGATTAAAACCATTAAAAATATCATTCATGGCGTCACCATATCAATGTTTCACTAAATGTCAGTTATAGTCTTTATATTGAATCTTAACTATATTGGCTGAAACGCAATCGAATTTTCTTAAGTTTATTGTTTTAAATTGTTATGGTTATAGTCTGTCAAATAACAAAATTCATAATTTTATTTAATTCATTGCATTGCTGTTATAACTAATATTGAACATGTCATACCAATTGCATTTCCTATAAAAGGCGTATATTTCAGTATTCGTGTGTCATTTCAGTAATCAAAAAATTAATCGATATGTCTTAAAGGACTATTTAAACTATTTAGCATTCTGGTTATTTTATTGTACAAGTTCCTTACCAACAATAGATGACTAGTACACTATGATCGTGTTCACAAGTCATTATTTCACTCCTTTTTTCCATACAAAGTTTTTTATATAATTCAGTTATTGTGTTGAATGAAATAAACTACCATTAAATAAATAAATAACTCATAATATTATTATAAAAGATATTGTAACAATAACAAAATCTGTCATACAAATGTTTTAAATATTCTCTCTCTATCTCTGGTCACTGATTCAGTTGTTTTGAAGCTAGAAGCAATATGATAGATTATAAATTATTTCTCATGTGTTGTTAAAGTACTTTCTTACCAATTTTGTTTTTTTGTCTGTAAAATACTTAAATACCTTCTGAATCAAAATATTTATGTTTTATACCACAACAATATGCATAAATTTATGTATTAATAAAACTATTGCATTTATTATAACACCAATGATTTAGACATTCTTTTCATCGCCAATAACCGTTTCTTTTAACCGATTAAATTATACGTTATTTTTTTAAATATAGAAAATGTCATTCTTACAAAATTGTTCGATTGCAAATATGTAAAATTAAAGTTTATTTTGTTTATTATGGGTTTTTCGGGTAGCCAGACGAGTGAGAATATTGTGTATTGGGATATAACCATTAAGAAGATAGAAATAGTTGTGTTACATAATAATGTTAATAATATTTCTTTTATGATCACATGTTGAAGGATTAATTTTTTTTTTTTAAATAAAAGATTTAAATGGAATATTGTTAACGGTTAGCCATACCAGCATTGATTGTCACTTGAAAATTCATTGTGCAAATTACAGTATTGGAGAGAATGTATATCAAACCAAGGTCTTCTAGTTGGATGGTATGCCACATACGATTAGCTACTGGTAAACTTAACTGATGACAGAATCATTCAGTGTCTTTATGAATCAAGAGAAACTATGAAGTTAAAGTCTTTAATTTCCGGTCACAGAGAACGCATTTATTCGATCAGAAGAGAAGAATGATCATATTAAAAGGAGGAAAATTATCGACCAATGAATAAATCGCCTGAAGGTGAACTAAAATTCTATTTGAATAGCACAATTAGATAATAATTTTAAATAAATAGTAAATCATTACTCAACCATTGATTATAATATTCAATTGTTGTTTCATAAGTTCATATACATTAATATTCTATTCGATATATTTTCCCACTTTGCATCTAATCTGTTGATGCGATTCTTCAACCAAATGTACGATATAAATTAAAACGAAAAATGTGAAATTTTCAGTATCTATCTTATTGAATTCGATTTATTTTCCCAGGGAAAATTGAAATCAGTATAATGATAATCTATGTTATGGATTTCTTTAAGGTGTTCTTCTTTTTAAACGTATGCATTGATTTAAAAATTGAAGATCTTTATGATCTCAAATCGTATATCGTTGATTTGGTTTCAATTTTTTTTTTTATTCTACATCATGTTGTTGTTACTTTCATATTAGTCGTCTGTATTTCGAGGGAGGAGTTGAATTACCATTTATTATGTTTAGTTTACTGATATTGTATCGATTTGATCATATCAGTTTGGAGTTTATTTTTGTATAATCTCGTAACCTGCCTAATGCAATGGATCTCTTATTTTCATCTCATTTTTCTAGTTTTTTATTTTGTATTTTGGTTTGATTTTAGACGTGTGGCCGATCTTATTGCGCCTAAGAAAATTCAAACAAACCATTGATTTAACTGGAAGAAAATAAAGATCAACAAGAGATCTCTCTCTCTCTCTCTCTCTAGCTGTAAGAAGGAAGAAATTATTCACCTGAGGCCATTTATTTAACATTTAATTCAATAGACAAGAAATCAACAATATTGTAATTGTACAGCCATTTAATACGATGAATATTTTATGTTTAACAAAATGTTTAAAATCACATAGTATTATTGCGCGATTAATAAACGGTATTGGAGGCATGGCAATCAAGAAAACCGATAATTTCATTTTAAATTTATTTCTTTATTAGAATTTACTCTTCTTTGTTTTTTTTAATATTATACGTATAGGTCCACTTCTTTATTTTAATATTTAAATACATAATATTTAAAATAACATCTCAGTGTATTAAATGGTATATTATATATTTTTGTTTGTTTTACAATTCAATAAACATAATTTTTATTCCTTATTTTTTATTTTCACTGAATACATTTAATGATGTACAATGTTGCTTTTTTAATAAAACATTATACAAAGAGTCTAATATTACATACAAATTATTTAAATTATCTTTTATGCTTTATACGATTTTAAATATTAATAGTTTCAATTATGTAAAAACAAAATAAATTTTTATAAAATAAAACTGAATTATGTAAAGTACAAGAAAATACATTAAACTAAAACACTGATTATAAGTACAAGGCTTACACATTTAAAATTCAATTTTAATAATAATTTTCTTTTCATTTTTTTTTTTATTCATACAAAACAGCAAATGAAAAGAAAATAATTTTTACTTCTAAAATTACAAATAAAAAAAAAAAAAATTAAAGAATAAAAAACCATTACAAGATAATAATGAAATGAAATATTACAATTATGATTAAAACAATTAAATTGAATATGTTTGCTTATGAATTCATTCAATCGATGTAAATTCATAGAAAATAACATAAACGAAAACATTTAAAAATCCAACTAATTTATGATAATGTGCGTTCTCATGTTCATACAATAAGATTTACTTAGTTTCTTAAGGAATAATAAAAAAAAAATGAACAAATAATTATTGATAGATTTTTTTATGATATAATAGCTAATATACGACTGCACATCTTATAAATATAGTTAAAACATTTACAATAAAAACATAAATGGTAAATTACTATTTGAGGTTTGTTATACCATTCACAAAACGGAATTGATATAACAAATTATACATTGATGAATAATTATATTTCAGTGCTTCGTTATATACCGTTTGTTGATCATTTAACATTTTATTAAAGAGACAAATTATATGGTATTTATTATTCGTTTATTTATTTGAATTTAAATTAAGTTGTAATTGATAGAAGAGAGATATGAAATTACAATGATAATTAAATCGTTATCATATTTAAATCAAGAGAGCGTATAGTTAAAATATTATTAAAATCATTAGTGGTGTATGTGTATGGTTAAGGTCATACTTGTTGAGCTTTAATTGTATAATCATTTATGATTCTTTGTTCCGCTTAGCAAAAATGAATAATTAAGAACATCATTGTTATGATGTGAACGTACATCCAAAAAGTAGCTCAGATTCATTTCATTATTCTTGATTAGAATTTGTGAAATTTAACAAAATAATTTATAGATTTTTTAAGGAATTTGTTATCTTAATCAAACTTATATGAATTAAATTAAAGGTATCATGAACTTGTTTAGTAGCCAAATGATTTAAAAAAAATTATTTATAAACAAATTAACTAAAAGCGAGCGTTTTAAGTTCCTTCTAACTCATTCGGATCAATTGAGAGACCTTGCTATTCCTAATGCCACCTACACATAACGATAATGTAACAATGATATTCAATTAATTTTCAATCAATGATCTAATTACAATATGTTCATTATTAATTACTAGTTTATTTTGCTTTAAGTTTCATAATATCAATTACACGAACTTTATAATTTTATGTATTCTAGCATCGAAATAGCAAAACTTAATTTTAAAGTGATTTTCTTATTTTGGAACAAATTAAAATACAATTCAATTTTGAAATTTGAATCGAACGATAAATCATTTTGGTTGGCAAATTATTTTCAATGTTTTGCTATAATGTAGACGATACTCAGGACATATTCAATTGAAGTTTATTTTAAAATGTTTTGAAAACACATGCTTACTTCTACTATAGTTACATATAAATTTTATTTTTGCACGACATTTAATAGACTTAGAAGTTTCACTTTTAACTAATTTTAACATTAATTTTGTGTTGCATTTGTTTTATTTATATTTTTCTCATTTAAATGTCTTCTACTTTGAGCCATGTTGTCTTGTTTTCAGTTATAAAACATTATGAGAGTTCTATAACATTGTTGACAGAAATTAATTTTTTTTTTTTTTGCAAAAATAAAACTTACAACATTGTTCAATAAATTCATAATAAATTTAACATGTTAAGTTTCACTGTTGAAAGAATTGGAGTAACAATGTCAATTGAAGTTTATTTTATGGCAAATAATGAACTTTAATTATTAAAGAATTCTCTTCTAATGTTATTGGTGAGATAGGGGATTCTAAGCTTACGGTAAACTATGTGTGATTTATGTGAATGTTTAAAAACACAAAAAAAAAAAACAGAGAAACACTGACTGCGTAGAGTTTTTAATTCAGAAAATTCTGTTTTTTTTGCTTTCCTTTCATGGAATTTGAATAACTAATTGAATTAGTCATCCTGAATAAATTCATGAATGGTAAATAATTCAGGCATATTTGAGCTACTGGTTCTTGTACTCATCAGACTACCACACAAATTACCACTAACATATATCAGTGTTCAATTATCATTTTCATTACTAACTAACAGAGAGCATAAAATACAACTCTCATTAACCTCTAAGTATACATTCAATGCTATAAATTGGTAACGTTTTTCTCTTTTTTTTTCTTTTTAATTCTTGTGATTCTCTTTAACAATCAAAAGCGAAAATCCCATTTGATTATTATTGTGGTTTTACTGTATTTCCAATTGATTGGTTGTAAATTGTCATTTATCATTCTATGGTGCTTAACTGAGTCCTTTTTTTTTCTGGTTTTGTTTTTGTTAATTAAATAAGTCTCTAATAAATTGGGTTTTCTCCATTAATTTAATTAAATGTAATAATTTATCACCATTTATAGTGTACTTATTATATAAAAATTTTCAATTATTTTGCCTTATAATTTAAGATGTTTTAAAGATCTTAATTATACTAAATCGCTGAAATGCACAAGTTACAAAGAGATTATAATATCGATAATTTATCATTTAAATAAAATCTGGTGCATATGAACATTGTTTTATTAACAAAACAAATTAAATGTGATTCACACGAAAAAAGCTTTCTAAATAGAAGGAATGTGCCTTATTAAACATGAATTTTGTTTCAATTACAATTTTTATTATTCCATTTTTTTTTTTATTAAAATCATTATTTATGTTTCAGTTAAAATGTTTGTTGTATAATCTAAAAAGGTGGAATATGTTTTCAATTAAATTCAATTAAAAGTCACAAACAACAACAACAACAAAAAAAAATTATTAATTAACACTCGATCTGTGGTAGCATATAATTGATTTTTATCATTTTCTTTTCTTCTAAAAGTACCGGCCCGAAATCACTTAATTATTGGTGGGGTGGAGATTTAACAGCTACTTGTTTTTCGGTAAATGACGTTTCATGTGTAATGCTAAATGATCACTTCTGGCAAAACTGCGTTCACATACAACACATTTAAATGGTTTAGCTCCCGTATGCTTCCTATAATGTCTTGTCAATTCATCAGATCGTGCAAAACGCCATTCACATTCGGCCCACTGACAAGTGTATGGTTTTTCACCTGTAAAAAGAAAAAAAAATAATGAAAATTACTTTGAGCATATTAAATTGATAAACGAAATTGATTTATTATGAAAATAAATAACTATAATGTACATTTTGTTTATACCGTGAAATATTTAAAATGAATTTCTTAATTAATTACATTCTTGTGGTCAACCAAAAGATCCATCATCAATGGATCAAAGTATCATGTAATATCATATGAATTTCACATGACAAATTGTTCAGTGACTGTTATTTTCTTTTACATTTTTTTTTTATTTATTTATGGTACACCGATGCCACCGAAGAAAATCGGTTTTTGCATAAGGAGAAATTTGTATGAAAAACCCGTTGATATCTAATTGCTGATGTGCATAACATAAATTGAGTGCACAAGATACAGCACATAATACAATTATTTATGCTCTCACATTGAGCGGTTAGTAAATCTTCTTGGACCTTTTATTTTATTTCTGGTTTATATATTCCTTCTTTTTTGGTTTCTTTTTTGGTGCCATACGTACCATAAGTATCTAACGTTGTAAATTATTTAACGTGAACTACTCAACAATAATCTCTGTCTTGTAACAGAGAAGAAAATATTCATCGACAAGCGAAAAAATAATAGTAGCAACATAATGAAAAACAGAACAAAACAACAGAATAATTTTTTTTTTCTTTTTACAATTCGCATATGCAAATCCAATGTAAAGAGTCAAAGAAGATTGTATAATAATTTAAAATTAAATAACATAACGTATGATATTTGTAGAACGTGCATATACTACATATTGAGCATAAATCAAACATATATTTCTTTATCATATTGTGTACGAGTTTAGCATAGAAGTTAAACATGTTAAAGCGCTTAATTTTTGTCTTTTTTTTTTTTTCATTCTTGTATTTTCTTCTGTTTAGTAGCCGTTTGCAAAACGTCTTCAACCATATCTTAGTAACAATTCATTCAATTTCGATCTATTTGATTCTTAGAGACACGTTGGAATTAAAATGATGTTTAAATTAAAAACTATCTTGTACGAATGTGTAACCAGTAATTCATATAATATTTTATAGTTTGGCAAACAAATTAAAACAGCATCAATATCAAATAAGAAAATAATTCATGGTAATACACCGTCTACTAAGAATCTAACAACGTATTCTGATTAAAAAATTTATTATTTGTAGACACTCAGTTACCAAAATCACGTGAATTGAATTTTAAAATTTATTTTCTTATGTTGAAGTAAATAAACAAAATTTTTTAAATCCGCTTAACAATTTGTCGCAAGTTTAAGGTAATAAAATACTTAAGCTACAAGGATAAAATAAATTGTTAATAAAGTGCAAACGCGTTTATGTCTATGGTTAGAACGATAACAATTTTGTTTAATAATATGAAATTAGATTCATAAAATTCTTTATTTTATGTGTCTGTGCAATACTGAATTTGGATCATTAAATACATTGAACAATAAATGTGAATGGCGTTAAAATTACTTGAATAAAATAATAATTTGTTTTAAAATGCACATTTAACCGCTTTTGCTGTTTTCATATAAGAAATCAGAATCCATAATTATTTTATAAAAGAACTTCTTTTCAATGTTATTCAAGTTGCATACAATTTATAAGCGTTCGTATATCGTTCAATCAATTTGTTGAATAATAACCGAATAAAAAGTATTCGATGAGAAACAGATTGAAAGATCAATCGACACGTATTACCGAAGTTTTATGTTATTTTCTTATTTGATAGAGTAATCGATGTAATTATATCATAATGTTTATTCAAAAATGCCAAAAATAAATGGTTTTAATGAAGACATCATTATTTTATATTATTTCAACACCATATTATCCGTTGTATTGAATTATTTTCATAGTAATTTATGAAAACCAGAAAGAAATACGAAACATTATGAGCTATGATTGATTACCGTGACAGGAAAATCATATTTATAATGTGTTTTGTTCTTCATTTCATCTCAGTTCGTTGATGTTTTATAATTTATTTCACTTGGTATTTGTTGGCCAGTACAATTGAATGGGTCACTAGTATCTGTTGGGAGGTAAAAATGAAAAATAAAAATAAAATTATTCAGAACTGAACGAATCAATTGCTGTGCAGACCCAAAGATTAAACGCGTGATCTAAAGATCAACGGGGGGAATTTATAATTATAATTCATTTTATCATAAGAAAATTATAGGTTTAAATTGATTACAAATTGTTTTAATCATAAAATCCACTAAAGGATTTCATGATCCGTTGTAATTTTCTGTTCAGTTTATGACGACAAATATGCAGCGTTGTAGATTAAATCAATTAAATAAATTTTATGTTTTCTTAAAGTTCCAAGGATAATTAAATAATTAAACGGTCTCATTAACTCAAACATCATGATCAGCCTCCAACGTATTACTTTTAAAAAATTCAATGTTGCTAGTATTCACTATACAATTGACACGGGAACTATATGGAATATGATCAATACAATAATTTCAATTTTAATATTCACGATTTGAATAATATTTTACTTAAATTCAATCGATTTAGCATACAAAAGCCAATTGAATACTTTATTCTTTTATATTAAAATGTAGTTATAGTAATATTTAATATGTAATAAACATCAATATCGATCGGTTTATTAATATTCAACTAAAGTGTTTCGCACATTAGAATTATAATGAAGTAAAATTCTCTAACTGTCCGCTGATAGTTAAAATGGTAACTTCTTTAGTGTGAACAGTACGATATGGCACAGGATATATTCACATTTACCAATATTCTATTCATAATAAACAATTTATGTTTATTAGATGCATTAACCTGCTGCACGTTGGAAAGCAACATATTAAAATTACAATAAAAAATAGTCAACTATTATCCATACACTAATTTAATTCACTACACTTTGTATCATTATTATGTACCTTTATATCGTTTCATTTTGCATACAAATATCCAATGATAATTTTATTATTTTTCTGGTAAGAAAACTTTAAGATAGTCACTGTATCTCTTTCTTAAAAATGCGCATACAATATGAGTTATGCATTGCATAGTCGAATGAACAATAGACGTAAATTGCATTAATGGACTTTGTACAGTGAATTTCTATAAGTTTATTCTCTGTATAATTTCATTTGATAAATAAAAAAAGCACCGACAAAAGATTTAGTGAATTTTGATTTACAATACTTTCATCTGATGGTTGAATCATTCATACATGTTTTATGCTGGAATGACAATCAACATAATTGATGTTAATTTCGCCAAAATAACCCGCTGGTAAGATAACCAAAGATGATCTCACTTCGTCAAGAAAGAAATTCTTTCTGGCTGTTATTCAATGGACCACTAAAACTTAGTCAGAATATAATGATGATTTTGACACGTAACAGATCCACTTTCCATGGTTGGTATTTTGTCTTGTCTTGTGTGTGTCTTGTATATTTTTTATTTCTTCAAGTTCAGTAACTATGCGTGAATGGAATTATTGATATTTCAACTGATTGGTATTAACTAGCAACAACAAAACGATAGCTCTTGGAATCTAACAATTATTTTAGCAGACATTCATTCATATAAATCGCGTTTATGTTTCTTCTATTTTATCGTCTTGGGTCTATGTATTAGATTATTACCTTTCAGCCCGTCGCTCACCTTCGCTATGAGCTTTATACGAAAACATAATAACAAAAATTCCACGGTGCCGCATCAGATTCATTCATAAACATTAGATTATGAGCCACATCGGTTATAATGAGGCACATAATAGCAACAACAATCGATTCATAGTTTTTGTTATTTGTATTCTTTACTCTTTTTCTTTCATTAAGAAAAATAATTTAAGATTTTTTTATATCGATGGTTTTTGTTCTAAGCCCTCAACTCTAACGTTAAATTAATGGGCTACTTGATGGTAATTCGTTTTTATTTATTAAAAAACCGGTCGAATGTTAGGTGATGTACGGTTCTTAATCATCGTCAATGGGGGTATTTGATAACCCCATTGAAATATTATATAAAGAAAAACACAGAAGATACTGATTAGTTCTTTAATTCAAACAAATCAGAGAGAATATTAAATGATTAAAATAAGAAAATGTGTGATTCAACAAACCATAATCATAACTTATAACATTAATGGACCGTGATGGTTATCAGGCGTCAGTTCAGTTTATTTTTTTATTTGGCAATATAAAAAGTTCTAAATCGTTGTTATTATTATCGATTTGCATAATTCAATAACGATATTCTATACGAAATTACTTTCAAATTTTGATGCTAACAACAAAAAAAAAACGAAGACGATCATCAATTTAAGATCCCCCCAAAATATATGACTTGAAACGTAACCACTTGGGCCATTCATAAAAGATATGATATTTAATCTGTTCTTCAACTTGTTGTCTTTAATTCTTTGATTCTTTTCTCAATCTTCTGCCACTAATATTCATACCTTTTGTCCAAATAAAAATATCTTATCCAAAAACGTGCACATATTTTTATGATTCGATGGTTTCTTATCATCAATTAATCTTGCTTAAAGTTTTTCTCTTTCTCTCTCTCTTTTGGTTAAACTATATTTAGGTATTTTCTTATACAAAAAAACATATGTGTGTGTCACCATTTTTGACTTCTTATTACCCACTTCCTTTTCATTAAGATGGTGTTAAGATGTGCTGGCGAAAAAAAAAAAAACAAATGAACAGACTAACTGAGTCAATGCGAATTCATTTCCATATTTAAAAGAATCTCCTGTAGATGTTATAGCATCTTTTACCTTGTGTTACAATCAAATTGACGCGTGCTGACCAGTCCAACTGGTTTTGTATTTCAATTCATTTTACAATTTTATGATTATCGTCAAGAAAATTGTTTTCTTCTTTAATACCCGCTAAGGGGACTTATGTTTATTTTCTGTACCGAAACTTTTGATCCAATTTATTCGCGCGCGATTTTATATTTGTCATTTAAAGAAATTCGTTTTTATATTTCGGTTTTATTGTTCAACGAAATTAGCTTGAGGGTGAGACTCTATTTCACCACTGTGGGGCTACCGCTAAAATGCAATCAATAAATTGATATTTAATTAATTATAGTTAACAACCAAATTAAAGAATTCTATTAACGATTGCAGGCCCGACGGTCATAATTGTCACTATTTTTTATGTTTTCTTATTATGTGGCCCCGATAGTGATAGTTTTTCGTTGTTTAACTAGAATATGTTATTGCACTAGTGATTTATAGTCACGAATTCCTGTTCACGCCACATTTGATAGTTTATTGGCATTGGCCAGCTAGTAAAGATCCTAATGAATTTCCAATCATAATAATGTTATTACATTGCCAAAGACTCCAGGTGCCTTACAATCCCTTTCTCTCCTTCGGTACAAATCATTTTACGTTTGAAATTATTAAACTCTAATGGTAATTCTTTCATCGAATCTCACCATCAGATTTCTTTGTTCCTAAAAGAATATATCGCACAGAATTACTCTAACATTGAGGTTAGTTTATTATTTTTCTCTCTGGCACTGCTCAATTGCCCATTAAAAATTATACCATACGTGAATGAAGTGAATTCGTAACGAATTGCTTTAGCACTGCGTAGGTAATTTTAATTCGTTTGGTCAATAAATTATAATTAAATGTTGAAGCGTTTCATGATCGTTAAGTGTGCGCGCTGAATTTGAACAACAACAACAGGAATTATTAATAAAAAAAAAATGAAAAATCAAAGAACTTGGTATGAAAATAATTAATAATTCCATACTCCCCCCGATGTGAATGTAATGCCCATAGTTCACGAATTGAACGACACAGTCTCCATAGTATAATGGGAAATGCAACAATCAATAAAAGCGAGTTTTCCCTTTTTTTAATTCGCATTGGATCGTTGCTCTAGTGCTCCATTATTTCTTTGGTATCAAACAACAGCAAAGTAAAATCTTGTGAAAAATTCAATTGTACTTCATTGAAATCTTTACTCTCATTGAATGTTCTGTTCGATCTCATCATCTTCAACTTTTGTTGGCATTTCTTGAGTATATTCTCATCTGTTACAGACGACTTTTATGTAGTACCGCACATATTTATTGATATTTATCTGAAAAACATTTAATGTTCATGATGGTTTTACAAAAAAAAAAAAGTAAAATAAAATCATCATTGTATGCCTTTTTGTTTCCTTGCGTTTTTAAATTTTTCATGTCGCGTGGGTGGTTTTGTATCCGGTCAAAATATCTTCTTTATTTTCTGTATTGATTATTATTGTTATTAAATGAACAGTCATAATGAGTTGGATAAAAACTAAAAGAAAAATTATTAAATTGCAATCTATACAACTGCTATTTGGTAGAAACTAAAAAAAAAAATCGTCTGTTTAATACAATGAGACTTATGATTGCCTTGCCGTTATAGTTATTTGTGCAGAGAAACAATGTGAATTGTATTTTGGTAAATTACTGAAGTGCGGCTGGTAATGAGCATTGAATTTAATACACGAAATGAATGATAATTCATTACGATTCGTCTGCATCATTGAAAGGGGATCTCTAACACTTGAGATACATTCGGATTTAATTGCCAACGAAAACCATTCAGAAGATGAGACGAATTTCCTTATAGCACAGGTAAGAATAACACGTTCAGTTTAATACCACTAGTGTGAAGTATGGCTATAAAACAAATGAGGTGTCCACTTTGACAAATTTACAATTCATAATTTCGTGTTTTTCACCTGACCAAATTGTTGTCTTTTTAATGGTTTTAACAATAAAAATAAGAATTATTCTTAGCGATTTTATTATGTTTCTCTCTTAAGTTTTGCATATTAAATGCAATTCAAAAAATTTTAAGTAACAGACGTTTTATTACTGTTCACCTCTATTTGGCCAGTTCAACAATACGAATGATTCATTCCAAACAATAATCAAAATGATGACAAAAATTTCGTGAAAATATGCAATCTCTTTTATGACAATCACTTAACAACTAAAAACCAAAGAGAAAAAAAAACTGCATTTTGTCTTATTCAATGAAAGAAAAAATCTTAAACTGATTGTTGGTGAAGAATAATTCTTGACTTCTTTTAGGAATTGGATTTAATGTTATTTTTTTTTCTTATTACATTTTCGATTGGAACAAAACACTTGATGCCATTCCATAGAAGTAAACATTACAAAAATTAAAAATTTAGGTTGCATGTCACTGTCATATCGTTTATATTCATTTCTGTTTTCTTATTTTCTTTAACTTCAATTCGATTTACTGTTTTTCGCGTTCTTATTGGCGTCTACAGTTTTATCAGAGAGTCATGCAAAAATATTTAACATTTTATTAAGTATATCGTTGAATGTAAATATCATTTATGTTTTACATGTAATTCATCTTCATCGGTTGTTCTATGTTGAATACTTACAATGTACTGTCTCTCTGTACCATGTTATGTATAGTAAAATGAAAACAACAGTTCAAATAGTTCAACTCATAATGAAACGAATGTAACTACGTTTCATATAATTCAATACCAGAATGAATATGAGAAGGAATATAACTAGAAGAAAAATAAATCTTGTAAATGATAATTATGTGAACACTTGATTCATGTCGAACAAGATGAATCTGCTGGCATACAAATTCAATGATTTTTTTTTTCTATATTTTCCTTATTCAATTCCTCTTGTCTGAAGATGCATATTGCCAATAAGTAAACGATGTCGGCCTGTTTTAACAGACAATTCGTTATGTTTAGCCATTTCTATAATGCAATTCAACATTTCAGTCTGGCTACTTGTTTATTATTTAGCATATCAGCAACAAATTTCTTAGGTTTTTAACAATTTTATTAACAAACTGTTTGGCTAACCTCATCCGATGTTGTTGTCAACATTTATTGGCCACCACAATTGTCAACATGTTAATCAAAATTCTAATTGTTATTGGCATTAAATCACTACCGTTGGTGTCTAATGTATTTATCGATTTAATTAGACAGTGTTGAATCACTTCAGTAATTTTTATTTCGGTGAAACGTTGACATTTTTAGCCTTCGCCAGACTACGGGTTCGTCGCTTGCAGTCTTTTGTTTTTTCCACTGACTACTGTTCAACTCAATACAAAATCTTTGTTTCACAGTGTCAACGTTATAATTCAATATTAATTTTATTTAAAAACGAAATAAAATAAAAAACATCTTGTTATGTTTTACAGTTTTGACGTGACAATTCAGTTAAATCAATATTGACAACGATGTTAAATGATGCAAAAATAAATCAATCAGTACTTGAGACAATTTCAGACACACTGTGTAGGTGGTTAAAGTGAAAATATTAACCAAATTAAATGAAACGTTCATTGCAAACAACACAGAGTTATTGAAACAAAACAATTATATTCAATTCCTGTTTCTTATTGTTTTGCTTTTTTTTTTTGTTTTAATTTAGCACTTCTCAACAGCGGTGTGAAACAAGTAATAAGAAATAAATATGAAATACACCGAAAATATTATCTTTTTGTTAAATTCAAATAGACAACTTGAACATTGCTACTATACAAAGAAAGTCAATTGGCTAATTATTCTATTTGATTATTCTAAACATTCCATATTTATGTGAGAACATACACAATTTTGTTCCCACACTATGTCATCATCTCTTATACAAATGAAACGATTCCGTCAACGGTTCCAAATGATTATGTTGATGATCATTTCAGTTCACTACTTATCATCCCGTTTTCTTAAGGAAGACACAAATAAATGTGTCAAATGTGTAACTAGATAGTGGTCATTCACCATAAGTTACGTACATACCAAACATGTATATATGTGTACACAACCAAGATCAAATCGACAAAAACAATAAATGGTGAGCATAATAATGACTTAGTTATGCCTCATAAGTACCACTGTGTACATCGATTATAATGTTAAAATAATAAAAAAAAAATTTGTTGAATGAACTAAACATAAAAAACAACAGACACGCATGGAATGTTCAACTTGCTATTTAACTTCTGACTACCGGCTAGCACATCGGCCATTCCGTTTGATATGTTGGCATTGTAAATCATCATTTAAAGTAATAATATGTTCAGACATTTACTTGGCTACTACACTTCTTCTCTCATTTATTTTTTTCTTTCTATCTTCACCGTACATGTACCATTCTAACCATTGTACAAGATATAGTACAGTTTTCATCAATACACCAGAGAATTTATGACTAGTCAACGAATTTTCATTCATTCATGAAATGGAAAAAATAAGAAAGCAATGTGACATTTGCACTGATTTTCTATAATTATTCGTCGTTTTTCTCATAGTTCTTCTCATACAGTTGACCAAGTAAAAAGAATCCACTTGTTTCATTGAATTCAATTCCAATTGAATTCCCTTTATTTTTATCTGTTGATGTTAAGTGGGATACACACTTGAAACGATGTTTGTCATTCCATATCCGTTTTGACCAGTATTTCCATCCAATTCTGGTTATTCTTAACACCATCTCAGGCACACTTAATATAACACATTCCTTGACACCGAAAAAAGTAAAAACGACATCGTTATTGATAAACAAAAAAAAAGAAACACAGAATCAGAATTTAAATAACCAACTATCCAACATTAATATTAAACGAATACTTCAGTGATATCAAACTGGTAAATAAGAAAGAAATAAAAAAAAAAACACGAAAAGGAATAACACATATTCATCGATGTCACATTGTTTTCTTATACAGTCGATTTAATTTGATCAGAGGATTATCAGGTCCATAACATGATGGTATAAATACAAGAAATGATCAATAAATTTCAATATTAAATACCTTTTGTGTAGTGATTGTATTTACCTATAAAGCACACTGGTTAAAAGTTAAAATTATCTATAAGCCAAGAAGTACCACCAACAAACTCAACTAAAACGTTAAAGAATTTGTCTTAAATGTGTTACTTCCCAAAAATATTCAATTGAATGGTATCCCCCCATTGATGAAATCAGAGTGTCATCTCCAGCTCGAAATGATAAATTTTGAAATGATTCAAATCGACAAGATTCTTTTGTAAAATTTAAAACAAAATATAAATTTCAATGATCTTTTGAATTGATTTTCTTATGCCAATATCTTCTTGTTTTGTGTTTCTCAACTTTTTTTTTATTTTTTATATTTTTTAATATTAAATCCAAAGGAAACTAAAATCATTCCTCCCGGTTTGAATATATTGAAGATTTTAATTCGAGAAAACATTATAATGTTATTTTGACATCGCCAAATCATGCTGGTCCACTCTAAACGAAAGATGAATGAATCTGATATGGGTATCCATTAAACAGAAAAAAATAAACAAACACTAAGAAAATAGTATGCGTTTTATCGTATGAATTAATTTCCATCATTAATTATTTTAATTTGATTATACCATTTCATATGATCACTGCTGAAGGGAGACCACAGCAGATCATTTTATACCATCATTTTTAGATCGATCGTTTCTTCTACACTTTGTTTTGTATTTTTTTTTTAAATTCTTTTGCGCCAATATAAAATCAAATTCATATAAATTTTATAATTAATATCAGTCGTTAATTTTATTTATAATTTCGTGTTAAAAATGAATAAAATTTAATTCATAAAATGATTTTCTTTTATTTTAAAATTTTTTTTCATTGTGTTGATCAACTGATGTCTCTTATTTTTCTTTAAAAAACTGATCATATGAACAGAAAAAAAAATAATAATAAATATACAAAACAAAAGAGTATGAATACGTCTATAATGGTTAACCCGAAAACAGACAGTATGTAAAAAGACAAGAGCTCATTTGGATTATTATTGGTTAAATATGAAGCAACCGAACAGTGATCAATGATGATGGCATGTGGAACAACAATGTTTAATTTGTTGTTTATGTAGTTTTATTCTGCTGATTCTTTTTAATTTTGTCTGTTACCTCTACTTTTAATCTCTTCAGATGGTTTGCAATCAACGTTTCATACTACACACAAGACAAATGGATAAAAATATATCCAGAATTTTCAACTTGTACAAAACAATATAAAAAAAATATTATTGTTTATAGATATGAATGGTATTCGTTTTTTTTTTTGCGCTTGTACCTTCTTAAATAATCTGAAGATGGTGTTAAGAAATTAATAAAACCATAGGATTAAATGAAGCATAAATATGTAAATTATTTTTTTTTTTTAAGTTAAAGAATATATTGATAAAGTCGCCATTGATTAAAATTATATTCTTTGAATATCTCAAGTCTGACAAAAAAAAAATTTACTTTTCATTTAAAACTGGTTAATTCACACCATCAGTTTGATTATAATTGAATAACGAATCAAAGAAATAAAAAATAAAAATTTTTGTATTCAATTATATTTCCATGCACTTGCTGAATCATATAAAGTGGAACTTAACCAAATTGCTAAAAGATACAAGTAACAGAAATGTACTAGAAAGAGTAACCATAACTATGGATTTGACTGTCCTCCATTCAAGTCTCATTACATAAATGGATTTCATTGAAACGAAATTCCTTTAACTTTTAACTATCCGGTTGGCCCATAAATAAATGCACTATGAATTAAAATAATGTGACACATTTAATAATACACACAGACGATGGTTGAAGAAAATCTCTTATAAAAAACAAACTGAATGCCCTCTAAAATGCCCGTAGACATGTTCCTTTGGTTATTGAAAACAACACTGAATGTATATCCGTTCAACTGAACAAGAATTAACATAGCACGAGTACTAAATGGGCTACCTCCAAGAGTGGTCATCATCCTCCAAATGAACGACAGATATTAAAATTATAAGAAAAAAAAAAGAAACCATAGGTGGCATATTATAGCAAAACCACCTGAGTGTCATTGTAAATTAGAGGATTCCAGATATAATTAACGATCTATTCTAGTTGGTTATTAACTATTTTTAGGTTTTCTCTTCTATTCATCTCAACAGTGATATTGCTTTACTTCTAATGATGATCCTCTTAATACATCATTTCAACTAAAATAGATACATAAAGTGTGAGCAAGAGGAATTAGAAGTTAGATCCGAATTACCGGTCATAGAGCACCGTATCAATGGTTACCTACTCGTCTCTCATTAATAATCTCTGATATTGGAATCATACATGGAACAATGCAGTCAAATCTTGAATAAGTTGAACGGTGGTTATTCAAATGGTTTGGTTTCCTTTTTTTTTTGTATTTAAGAATGAAACATTGAATCATTTGAATTTGAACGGGTTCTCTTATGATTTCAGAAGCACTTTGTTACTTATTGGTTTACCTTCATATACCTAATCATATTAACAATAAATGTATGTGATATTTTCTTATTCTCTGACATTCTTTTCTTAATTCATTAATAACTTTAACACAATATTATAAAATATCATGTTTTGATTCCTATAATTTTATTTTATTACCATATTGGTGTATCTTATAATATTGAACGAAAGTTCAAAATGAATAAAAGACGTTTATTTTATTTGATATTAACTTAAGAGGGTCATAAGATTTGTATCAAGAAATAGTTTTACGCGTGTGGATCTCATTTTTGGTTTTATATATGATTATCTATTTGGCCCGCTTATTAAAATCCCGTAAATGTTATTCTTTATGCCTTTATGGTCAATCTTATTACTGATTCAATTCAATCAGAAAAATTTTCTTATACAGATTTTGTCTCTTTCTAATTCATTAATAAGCTTTAATATAAAATAGTGTCATCTTAACAGATTTCCGGTCGTAAATTAATTATAAATACAATGATTTGTTTAACTAACAAAATAAAAGACAAGTATTTCCATCGCTTTAGGGCTATAAGCAATAACCAATTGGTTAACTGTAGAAAATACGATGTATACGTTTGAAGTTCAATAATTAATTAGATAAACTTGAACAATTTAACTTTAATTAATGTGAAATGCGAAACTATTAAATTCATGACTTTCAATTTTTTCATGTCTTGGTGTATTACAAATTTTTTTCTTCTTATTTCCATTCATCTTGATTATGATCTTCGGTATACCTTCAGGCTAATTTATGATCTACTCTGGCTCAATGATATTTTTTTTTCCTTCGTTTTTGGTACGTTATATGATTCACATTGACTGATAAATTTCACAAAAAAAGTGACATCTCAACATAATCGTTGTCTACAAAAGTGTCCAACAAAACCAAAAAATGCAAATACCTGAGATGACCACCAGTGATAAGCTTCTGCTAACGTGCGAAATACTCTTAATGGCCAGTCTCATATAACATGTTGGATTGAATACTGTTTTTTTTTTGTTTTGGGAACACTTGATGGCATAGCACATGAAAAGGTTTTATGCTACTCAACATCAAGCTCATTCAGTTATGATTCGTTAAATTAGATTATCCAAAATAAATACGTGGTGGTACCGATGACAATAATTTTTAAATAAAAATGATTGATGTGATCTTTGGTTGGCTGATTGAATCCGTTTTGTCTTAAATTTCCATATAGAGGAAGAGAGGTCACATTGTACTCTGGTCTTATACACACACGTTTTTATTTCGTTGATTAAATAAAATTTGTTTAAAGACATTCATCATATAAAAAGTTGACTCACCTGTATGAATACGTTGATGTGCTTTTAGATGTGAACTTTTGGTATAAACTTTACTGCAACCTGTTAATATCGAAATACAGAAAAGATAAAAAAAATAATCAGAAATATGTTTAACAGTCAATATTTATTACAATACTCAAATTAAAATTATTAATAATAAACTAAGAGAAATGATTTTAATAATCCAATAAAAATATGATTGTGAATTGAGTTTATGAAATGAAAAGTGAAAGGTTTTTCGCCACACAATCAAGTGTCCATATCTTAAGTCATAAAGGAAATCAATGCAATAATAATAATAATTTCATCGTTGAATTATATTTAGTGGCCAATTTAATTGGAGATGAATAAACAGTCATAGTCAGACCCTTTCAATTTACTCAGTTGATATTAAAGTCATTTGAAATTTATTTCTACTTCAATTATAATTGGAATCAAATGAACAAAATATTGGAAATTAAAAGAATTTTCATTTTATATTTTGATATTTATTCTCCAATTTGTAAAACATTAAATTCTTTGAACATAATCACTATTTTATTTACGTATGATGTTGTTAAACATATATACAAATAGAAATATTAGTATTTTCTTTTATAAATTAATGGACAGTCAATAAATTTTCAGTGTTCGCATAAAATATTGTAAATGAAACATTAATGCAATACAGAAGAGAAAGAGAATTAAATAATCTCTTGAAAAAAAAAAGAATAAAAATTACCATAGAGATTCGTAATGTACTGAATGAGATATGTATGAGACATAAAGAGTATTGGTATAATACATCGAACATATTCAGCGAGTGCAATAAACGATATTGGCATACTGGTTTCCACCAAGATCTAGGTAATTGTAATAATAGTAATTCATTCAGGCGTTGATGGGCTCTTTTCTAAATCCATTAAATTGGCTAGATACCATTACCATATTGAACCATTGCCATTTGGGATTCGATACAGAAGAGAGGGGAAAAAGAATGTTGAATAATCCAATATGTATAACTTCCATTAAAATAAAAGGAACACTCAAAAGATATTTTTTTGATTATTCGTGGTTCTTTACATTTCTTTAAGAAAAGCTACAGTTTCATATAATCGGAATTGAACATTTTATTAGTTTTCAAATGTAATATTGGCACTCATAAGGTGAGTTAATGAAACCGACACGATTTTTATTATCCAATTCAACCAAATATATAAAACTGTTAACAAAAATTAACTTTAGGAATAAAAAACAAAAAAAAAAAAATTGTCCGCAAAATTAAAGATTTTCCATACCAGATAATAGAGGGAAACTATCAAAAACGAAAGAATCATTTCATTTTACTTCCTGGGTTTATTGGTTTTCATCATCACTAAATATTTTAAGAGACAATCAACACTATTAGTTCAGCGTTCAATATTCGACTGAATCGATTTTAAATTAAAGAAAATGTTTCAATGGAAAACTGAACGAGTAAAATACGCGCGAAATTAAGAAATTTTCCAAAACATCATTTATGTAAATTAAACGGTATTTCAGTTGGTAAATTAAACATGTATAATGTTTTAAGGTTATGAGTATAATAGAGTTTAGCCAACAGCTAAATAGAAACACATTGTCGGTTTATCTGTTGATTTTTAGTATTCAATCGATTGGGATTACTTTATTGTAATTTTCGTATAAAAGATCGTTTACGTTGTATTTCTTTATGTACAATAAGAACAGTTAAATGATCACGATAAGTCTTCAGGAGTTTTTATGATGAACGGACACATTAAACAGTCGTCGTAGAGTTTTTTCATTACAATTGAAATTCATACATGAAATTTGATTACTTCATAATAAATGTGGCTTCATTAAACATATCGTAAATCTTTGAAAAAACAAAACTCTTCTAGATAAATTATTTATATATTTGGCCTACAGGTAAATACATGGTCACCCTTTTGCTAGTCTTTCTCATCAAATGGTACACTGATATGGTACTATGATCTCCATAGTGATATTTCCTTTTAGCTCCATCCATCCAATGAATTACATAATAATAAATAAATTGCAGTTGAATTATTCTACTGAATGACATAATTCTTCTCTTATTCATTTCTATTCCATTCATACCGTGTACATGGCTAAATATAGTGAAATGATCTCAAGACTGTAACTGTTCACCTCTCGCAGTTATGCGATTTGTTTTTTTTTCTGTTACCGGTAAGTTAAACGTGTGACAGCAACCGTTTCATTGAGAAAAAAACATAAATGTTGTACACTTCAATTGCTAATGATTATCAGACGGTATTTGATTTTCACCATTCATACCACGTCTTTGATATTCAGCACTGGAATTGAATGACAGATTTATAATTTCAGAACGAATTCTTCTTTAAATTTCTTTAAAAAAAAAAAATAAATCAACAAAATGAAACAATATGATATCAAGTGTATCAGGCCAACATCGAACATTTCTTGTTCATCAATTAACAATAAATTAAGGTGACATTATACCAAATGGATGCAATCAATATAGATCACATAACAATTCATATCAATTTAAATTGCACACCGTTTGCATTTAGATGAACGTACACTGAATAACAAGTGATCAAGACTTTAAGTCTTTGAAACGAAAATACGGAACAACATGAACTAATTTTCTGGTTCTTAAATTAAACAAAACACAAAAGTATGAATTCAATGAAATCTAATTACTTATTCAATACGGATCACTTCTAATCGATCATTGGCTACCGTTTCCCTGTTTACTACTTTACAATAAATTAAATAAACTAAACCACAAAAACTACTTTAAATCTGATTGCATGCAAATTAATATCAATTAAACTAAACTGGTTTCAACACAATGTGTGTGATCGATTGGAATCCAAACACAGCACTAAATAAAAACAACTGCAAATGATCTTAATAAAAAAAAAAACAATCCATTGGAATGCTAAATTTAAACATTCAAATTCAATTGCATTTAATACAACAAAAATTCTATGATCATAAGATTAGCAATTCTATTGGAGCTTTTGTTTATTATTGTCTCTTACAACCTCAATAACTTAGTTTGTCGATAATCACTTTTGGTACTGTACGAATAATAAAATACTTAAGAAACAATAGACTTACCAAGAAAATCACAGTGATGAATACGACGTTTTTCCAATTCGGGATTATTTCGTCGATTATATTTACCGACTGGTGTCTTAATCGTTATATTATTTGCTAATACTATTTGTCCATGATTTGTATGATTACTGTTTCCATTATTATTGTTGCTAACACTATTATTATTTGATAGATTATTATTAATCAATGGCGTTATTGAGATATTTGTATGATTTGTATGATGCTGATTATTTAGTGTTACAGATAATTGATTTGTTGGTGGTGGTGGCGGCTGTTGCTGTTGCTGTTGACTTTGTTGATGCGAATGTGTTTGATATTGTTGCTGTTGATGATGATATGGTGGCGGTGGTGTCCTTCGTGGTGGCCCCTTTTATTCGCATGATTTGATATAGAATAACAAAGAAAATATTAATAATTAAAACTTCAATACACTTTAATTGAATTATTAAAATGAAACAAATAAGAATTGATTGAATAAAACGAACATTTGATGACGCAGTTAATCAATCGAATGAGAAGAATTTTATGTGGAGATTGAGATAATGGGGAATGGTAACATACCTGTGCATTGTTCCCAGGACTACCAGGATCTGAACTAGGCGGCGTTAATGGCGGTGCGTATACAAGACGTGACAATGAACCGAAATTCGATCCTTGTGGTGAATACTTCAGGTGATAGTTCTGTAATTGATACTCGATTAATCACATTTCAATGTTCAATGTGATTCTAAATCATTGCTTACCTGTGCATGATTCTGATAATTATAATACGATGAATTATTATTTTGCATCGGATGTGGTGCTTGTGAATTCGGATGAATATTTGTAATACAACCATTACCACTATTGTTCGTGTAACCGCCATGCATTGTACTACCATTTGTTGTATGCTGCTGATGGCAATGATAATTTGTTCCAGTCATCATATTATAGAGATTATTATTTGGTGTTGTACAATTCGTACTACTGTTATTATCCGTTGTACTATTGCTTGATAAATTTTGATTTATGTTCACATTATGTTGCAATAATTGTGCACTATTTATTGGTGATATTTGTTGTTGTTGTTGTTGTTGTTGTTGATGATGCGTATTATTATTACTTATACCACTATTGTTATTATTATTATGATATTTTTCTGTTTTTATTTCTAATGGACTGAGCAGCGGTGATGAAGAGAGCGATTCCAATAATTGTTCATCATTTGATTCTAATTTAACTTGGGTTACAATTGAGCCCAACATTACAGCATTCTCTGGATCAATATTTTGTATTGAACTGGTGATATCATCCCAAATTGGTGGTCGCAATAATTGATCATCCGTCTCCGGATAAATGCCATCACGATGTTTTGACCCTGTAATGTATCCACAGATTGAAAATGAGAATTTCAAGATATGTTGATGATGGAATAAAATTTATTAGAGCAAATGATACACTTACCATAGACATATTCTTTACTGTAACCATCTGAATAGATGGTACTGTTTGAATATCCGCAGGGTAATGTGGATGATTGATTTGGAATTATTTCAAATTCAACCTCCGTATCTAATTTATGTAGCCGATTCATCAGCTCATGGGTATATTCTAATTCTGGTGACTGTAAATGTTATAAAAAAAAAGAGAAACAAACAATCAATAAATGATCAGTCATTAATTTCATTATAATTGAATACAAGATATCTAACAAAACACTTCATAAATCCAAAAACAAAAAAAACATTTTAAGAAAATGTAGTAAAAGATGCCGTTACTTTTTATCAAATATGGTAATTAGATGGTGATCTAAGAAGTAGCAGTGGTACACTATGGATTCACGCACTATTCAGCTACGCATAGTTAAACCATTATTTATTGTATTTCGTATATGTTTTGATGTCATTGTCAAATTATGGGAATAAGATCTCGGTATTTTAAAGATATACAAATGTGTGAAATATTGATGTTTTACTTATTGCTACTTATCGACTAAATATACGTAAAATCTATGGATTTTGGATAAAATTAATATTCAAATTTGGATGTTTTTTTTTATTATTTAATTCATTAATTTGTGAAAATCGCACATAAATATTAAAACTAACCAAATTGAATTCTACTAGTGTCACTAAGAGTAGTGCTCTTCGTCAAATATACAATAGACAAATGCGTTGGCTGCATAATAAAATCACTAAAACTCAAAATTTGTAACCAACGCCAAAATAACAAAACAAATTTTCTAATTTGGTTTAGTTTTGTTTTGTTGTTTCTACTCAAAAAAAAATAAGAAAAATTCAATGAATTTTTTTTTATTTGACAAAAATTTTTGTCTGAAGTTTAAAGGTGACTGATGATCATCTTGATGATTCGATCAACACAAAGTTTTTTTTCTCTCTTTATTTTGATTAATTTCACCTTTCATCGCTCATTGATCTTCCGTTTATTTTTTTTTGTATTCTTCATTTCATTAATAGTTTTATCCCATAGTATCTTAAACACATCATACCATTATTTATTATAATGAATAAAGTTTTCATTTTCAACTAAATAAAAGAAACAACAGAAAATTCCCTTCTGTGGTGACCGCATTTCATTTGTTACTTTATTTTATTGTTTTCATTGAAACTTATGATCAAAAATGCGGTAGACAATTATTAGTCTCCATACTTCACACACAATATAGTGTTTGGTGGCCCCCACTTATAAACGGAATATACATATATATGAACACATGAATACTATGAGAAGAGATCAATAACGTAAACATAATAAATGACTTCAATTAGTTGGTTATCTATCAGGTACATTGTGAACTGAACACAAATTGTAATTTGAACCAGAAGACGTTGAGGTATCCAATAAATCAAATAAAAAACAGAAATAAAATTTTCCTTTTAGATATCACTAGCCAATTCTGGTACTCAGTATCACAATATTCAACTATCTGCAGTTTTTCAATAGCGACAGTCTTTGAGACACAAAAATTTCTTACATGAGTTTAACAAATGAGTGCTAAGATATTTATTCTGTTTTTATTTTTAAGAAAAACTATGTAATTTGCATATATTTAATACTGTTCACTTAACATAAATATGGTTATGCAAATATATTTTCTATAGATGATTTAATCTCAAGTGAAAATGTCAATCTACTAACTGAATACCATTTACATTTTCGACATCTTTTTTTTAAAATATTTCTTACTTACATACATCTTCAAGTTTTATTTATCGGTTAACTTTTCTCTTTTTTTTACTCTCTTGTGATTGCACGCACTTGCTACTTGTTTAATTCGAATAAGTAATGCCAATCTTTATTTAACAAAATCATTAGCTACAGAAGCGAAAAATAACGAACAACAAGTAAGATTCACAGTGTAAATAAATAAAACTCTGTCAGTTATACAAGAAGTTAAAAATTCGCCTCAAGTTTTAATGAAAATTCATTAATTAAATAATTTTGACTTTTACAATATGCATTCTGGTTAATGTCCTATAATTTATATTGAATTTCTTTCACGTTTTCTAGTTTCTCCTTGTCAAATGAATTAAGATTTAATATTATTTGGCCCTAAAACATTAACCACTAATGACGAGGTTAATAATTAATAATTAATTTTTTACGCTTTACTGGTTACTTCATTATAGTTATGCTAAATGTTTAAATTTCTAGCTAATGCACTGTTAGCACTTAAATGAATATGGAAAATAAATCAACAAATTCCAAGCATTAAATTGTTTGTATCGGTCAATGAAATCACCGTATAATCAAATAATGTTCTTTTTAAAGGGATTTTCTTGGCTACATAAACAAACGGTTTTTCGTATAAGATAAATGGAATACACTTAATACTGACACTACAATGCCTAGTTAACATTGAGTATGAATCAACACTTTATGGGATTCAAATAAAACATGTAATCCGGTTGATGATGTACCAAACAGCAGTCAGGTTGAATCTAATGTGAGCAAACCATTCCAGTAGCCAACTTGATGTCCAAAATTTTATTAGACGATGAACTGCTAATAAAACATTTTTTTTTACCTTTAATCCCCCAATGTCTTTGACTGCCATCGGGTTTTTCGTTAAATACCTCAGTGGATTCTTTTGACAAATCGTTGGGTCATTTATTAAAAGCTTTTTTCGGTAACCCACAACAGTTTCAATCGTTTTTAATTTAATAAACCATCATCTCTCCATAGTTAATGATATTCAAATGTGAAGAAAATTTGATCACATATAAAAATATCATATTGTCTTCACATTTAGAAAAGTAAATAATCGTGTTGTTTAATTCTCTCTACAACAGAGTGTAACAGAAATATTATATAATAAGAAGTGACCCGCAAAGAATATGGCTTTTATGAAACAAATAAAAAAAAAATTATTTCTATAATTCCAGTGATATGAAGAAGAGAAAGACCTTGATGACCATTGACCATTCAGTTAAATTGATGAATCTTATGGCAATTAATCCCCTCAATAAATATGACACATTAAGCCAAAAAGATATCGCATTTAAATGGTCTCCCGAATTTGAGAAGAAAACAGAATTTTTTCGATTTTGATAACCACTGAAACTTGAGAGAGCATAAGAAGCAATTTGGAAGACAATCTTTAGTTGCTTCAGTTCGTCCAAAACGAAGAAGTTTTTTTTTTTTTCTTTAACTGTTGTGACCGGACACAATGAATATGATAACACAAGAAACGTTTTTTTTTTCTTATTTTATTAATCGAACCTCTGGTTAAGTTAAAAGCGAAGATACCAAATAACCACCAAAAAACTTCTATATGAAATACTGTAAAGTAAATGAATAATGAACTAGCATTGTGTGTGGTACATTTGGTCAATAATGGTTCAGATGAAATGATCATTAATTATTGTATAATAACCGTGTAGTTTATGTATTATAAACATACCGATACGATATTCAAAATAACCAAAAGAGATGAGAAATATTCAACTTTATTTTTATTATTATTATATTCATTCTTTATGAGCCAACCATGTACCATAAGTATTTCATTTGAAGATATGAAAGAAAAATAATATTAAACTTTTACCAATTTGTTGAATGAATACAAATGAAACAAAAATTGTATTTTATGTCACATTTAATTCCATCTACAAATGAGAAAAGATGAAATAAGTGTAATACATTTCATCTAAATAAGAGAAAAAAAATAATAAATTTATTGAAAATTAAGCATAACTATGGCAACAAGAAGAAGAAAAAAATTAAGAGAGTTTTATTAATAATGTGCGCCAATGTAATGGAATAAGAGAAATAATTTCGTCCAGGTAAACTTTGAATTGTCAAAGAGAGAGAGACAGAGAGACACTGAACCATCACTGGAGAAGAATGAACTGTCTCTTTTATCAGATTAAACTAAAATATTAACCGACTGTTTGAAAGGTGCATCGACTTGGTACCATTTCTTATAGTGTTTTGTTTCTTTCATATGTGCAACATGATCATAGTTTGTATTTAACTTATGATTTTTCATTTATTTGAACCGATTTACTTTGTCAATCGTTTAGTAAGCCGAAATAAAGAAAAGAAAAATTATTAGATAACGTTAATCATAAGTTTCTTTTACAGTGTCAAAGGCAAATGATTTCTTAAACTCTTTGATATTTGACATAAATGATCATCATCTGTATTGAATGTTAAACTGTACGGTGATTGAACTGATTGCAACATTTCCATGTAAAGAGAGAAAAAACTAACAAAGATTGTTAGTCTCCATAAAGAAATTGAACAAGATTTGATTGTATGCAAATGAGTACATCAAGTTGTCTTGTCAAATCGACTAAAACATAATTCAATAAACGATTTGGATCATGAACTAAAAAAAAAAAATTAAAATTACTTAAACTATATGGAATTGAATTAAATCAATATTTTATTTATTGTTGTTAGCTACATTGAACAACAGTGTTGCTGTGGTAAGAATTCATGTCTGACAATTGAAGTATTTTTTTTTGTATTTAAATATTATGAAAAAGACAACATTAACTAAATAATATTCTCGAGTTTTAGCGCAATACAAATAATGGAATTAAATATGAACTGATTTTCATGTTTAAGTTTTTATAATAAAAAAATTCATTTGAATTTGACTGTTTTGCTTCGTTATTTTGTCGATATTCAATGTGTATTTAGTGGTACCCGTTAACAAGTCAGTTGCAAAGCTTCAATGTTTTACTGTTTAATCAAATGTAATAATTGCAATTCACACGCATAGCGTATCAATGAAAGGTTTTATGATTATTGAACTTGTATAACCACCTTTTTAAGAGATATTTTTGCCAAAAAGTAACAAAAATAAAGATCCACTTAAATCGAATCATCATCTTAACACGTTAACGACACCGTTAAAATTCACTCGCTATCTTATCAGTTGTAATGTAACGATATTGCCAATATTCTTGTTTGCAATTTTTATTGATTTTCGTTCTCAATTCTTATAATTGTAATGGAACATTTTGAACAGAAACAATATTTATCACCATCGAATGGAAATTAATTCAAGAGTTCAGGGTGGTAAATTGAATTTATAATTTTTATTATTCTTTTCGTTCTTTTAGGCCACCGTTACCTACATTTAAAAGTATTGGACACATTGTATGCCAATGCATATTAAATTTCATTCAACCAAATATACAAAACTACTTATTGATCACGTTGTATAGAAACAACGTTTAAGATGTGAAACAGTGCAATATCAGTGGAAGAGGATTAAAATTAAAATTGATTTGTTAAAATAACATGGAATTTATGTTATGCAAATCTACCGCACATAAATTTTATATGGCGTCGGACTATTGGTGACACTGTCCACCTCAAATAAAAGGTAAATAGAAGAACGATGTTTTTATTTCTTTGCTCGTCAATGAAGCTCTTATTTTATTTTTTTTTTATTTGAATTTTGATAACGAATTAATTCTTCTTTAGATTTCACTGAATAGCCATGGATTTTTTAACCAAAAAAAAAAAACTAAATGCGAAAACATTAAAGAAAATCGCCATAAGTATTGATTAAGTTTATCGATAAAAAAAAAAAAAAAGCTTCATTGATTTTATTTTTCTCTTTCTATATAATTTGATTCAAAAGATTTCACTTAAGAACTTTTATAAATCATTCAACTTATAGAAAATGATTGTTGATTTAATTTTGCAAGGTGATTTTATCATAACATAAATATTATCACGTACATAAATGTTGTGTAAGAGTATAAAAATACACTGATATTATTTACATTTGACTTTATAATTAGATGTGTTTTAAATCGTTATGGATATTTATCGATATACTTTTTGCTTTAAGAATAAAAAAATAACATGCACTTGGTGGTTAAAGAATTGATAAGCGCGTTTTTATTTTTTTTCACTTTTGCTTGTCAACGATAAGCCATTTAGTGATCGCGAACTATTTTGAATGATTCAGAGTAAATAAGAATTTTGAAAAAGAAACGTACATAAAAATAATTCCCATAAATTATATTACCAAGATGATTTAATAAGTTCGCGGCCGATAAGTAACATTAAATAAAACTCAACGGCGTCGAAGAAATACAATTTTGTTGAAAAGACACCAATGAGTATCTAACCAAGGAACCGGCATAAATACATTAACTTATCTATTGATGAAAACGCAAAAAAATAAAAAATAATAAATGTAAGTACAACTTAATGTGGATGCATACAACTGTTTATTATTGATCAGTAAATATTGATTTTTGCATAGCAATAATAAAAAAAAATTTTTGTTACGAAATACAGAAACCTTCTTATCTGGACATTAAGAATTTGAATGAAGGAAACAAACAAAAAATTGAATATGAATATTTCGTATGAAACGACTATGAACGAATTGGTATTGACAAAATTATTGCAAAATTTATTGATTTATTGATAAAGACAGAATTTCCCTCCAAAAATTTCATTTAAATTTTTATTTCGTGTTCATCGTTATCCGTCCCAATTGAAAAAAAAGTGCGCACTGAGCTGTTGGTACTCGATAAACATAAGAAACAGGTAAACAACTTGATATTCGCAATGTTAAAAAAAAAAAATTAAGAATTTGTATTTTTATGTAAATAGAATGAAAATCATTGTTCAAAATTATTTTTATAGTTTAATGATTTATTTAATGTCCAACATGATCCTTATCACCTCCGGTTGGTGTAAAAATTCCAATGAAATTGTCAAATAATATTGATACTGACGTCATTTGATGATCAATCAACTTGTTTGAGAATGTGAATATGTAAAAATTCAGAGGCAAACAATTTATTATCAATGATCAATTGAACTGTGAATGTATTTCATTTTAATTAACGTACCAATAATTATTTAATTATCCATTATTGCTACTCATACCGAAGTGATCATCTTATACGTTCAATGAATTTACTTAAAACTTCCAAATAAAACCAAAGAACATCGGAACCAAGAAAACACGTTGAATTGAATAAAAACCGATGGGATATCGCGCCTTCATAAAAATTTTTTACACAGCTGGATGTTCTGTAACATTAATGTTATTTTGGTGTCTTGTATATATTTTTTTTTGTTTTCTTCTCAATAAAAAATATGAAATTATGTAAAGTAAAAAAAAAAAAAAAGAGAGAATTAACAACACTAAGGTAGAAATTAAACACCAAAGTGTTTAAGTAACATAAGAAGTTAAAAGAAAAAAATTTTGAATTAAAACTATAAATAATATGTTTCCTCCTTATAGATCTCTCTCTCTCTCTCTCTCTGCCTCTCTATTGCTCTTAACACAATGATATTGTTAAAAGAAATGATTACAACAAATTTGTTACAAGCTGATCAGACACTTTAAACGGGGGAGACTGTTTAAAATACAACAGAATTTGATATTAAACAACAAATTTTACGTTTCTTAAATCAAAATCGTTGAGTATTGAAAGAAACTAAGAAAATCTTTTTTAAAACTCATAATACGTTTGATTATGAAAATTATTTAAAAATGTGTTACAATGATTTTTGGTAATTAAATATAAAAATAAATTTCATATATCAATGTTGATCATTTATCAGAATGATTATGCATATTATTTATTAATAAAAACATGACTTTCGTCTTACAGCCATTTAACTGTGTTCAGGTATACCATCTAAGTAAACTAGTGATGATGGTTGGCTCATGTATTCAATTCAATTTTAATTCACAGCAGCTCTAAATTTATTCTAAATCAATTCATTTTTAAGTGATATTTTCACTCTGGGAGACAACCGCATGAGATTTTAAATGAGAAGTGTCTCTCAAATACACCACCATCAAACAATTATTGATATTGATTCTGAATTTCATTTAATCACAATCAATTTTCTTATCTTGATTAAACGACGTGTTACCTATCTAATGGTATATTCAATAGAATATGAATAACAACACGTTAATTTCATTATAATCGTTACCTGATGAACTGTTAAATTCACTAAACGCCATCAAAGTTCTTTGAACAAATTTGTTACTTCATTTGGTTCTGTTCTTGTACGGTGTTTATCTTATTGGCAGTTTTTGGTTTCGTTAAATTACACTCATTAATATTCCCTTTAGCCAGAAGAGTTCTGGTTAAGTGTATGTTAATCCTATACAACAAATCATCTATTCGATCTTTAATGTGTTTTCGTTTAATTCAAAACAATAAATTCATTGGAATTTTTTTTAAAGGATTTTTGTTATTCGTTACTTTTTTTTTTTAAATAAAATCCTATTCAGATGGTTTATCGTTTTAGATTTGTACCAAATTAGTAAAGACATTGTATAATAAAACACGAATGAATTATAATCAAATGAACGATATCGATGGGTTACAATGTTCATTTTATTGGTCATCTTCTTAATTCTGGCAAAATTAAAAACGATAAAAGAATAAGAAAAATACAGAAATTATTCACTTTATCCAGATTGATTCTATTAATTTTAAAGATTTTTAAGGATTTACATTTTAAACTTGTCTTTTGTCTTTAGTTTTTAGGGGCCAAAAATATTAAAAAAAAAAAAACTGATTCGCGGTGTCCAAACAGTCGCAAAATATAAGAGAGTCCATGAAATTGAAATAAAATAAACCAGCATTTATTAAGAACCAATCTAACACCTTTTTAAATTAACAGATAACAATTTTTAACACTTTAAATGAAATTTATTGATGTTTCTTTCTCTCTTATGTCTCCTCAGTTTAGTCATTCATTTTACCATATAAAACATCAGTTTCGATAGTAAAGAATAACACCAAGAAAATAAAAGAAATCAAAAGAGACTTGAATAAATAAAAATAAAAGAAAACAAGAAAAAAATTCCAATAAATTTTATATGTTCCAATCATTTGTGTGCAATTTAAATTCGATATGAGCCATACTAAATCCCCATAATGATCCATATGTGTTTTCTGTTTTAGCCTCAAGTGTGAAGCTTTAAGCTCGAGCTAACAACAAAAATACTACAGTCTTTTATCACTTATTATTAGAATAGTAAAACCAAGAAAATGAATGATGATCATTTGAATTAGACGGTGTGCCGAATAGAGAATAAGATGCCAAAAGGTATCACCAATTGAATATTGAATACCAGAAGGGGAATACCGCACGCAGGTAAATTGGCACCTTTAAAATTGAAAGACTTCTTTTCTCTTGTTGTTGTCGTTTTTTGTTGTTGTTTTTTTTTATCAGTTCTTTATTCAGTTCTTCGTTGCCACATAAAGTGACACCGTCCGCCACTTTTGTGCGCATTTATCTTAACACTTTACGCTGTCTTTTATACCATACGCACTTAAGTCCCCAAAAAAAAAAAANCTTGTTGTTGTCGTTTTTTGTTGTTGTTTTTTTTTATCAGTTCTTTATTCAGTTCTTCGTTGCCACATAAAGTGACACCGTCCGCCACTTTTGTGCGCATTTATCTTAACACTTTACGCTGTCTTTTATACCATACGCCCTTAAGTCCCCAAAAAAAAAAAGAACAACAAAAGTTATATTCTNACTTAAGTCCCCAAAAAAAAAAAAGAACAACAAAAGTTATATTCTAAACTGAACCACCTGGACTATAAAGTGGAGAAGGAATATAAAAACGAATCAGACACTAACAGCATAATATCATAAATTTTCTAATTAAGAAACATAAATTTTATTTGTATTCAATTCTATCAATACTGTAGGTAAGAAAACTCAAACTGTTGGTATATTTTAATGTTAAAAGACACACAAAAATGTTATAATCACATTCAGTATGATACGTTAGTCTTCTGTTGCTTTCCCCCTTATGGGCCAACAAAGACACTGATTTTAATGTGATTCGAATCCAACAATAAGATTTTCTTGTTGTTGTATTCTGTTTTTTATTCTTTCAATGATTATAAAATTGTATTCATATTCTATGTGTATCTTCTGATACTGGACCAATTTGAATATTTAGTAGACATAAAATAATAAAATGAAATAATATCAATCGAATTACGAAGACGAGCAGTCGATGAACATATTAATGGGTAATTTATCGGTTAAAAAATCTCATAAATTATGTTTCAGTGTTTGCAAATTGGCCATTGGAATGCCTTAATTAAAATTAGATTTATACATAGAATGAGTCAGATATCATTTCCCTCTAGTCAACCGGGTAACAAGTGATCTCTCTAGTATAAAAAAAAAACAAGTTAAATGATACATTGGCAAAAATAATCTTATCATCATATAAAAAATACAAAAAATTTATGTATTTAAAGTTTAAGTTAATGCCAAAAGATTGTGTCTCGCGATTGATTTGAATTTCGTTAGATTAGAATGGCCAATAATGAATTGATTTATCATTTTGACTTCAACACAGTTACTCTTCATTCCGCATACAATCATTTATATGTATTGTTTTATTCGATATCACTTCAAAAATATTTGTAATGCGGTTAAACTATAAGTGGAATCTAAAGATTTATGCAAACTTAATTAAATTTAGTTTCTTCTTAAAAGAATTTTAATGATACAACATAAACGATTCGGTTTTCAATGTATAGGCCTATCAACAAGTTAATGTGTTAGACCATATTCGAATCATTTTAAATTGTGTACGATTTTTATAGAAACAGTTTAAGGTAAAAGAGACATTTTTACAGCTGAAATAAAATCGTTTCTATTCGTATACAGGTAATCTGATTTCCATGGTTAATGTGTTTATTTATCTTGAATTGTATTTTAAATATTTTATCATCCATTAAGTGATACAGAAATTGTCTTGAGGCCAAACCATCAACTAAAGAAAATTAGAGTCGACTTAACCAAAGAATTGTTTCTTTTTTTTTTTTGCATTTAATTTGGTTAACATTTCTTTAATTCCAATCAGGAACAAATGAAATGAATTTATGGACGGAATAACTACCAAACTAACCATCAATGGAATTACATTTTTATTTAAAAATAAAACTGAAATCATCAATAGAATATCTGTTTAGTGTTTCACAATCTTTTGATGTTATTTTGTGGTCAAACAGTGCAATAACAATAATGATACAGTTGATGAGACAAATTAAAGTGAAACGTGTGGGTGTTAATAACCTGCGATAACAACAAAAATATGAAACAAAGAAATCATCAATTCAATAGAATTTTTAAGTCATAATTTGGTCAACATCTGTGGTTACCATCCGAAAAAAGAAAAGAGTTTTAAATTATGCCGCTAATCAATTGATGGAAATTTAAGTAAAAATATTTTATTATTTCCACATATGTGAAAGCAAATGAATTTTAAATTAATAATAAATAAACCAATTGGCCACGAAATGGCATAAGAATTTAAGGAAAAACAGAAAAGAAAATTACATAAAATATTGTACAATATGTCAAATAATATGAGATAGTATGAAGTTTATGATTAATGATTTTATTCACCGCGAGACCTTTACCAAATTGAAGACACCAAAAAATTGAAAAATTATATTGAATTCAATAAAGTGTTAAATGAAATTTATTATGCGAAATAATAAAGTTAGACCCATAAGTTCATCATTAATCTGTTGTGTCTTCTAGTTTTTATTATAAATGATTTTCATTTCAATAGTTCATCCGTATTAAAGGTAAGAAAATGACTAGAAATTGATTTAATAATATTTGCCATTTCCCATCAAAATGTAAGACTTAACATAAGAAATTATAAGTGTGATTGTCTGGTAATCAAAATGACTTAAAATGTTATTTTCTGTTATGGAATTTAATCGTAATAGAATACATTAGTTTTCCTTTGCCATCATATTAAAAATACACCGTTGATTTATATTATTAATTCCCCCTTTTGTACGATATGAAATACCTTCATAAGCACTAAGCACCTTTTGGGTAAACAATATTAGCGAATTTCATTGCATAAAATACATAGTTTTTTGCCAATATTGACTAGTGTACCACTTACCAGACAAGACGAAAATGTGAATTATGTAAGTGCAATCAGATGGTATTCTGTAGCTCTTTCTCACTTGGTCTCACTTTAGGGAAAAATTTAATTCGTAGTAAAATAACAGAAACATTTTAACACTATTTCGTGTAACCACTAAATCGAATTACTGATCAACATAACAGCAAATAAAAACAGTAATAATTATATGATCGAATAAACAAGAAAAATGACTTCAACTAAGACGCGATATCAAAAATATTTTTCATTGTTTTCATATGAAAAACGTAACATTTTCTTAATTCAGCAATATACCCGATCTTTTACCAGTTGATTTAGATGAATTGGAAAATTATAAATGAAAAAAAGTAAAAACATAGTGATCAAAAGAGAATTCATTTATTTTAGTGTTTCATTTCTTGAACAGAAAAAAAATGAGCGGGTGAATTGATTATTCATTTGTTTTCCATTGCAATATGGAAAGGATCATTAGGTCATGTTTGTCACGTTTATATGTTGTGGAGCTTTTCAATACTCATTTCTCTCTTTCACTCCTCTCTGATGAAATTTACTTCCAACAAAAACACTGAATGCTCATGTACCACGTTGAGACGGTGTGCCAACCGTTTTATTATAATTCGGTTATCCATTTTCAATTGGCACATATTATTGGATGAATTTCATGGTACGTTTAAACAAAACTTCAAATTGTTATTGCTTTTTATGCTTTTCTTCTCATTTTGTGACTAAATTGCCGTTAAACATACCAAAAAACAAAAATAAGAAAAAAAGTTCAAAGTAAATTCATGTTCAATTAAACATTACGGTTGTACACCATCTTTTGATTACAATTTTTGGCTTTTAAAAAAAGGAAAAAACCAATCCATTTAATACGATTCCAATACGATTATATCTTATTGCCAGTCTTATTTGATAATTTACAAGAAACATGCATTTGAATTCGATTTGAAAATAAATAGTTTTATTAATTCACTTTTTAAATTGGAATCTCTTCACCAATTCGCTAGTTTCCCTTCATCAATGGTCAGATTACTGTTCAACTGTAATAGATTTCACGTAAGCAATAGACTAAAATCAATGTGGCTCACCTCTTGTGGTAAACCGATTAACTATAATTTTATTTAATGAATCAAACGGGAGGGGAATTACAAGAGCCAATTTTTTTGTATCAAAATAAAATAGACGGTAATTACAAGTCACTGTCGATTGAATGAATGTGAACATGTAAATGCTAACACGTAACGATTGCTTCTTGTCGCCAATTGATTAGGATGTCGTGATACACAGTACTATGTCTTGTATTGACTGTGGCGGTTGCATAACGATAGACTCTCTTATACACCGGGTAGATTCAATGACTACAGAGGTACAGAGCCACTGTCTGACTAGAAGTTTTTGATCTCACAAGGAAATGAGACAGTTCAATGGAAAAGAAAAAACTCAATTATTATGTAACATGAGATGACTAAAACATAAACTTGTAGGTGGGTTAATTAGCCACCCATCTAATTAATTATTAATTAATGTTAATTTAATTCTAAATGAATTTTTAAAATTATTATTACAATATAACGGCATTTTAATGAAACGATGGTGTATATTATTATTATGTTTCATTGGGTACAAGAAAAGTTATAATAAAATTGCAGTACAACATAATCGAGAGTTGAACATCAAAATTTAAAGTAAGAAAATTGTAATATCTTATGGGTCGAATTTTATTTTAATAAAACATAATGTTAATTCAATGCAAGACAGAAATGAACAAGAAAATAAAAAAAAAAAAATTCAATTGAATCCAGGTGGAATTCCAATCGATTTAAGAGTCATTTAGTTTTTGATTTCGATTCCAAAGTTGTTGCCTGTATTCATTTAAACTTTGGTTTTAATAGAAAATTAATTTTTCCCTCTCAATATGCTGACATGAAATTGGAAATTGGTCACGTTTTTGATATTTTATAATTCATAAATTCAACGATGTTTTGCACTTTACATTTGCACGCGGATGCATAAGATCAATTACATATTGATTATACCGTTTTTAGATGTTTAATAGAAGCTAAAATGAATCAAAAATTTTAATTCAACGAAGAAAACATTTAAGAAACATAAATGGATGAGGTTAATTCTATTCCAAAAAATAAAAAAAAAAAAAAAAAAAATTCCATTGTATTACCAATTCATTTTTTTCACATTTGACTATGTTTTTCGTTTGCCATAAAACAAAATGCAATTTTTTTTTTTGCCCATTTTTACATATAATTAATGTAACACATTATAAACTAAATGTTTATGTTAAGTACACAAGAAGAAAAGAAAGATGTAATCATCGTTTGTTGTACATGATCAATATTACATCACCTTAACACGCGTTAAACATCTCTTATACTTATTAATATTGTGATTTTATTTTCAGTTCAATTCATGTACAATTGTTAACGAGAGTCAGTTAGTTCGATTAAAAAGCCACCATTTTTTAAATAAATTATGACCTAAATGTTATTTAAAGTCAAATGAACAGCATCTCGGTATTTATAAAAAGAAACTATTCACACATTAAGAAATCATTTAATAATAAACTAACATTCCGAGTATAATGCGAATCAAATGGCATCATCCATATCATTAAAGCATAATTCAATTGGAATTTTTATATTTTTAAATTCATTTCTTGTCTGGTGTATCAAAATAAATGAAGTGTGGTCAGAGACCGCACGTTCTATAATTAATTCTAACCCAATCAGCTAAAAGGTAATAAATTTCAATTTGTATTGTGCAAAACGAATTAATTTACAGATGATCGAATGAGACATAGTAAACGCCTCCACAATATTGATACAGGTATTTACGTATTTATAATTGAATTACATTGTTCCGTATGATTTTTGGTCCATAACAAAATAAAAAAAGCGAAACGATAAACATAAAAGAAAACCTCAACGGTCAGGACATATAATCAAATGATTTTAAAATTGTGAGTATCAATAAACGATTTTAAAAATTCAATTGTGGTTACGACGCGTGATTTTAAATTACACTACAGTATCAATTAAATGGTAAAGAATATTAAAAATCTCTCAATTTGAGTCATTGATATTTGATGTATGAAATAAATAAATTTTAATCTTATCCACAAATATGGAATATTGAATTAGAATAATCTTTCTCTCCTCTCTATAGCAATCTGTTGAACAACATAATTTTGCGTTAAATAATCAATTCAAGAGAATATGTTAAAGAACATGGTGACTTCATTTTAATGTTATTAAATCTTCATATGAAACAAACAAATATAAATTCTTATGTTACGAATTTGCTCTGTATCTCTCACATCTTCACCAAGTTAAATATCAATTCCAGGCGAGAGCTGTTAAATGAAAAATTACCATTTAAAACCAATAAATGTTGACTTTAAAAGCAATTCATAATGCCCATAACTGAATCAATGCTATAAAAAAAAAATACCTCTAACTATATGACATGGTTGATATCTAATATTATAATTATTAAAATATGTATATTTCCCCATTTTAAAATTTCTGTGTACCATCTCAAAGACCAGAGAAGATGATCTGTTCGAAATATTTCTGTTGTTTTGTTTTGTTTATTGAAACAGGTAAAAGATTTTTTGTATGTCTCTCATCTTAACTCAATTGATAAGGTAATAAAATTATGTTCATAATTTTTAGATCAAATTGGGTAAGCGTGTGTGGTCCACTAATACCGATTATGACAAATATACATAAAAAAAAAATTTTAACAGTGATTATTAGTCAAATGATTTATACTAATGGCACCGGTATTTGAAATAAATTAAGAAAACAGAAAACCAACAATAATCAATTGGAAGGGTGATATATACACATTTAATAGTCATCGTATATTAGTGTTTAATGTGTTCCATTCCAAAACACCTAATGAAATTAATTAAAAATTTTTGTACGAAATCGATATGTTCCTAAATGAATTTTACATAATTAAACATACGATTTATATGTTTAGTTTAATTAACTAAAATTGTATAAACCAAATGATATTTTTAATGAATCTTGTACTCATATTCACTGTTGATGGCCAAATGGTATGGAATAATAAAAATTGAACTAAATCTCTCACCTGAATCGAGTTAATTTCTGTGGTCAAAGGTGTTCATATTGACCAATACATTTGGTCTCTACAGTTCAATTTAATGTTTATAAAATTTATTTTTCTGTCATTGAATTGAAATGAATTTTTAATAAACATAAATAAGTTTCTAATCTATTGATTTGTATCCCCATAAATGGTAAATAAAAGTCAGTTTTTTTTTTGTCTCCATATTGAGGAAACACATTATTATTATCATCATTGGTACTGATATCTGTAACTCTTTTATTTCTTCTTTTATTCTTTCCATCACCCTTTCGCCCGTTATACTTGGAGCATTCAGTTTAAGTAAGAGAAAACCAAAAAAAAAAAGTTTTATAATTCATTCTTTTAACATTTGTTGTTGTTGTTGCTGTTAATAAACATCGTATTATCAGTTCAAAGTGAAACCAAAAATATCTAATAAAATTTATTAATCCACTTAGTAAATCTTATATCTTTATGGTGACTGTTTTCGGTATTGTGATTGAACATACGAAGAACGTGTATAAATTGTTGTACCGAAGATCCATATTGTTCCAGCTGATAACACAGTTTACGCGGTAAATGAATAAAGAAACAATCACAGAATCCATTCAAACATTTTATATACTTTCCCTTGTCCTATTACCCAAAGAGTGTGAATAATTCATTCATAATTTCTTAACGCGAGAAAGAAAATACTCTGTGGGCTCGAGAAAGAAATAAACCCATTCATATGGTGATCGTTGATGATCAGTATACCAGAATATACCAACCGACTGACCAGTTTCAATTCATTCAAATGTGATAACTTTGTTTTGTGAGAAAAAACCAATAAAAAAAAAGAGATACAAACTTGAAGAAATACCATCTTGATAGCCAAGAAAATTGTGTGTAAGAAAACCCATCACACCAAACGAAGAATAAGAAAAATACTTTTAAAACGAAAAACATGAAAATAAGACATCAGAAAATAATGTTTTATCTTCACCTTCGATGTTCAAAAATCTTTTTTGGATTTAGTCCGTTGAACGTCTTGTGCGCCAAATGGGTAATTACATACTTAAATTATTCGATCTCATGACGTGTAATGACAATTTATGAACAATTTATAAAATTGTAAGTATTCGTTTCGCATAATTCTTATTAACTTTCATGTTTCATCCACGTAACCGACTGTTTCCTTCATCTCTTTAAAATGCGATCTAAACGTAATACAACAATCTCATTGAATGTCAATTGACTGAACTGTTGAATATAATTTTTATTTTAAATTATTTTATGGCCAACTGAACTAGAATATAAAAATGTTAATGTTGTATAGAGACAACAGAGAATTTTACGATTCACGCAAATATTATTCTATTTATTTGTTCATAATTAATTGAATCATTAAGTTATGCTAATGGGATTTTATGTAATGATTGCATAATACGCGAATACAATTTCAGTACACCGAAAACTGTCTTGTTACCTTAGTTGCTTTTTTCTAAATTGTAACTAGCTGTATACTCCATTTGGCTACAGATTAAATTGCATGTTAATAGCAATTATTATTATTTTATTGAGGATATTTAATACATAAACTATAATTCTATACAATATCAATGCATATACCAATTGTGTATTATAAAAATTGTAGTTAGTCGATTAATTGAAACAATCATTCTTAAATTGAAACTGTAACGCATTTATGGAATTAAAATGTTTCTTATTTTTCAGCTGAAAAGGCCATAAATGCAAATTGAAAAATCAACACAGAGTTGAAATTATAATTTGTACCAACAAAGAGATGTGGGTATTTTACATAGAAATGTTTTATGTTTTACTCTCATGAATTTTTTATGGTAAATGGAATATTCAATTGAATGTAGTTTAGCACCCAAATATGTAGGAAATTCCTTAAAGGTAAAACAACTAGAAATTACTTAGTAAATTTCTGTGATTTAGAGTTTTCAAGAAATTGAATTGTAATTTATGACTAATTTTTATGTTATTCATAATGTTTTTATCATCTGCTCTTAGTGTTTATTCGACTTTTCTTATACAAAAAAAAAAATAACATTAACTGGATATAATACGATTATAAGGTGATTACTCCAATTGGTCGCATTGATTCATTACGGTGTCTCGCGAATGATTGTTAGCAACCACCCCAATACACCTAAACAGATAACTAATTACAATACATACAGAAATGAATTCATTTATTAAGTTATCGTATGGTACCAGTTAATGCCATAGAATGAAAATGAAATTTACCATAAACAGCATAACCAATCATCATCTATTTTATTTCATTGAATAAAATACAAGAATAAGTTATTCTATGAATGCTGTACCAGTATATTGATTATATGGAATAAAATACACCGTACCAGAGTATCAAATTACATTATAAAATATTTTTATACGATGAAAATTCCATTTAATTGAGATGTTACATATCAATCAGGCGAATATAAATGACATTACACTTATAATGTGCTTTTTGTTTTTGGTTTTTCTATATGAAACATGAAACGACACACATAAATGTTTTATTATCTATCCATTTAAATATAATTATTTTTCAGTTTTATTATCCATCTATTTATCGAGCTAACATACATTAAACTGTGAAAATTCATGTGGAATTAATGGATACCATAATTAGTGGAAGAAAAACTATTTTTTTCGTTTTTGGATCGAATTAAATGAAAACTGAATGTTTTAAACACTTATTCTCATACTAAATGGGTACTTGATTCCAATGATTATCTTATTCTTTAATTCAAATATTATCGTTAACTTCCTAAGAATTGAGAGAAAAAGTAAACTCTGTGAATGATTAAAGTAGAAATAATACGTTTTAACTGTTCTAAAATATTTGATTATGTTTATGACACCTTGGCTTCTCGAAAATGCCGCATATAAATGATTGTCTGCATACAATTTATTTTTATTAATCATCCATTTACAATACCATTGGGGTACTATCAGCACTTGCAACCACAAAATATCATGGACTTTTTTTTATTCTACTCTTAATTATTATTTACCTTTCTCATGCATTCAAGAATAGATAGATATACAAGTAGAGAGTTCGAGACACTGAGTTATAAGTATTAAATTCTTTATGATCCATTCAACGCTATAGTCACAAATTCAGTTGAAACTGACAACATTATAAAAATGATAGTTTAAATAGCATAAACCAGGTAATGTAAAGTACCTCATTATTCATAAGAAATTAAGAGGAGGTAACGAATAGATCAAGTACAAGAGTTAAATTGGCCATTGGTTTCATAATAATTTCATAATCTTTCACAGCATGTGATAAACTAATACGAAGAATTTTTTTTTTTATTTTAAATGAGATTGCATGATTCCAACTAATAAGACAGAAATATTAAATTTTTCAACTGAATCATAATGTTTCATTTTTTTTTTTTGTTGGCCAAATCTCATTCATAATAAATCATAAAGAAACATACTGGAATGATCTAATATTTACTGTGAATCAATTATTTAATTAAAAACTAACTAAAGGTTTAATTTTTACTTTAAAAATAAAAGAATAACATTTTAGCTGTGATATTAAAAACATAAAAAAAATATGTTGTTAAAGTGATGTTATTCGTTACAACATTATAACTCATTTGACGACCAAATAATCTGGCAAAATAAAATCGAAACTAAAATGAAAGTAATGAAGACACCAGGGTTCCAATAGTCCATCAATAGCTACAGAATAACTACGTTAATGCCACATTTTCCAAAACAAAAATCCAAATAACAAATCATAAGAAAATCCCGATACGCTACCAAATACCATTGGATATGAAAACCTAAAAAGAAAAAAAGTAAAAGTTTTCGTGACTTTATCAATTCATTAAAAGTAATAATTCCACGGATGTTTTATTTCATTCTGTTCAGTTATACCATTACTTTATTTCATAGGAAGAATCTCACCAACCGAGTTCTTTGAATTCATTGTGTTTTTAACTCCCACTACCTTTTAACCTCCCTCCGTCAAATTTTTTACGATATAAATGATTGTTGCACTATAAAACATTGTTTCATGGTTTTTCCATAAAAAAAAATAATAAAATCCAATTTTAATTTTCTATTCATTCATTCCAATGGAACAAAAGGGGTTGTAAAAGGAAAATAACAAATGACTCGTGGACAGTAAAAATAGTTGGCTACCAAGTTGAAACCACAAAATTAAATGGTGGGGTATATAACTAATCGTGACCATTGGTGGTCGTCCACCGGACAGGTATAACTTATTGACTCTCGTATTCCTATTAAAATGGAATCATATTGAACGGTTTAATATACGAAGGGTGGTCATATGGTGGACTGTTACCGAAACAACCCACAAAATAGACCACACGAAAAACCAATTAGCTAATGAAATTTAATTGAACGTTACGTGGAAAATATAAGAAAATGGAAATGTAGTCCACCATTTTCACAATAACTTGGCATTAAATTACAGTTAACGTTTTCCATATTCCATTTTTTGATTCTTTCCATTTCGTTTATTTAATCTACACACAATTTTCAAAATACAATAAAATGACTGTAAATCATCGCATATTAAATATAAATTATATAATGCCTTCTAGACAATTTAATGTATCTGTGGGCATAGTACTGATATTTTAACCCTCAATGGTAAATAGTTCATCTGAGTATTTTTTTTTTTTCAAAAAACCACAGAACAATTAGTGTTGAATAAATAAAATAAAATTAATGATTTCTTTACCATGTAGTTTAGCATAATTTTTCATATTTTCTTTTGTGACTCATAGATATGAATTTTGTATTTTCATTATGTGATCATAAATGAAGATGATACTCCTAACCGAAGTGAACGATAATACAATGAAGCGCTTCATCTTTTGGTATTAGCCGATTTGATTGCCATTTAAATATTCATTCTATTTGTAAATTCTTATAATAAAATGGTATGGAAAATCTCGAACTATTTACATTACGATTACAAATATAATGTAAAATAGATATATTGATATTATCATAATCTTCATTATGGCAAATATGAAATCAATACGTGATCATTTTGCATAATAATCAACTTGATTATTTCTTCGTCTGTTGTTTTTGGTATTTCTCTTTTTCCGTTTTTACCCATCATCTTATTCATTGGCTTTAAGCTTAAGTGAAGATTATAAGAGATATACTAACAACCACATAGCATAAGTATAATATTAAATAAATGATTCTAATATGAATTTGCATTTTATTATTATACTTTTATAGTCAATTATTTTCAATATAATTTTATTTTATTTTTACCTAAGTTAATGTGAATTTAATGCCAACATATTCAATATAGAGTTTACGATGAGTGTTGTTTTTATTTTTTATAAAAAATACACATTTGAATCAATGAATTTACATTAAAAATTTTGATTGGAATATTAGATAAAATATCAAACAATTCATGTCACATTGGGATCCATTAATAATATCAATTGAGTGACACTTATTAACAACTAAAATCAACTCAATTGAATTAAATGCAGTGTCGTAACTTAGTTTACTTGATCATTAACAAAACTCTCTTATAGAGTTAAATAATCACTGTCGATTAAGGATCACATCAAATGATTTTATATCTGAAAAACAATACATTTACAATAAAAGTAATGAAAATTTACCAAGTGGGTGGTACACCTCAAGGCAAAACACATCTTATCTGGTGCATTTAACTCTCAATTACAATTATTATCTATGCAAAATGATCAATTTTATTATAGAAAATTTTAATGAAATAAAATTGAATGAATCATGATCAATATATTGCGGTTGATTTTGTTGTTCTTTGAGGAAACAAACAAATAATAAAAAATGAATTGCAAAATATTAAGATGCTGTGAGAACGACAAAACTGCCAACACTAAAACTGTCTCTTTTGGCTTCTGATCAAATGCAATTAAATTCAAGTTTTTCATTTTTAAGAATGAAAAACGGTGTTGTTGCTCATTTTTCTTGTACTGCAATATCCATAATTTGAATTTGTGATGAATTGAATGCCATCGCCCCTTAAATAATTCAAATGAATATTAATAAAACAGAACATAATTCGTTGCAACAATTGCACCATGAAAATAAAAATTAAAAAAATTAACATAAAGACAGGATGCGACCATATTTATTAAACATAAACTATTGAACAGTTCTTCACATCATATTTATTTTCATAAATAATAGATGATATATTGATAATTACATACATTTTTTGCATAATATTTGTCTGCATTTAAGAGGTGGTTTTATGTTTCATTTAAATTATCGAACTAAATACCAGATTGGCACATATGGCTCAATGGTGTATACGATACCATGATTACTTTACATAAAACAAATGATACAAAACAAAACATAACCATTTAATTTCATAATTTTAAAACGAGAGATCTAAACCTCTTGATTTTGCGTACAATACAATGAATAAACGATCAATTGGCATCTGAGTAGTTAATCTCAAACAGATAAACAAAGATCCGTGAGTGTCTCAATCATTTCACGTATGATTTAATTGCAAAGTCAATTCATCTGATCGAAATGTTCGGCCCATTGATTTACCATCAACCGAAGAACCTATGATCCATTGATTTGTTACATTATTAGTGTCGTTTTCCAGTTAAAAGTATCAAGAAACATTCATATACAATTTTATTTTCATTTTTTTTTTGTTTAATATAAAACATTTAACAATATTTATAATCATCTACATAGATTGAAATGCGATCTACTGAACCATAACATATCAAATCAGTTTTATTTTTAACAAAATAATAATAAGTTATGATTACTTCATGTATGTAATTTTAAGCAATTTAATATTAAAAAAAATAAATAATAATTTCGCATAATGCTAAAAGTCCATACGTAGGCCGGTTCAGTACAACACTGATGTTTTCTATATGAAAAAAAATGTATAAGAATTCTTTGATTTTGTAACTTAAAAATCGGTGATACAACACAATATGATTTGTAAACGGCACAATATGAATTTAGAGGCACCATTTAAGCATAATATTAATAGCCTTAAATGATCTCATGAATTTATCATGAGCTATAATTTTTCTTTTATGTAATGAAAATCATAATGTCTAAGCAGAGAAAGATAAGGTTGATTTTTAGTACAAATCCACAATAAACAGTTTACGCATTATACATTCAATTGAACATAAAATAAATTAATAAAAAGAAAAAGCAAAAGAATATATTGCAATAAACAGAATATAAACGATATGCTAAAATAAAACTTTGTGTATCATAATTATCATCACAGAGTTAATTACGTAAGTGAATACAATTCTCGAAAAAAAAATCATATTTTCAATGGCTATTATTTGATTCTATACGAATATGAGTTGTGAGCCCCCATCATCTATAATTTACCATAAGAATATTACAATAAGAACAGGTATAATTAAGAGACACCACAATTCATTATAATCGTGTAATTAATATTACCACAAACATTGGAAGTCGAAAAATTATGATGAAAAATTAACATAAAAATTCCATACGAAAAGTTCGCGTTATTCTAACCACTCACCAGATGGATTATAGACCATCTGGCATTTCTTAAAAAATAAAGGTGAAAACTAGAATCATCCCTTGTTTTTTTTTTTTTGTTTAAATTCAACCCACATACAGTTAATAACATCATTTAACTGTGTACTGGTTCAGGTAGCACACACGGTCAAAATGAATTTACGTTGAATTTTAAACATTCTAATCATCGATCGTGATGATATGATAATCAAACACGCAAAATATCATTAATGAAATGTTCCATTAAAACTCTTTTCATAGTAAAAATTCTTTTTTAATAATAATTCATTCGTTTTCTTAATGATTTTATATGTTTTTTTTCTGTGGGGGAGGTACACGTCAGGTCAATGAACATCACTGTCACAGGATAAAGCAATTATTTTAGCTCATCATTCTTGGTAATTTCACCAAAAATAAAAAACAAAAAATTAAAGAATAGAAATATTCGTGAGAATGTTAAATTCTCATTATTGACATTTCTTTAGATCACGCGTTTATATTTGCATTTCTTCGGTTTACATTCACGCAAACATTCAAATGACTTTGCTACTGTTCTATTGGTAAGAGAGAAAAATTTGATATTTTACGTTTAAAAACTGAAAAACGAAAAAAAAAAATGTTATTTTGCAGACATTGATAAGGGGGAATCTCATCAAACTGCTTATTCATAAACAGGAAAGATGATCTGTGCACACGATAGTTTAGTAATTTCCATTCCCTGAAAACTACATGTAATATTTACCTTTTATTACAATACGATGCAACTAAACATAATAAAAAAAAAAAAACAGAACATCATTTAAATGAAAGGAGCTACATGATGTTACATCGTTTGCTTAATAAATTTTATTATGGACGTTTCGTTTAGTTTTTTTTCAGTTTTTTCATTTGGTTACCTTTAACGCGTTTTCAACACGCGTCGCTCGTTATCGAATTAAATGCAAGTCACTATAGAACACTATTGGACATCATAATGTTATAGGTACAAAAAGAAACAGTGTTCAAATGAAACCCTCACGATTTTTATGTTGCATAGGGAAATCCTCATATACCACAAAGTCATAAAGACTCTACACTTGGCCAGTGTTTACGATTATTATTATTAATATTTTACTGGGCCATTATTTCATTCAAAAAACGAGAAGAAAAATTGTAATAATATAAATGGGGTTACTTAGAACTGAAGGTGTTACATAAACTAAATGATTTTATTCATTTTCTATTTAAATTGTAGTTAAATAAAAAGTTGAATCAATATGACTCAGGTCGAGGTTAAAAGTCATTTGATTTTATTTAACATAACAGAAATCCTTTTTTGTTGTTTATATTCTTATCCATATAACAATTTCAATGAGCAACAATACACCCTTGGCTATTACGTGGCACATTTAATTAATTTAATAGTCCATTTAGAGTGTAAAAAGGGGGTTGTACACCATTAAACCATTGAAATGGTTAGTCCTTGTGGCACCAGGTAAAAACCATATACATGTGCATCTGCTTGGTATCAAATATTATAATCAAAATATTCACATTACGGAATTAAAATAGTCGATGAGTTTCTTTTCGATTTATTAATAAATCAATGACTTATGAGTATTATTGAATTTCAATTATCATGTAAATGAAGAAGTTCAAAGTTTTCCTTGACATGAATAACATGATGTGTATTCACTAAAACTTATGTTATTCTTTCAAATTGTCAAATAGAAAGAGACGAGATCTATTCAACAGTGGGAGGCCCCACAAAATCTCTAATAACATTTTAGGCTAAACAATTCTGAGTTAAAAAGAAAAAAAAATTAAGACAGAAAGCTTATTGGGGTCAATCTCTTATTCGTTCCTGAATGTCATTGAACAATTTCAACTAAAACCATCTAATTGTGATTAGTTGAAATCATACCATAATATCATACACATTGTTATTACAATTATTTTAATTCAATGAACAGCCATTTATGTTGCTTACGTTCAACATATTAAAAAACCGAATTGAGCATTCATCATTCTGTCCAATAAGAAAAGAAATAATTTTTTTTTTCTCATTTAAAATTCAATGGATTTTCAGTCAATTTTTTTTTTTTTTTGATGGATACTCTTCGTTACACTTAACGATCATAGAACAATTGTTAACTTCAATCAGTGACCACCATTTTTGGGGGGGTACTCAATTGGTTAATAATAAAATTTGAACTGAATGAAACATTGTAGTCGAATGGAATACAGAGAATTATATAAAAATCATTTTCCCGTGAAAACAATGATTTAATGCGCATGATCGATATTTAATAGTAAAGATACACAATAACTAGATGTTTTTTTGTTTTTTTTGAATGTAATACCCATTTAGTTGATTGTAATTTTCTATTTGTTGGAAGTCCCCCTTTTTGGAAATAACTGAATTACATTATAAATGATGGGTGATGATGGACACGCACAACTGACGAATGATCGTTTATTATGATTATGTTTGTGGTTTCTTTTAAAATTTCGTTGTTTTTTTTTTCAGTTTCCCCACATTACAATATGGTGGAATTACATTTAAAAAAAAAAATGAAGTCTCTTTTGCTATCATTATTTGATTGATTCCGTTACAATTTTATTTCATTTTGAATTTGTTTTTGATCTTTTGAGACATAAACAATGAGTGATATTATTATCTGACTTTGTTTTTATGGGGATGTTAATAATTCATTAGCACTATTTAAACCGACACACAATTCAATTATTGTCTAATAACAATTATCTAATGCAACATGCCAACATAACTATGTTTATTAACGGTCTGAAAATTAGTTAAACATTAAGATTGTGTCAAGTATTTTAGAACCATCATAAAATTGTTAATATATTTTGATGGCTCGTTTTGTTTTTTTTGGTTAAAAAAACTAAAAACTGAAGGCAACAAATAGGTGATTCATTTTTAAAGATCGGATACACACAAATAAGCACAAAGTTTTTCTGTTTTATCTTATCCGGGAAATTCTGAATGGTTTCCGCGATCACTCAATTACCTTTGATTCTATTTGCTTGTTCATTTATATGATATTATTGTATATTGAACATTTAAAATCACATATAAATTGGCTGTATGCCGTTGCGATTATCAGTTTAAGTTTTTCGGGTTATTTTTTTCTATTGTTCATTTTTATTTGGTTGAGTATATTTAGTTCAATTTATGAATACGCAAATTAGAATTACCTACATTTAACTATTATTTTTGTAAGTAAATATCATTGTTATAATACAAAATTAACAATTTATTATGTTATAGTTTGTACATACAAACATTTAGTATTCTGTTTTTTTCTGTTCCCCCATTAAACTGTTGGTAATAAAATATTGAACAAATATGTATTTTTTTAATTAAATATTATGCAAAATGATCAGTGAACCGTGATAAAAACTATATCCTTTATGTTTTCCGATACACTAAATTTTAAAGTCACATAAAATACCGATATTATATTGATTCGATTAAATTCATTTTAGTTTTCGAATATTTAAACAAATTATCTGAATAAATTCTGTTAATGTTCTGACTGAGTAATTTTTATTAACTGATACACAGTCAAATATCGATTTTTAACGTATTTTATGATAATTTTAATTGTTTAACTGTGAAATATAAATGAATGTTGTAATCAATGGAAATCAACCAAAAACACTAATTAGGAAATTACGTTCATTTTATATTCGAAATGTTTCATCAATGTTGATTGATTTTTATTAAAAATTTTGATACTTTTGAACTACGATTGGTAACGCACAACATTTTCAATTGGATTGTTTCTTTTATTACTAAAATTGTATTTGGAAATTATGCAAATGGCATGTAATAAACTAATAACCGAATAATAATAATTTTTGTTTTTTTTTTTATATTTCACTTAAACAGAAACGATCAATATTGAATATAGGCAGGAATTGCGCACAATTAGATATTTCCTATTATGGATAATTTTCTATTCGTACATACAATATAACAATTTTACTTAAAACATTGATTAATGTAGGAGAGCATTACATCTGTGCATCAAATTCAATCTATCGGATATTTAAAAAACATTAAAATAAGAAAAACTCGATTATTACGAAAGCAAATAGCAATAAAAGAAATATTACATTTGATTTTCAATATTAAATTGAAAAAATTAAAAATTTCGGATGCTTTTCTCGAATGGTTCACAATAATGTCATTTATTACATTTACCTCTTTTATGATCACCTTAATGGAATTACTGTATTTTATGCAATACTGAATATGATTATGATTCTCTTTCGTATTATTATGAATTGAAATTAAAATCAAAGAAACATTATGTGATTACCACCCACGGCAATTACACTGTACGTTCACCTGGAGATTCATAATCTCTAATAACGGCCGATTCACATTAAATTATGAATTATTTAAAATCAAATGTTGAGGGTTGTAATATCATTTCGTATTAATGTGTTGCAATAAAATTAAATGATTTCATATTAAAATGATCAGTAAATGCGTTCATTTATCGGGTAATTTAATGGTACCTTATGGCGGCAGGAAATAACTGATTCATCATATTCGTCTAATTAAATGAGGCCTTTATTTCTATTGCATAGATCACACTTATTCCATTTAAACGAAGGCAGTGATAGTTACAACATCAAATAAAATCAAATACATCTGATAGATTTATAATGGAACATCAAATTGCAGAGGTATAACTCAAATGTCTTTAGTAACTAAAATACATCTTAATGCAGTTTACTTGTCATAACAATGTTTAAAAGAAAAATCTCATAAAAACTGCACAAATTATGAAAGATATTGCACATAACGATTATTAACATCCAATTACTCATCAGTGTTATTGAATCAATTTACCACAAAAGAATCAAACAAGAGAAAAAAATAAAATGATTAACAGTTTGGTAGCTCCTTAAAACCATTAATCTATTTTGGTGTATCTTTTATTCAATTTGGTAATAATAAAGAACTAATACACCTCCAATATGCCATGTGTCAAATACCATCAAATTGCATAATGACGATATCATTAGAATACAACAAATAAACATGACATCTTTCAACAGTGAGAAAATTAGATCTTTCAGCTAAAAGCAACGAATTACCACCCACTTAATCAACCAAATATAAATAAATTATTTTGTTAAACATGTCAATGAATTAGGAAATAATAACATCATGACGCATTTGTTTTTAATTACTCTACTATCGATTGTATGAAATTGATAAATATTCAAGCGAATTATTATGTAAATTACAAATATTATAACAAAGTGATTAATTGCTAGTTAATTAACTTATTATTCGATGAGCGTTGAGTTTATAACAGGAGAATATAATTACCAACTGTTGTACCGAATGATCATAGCCGGAAAGTCACCCTTAATTGACGAACCATGAAATGAATGTCACGTTTATAGTTATCCCGCGATAAATGCGGTGGTTCCCTCCAACAATTCACCATGAAGTAGGGAAACGTTTTTCTTTACCTCACTCATGTGAACATTATAGCCAATATATCGATGTTCATTGAGCATAAAATGTGAACATTTAACTTGTGCGATCATCGATTAAAAATGTGAACCCAATATTCGTTCTCATCAAAACCAAAAAAAAAAGATATTCTTTCTAGCCAAAAAAGGGTTATTCAATCCACTGAAAATATTTAACAATTCTCTTGTTTCAATGGACTTTGTTATTTTTATTATTATTTTTACATTAACCGATAAAAAATAATTCCCTTGAATGATCATCAATGTAAATTATTCTTTATTTTCTAAATAAAATATTGATATAATTGATCGTATAATTTAAAATGAAGACAATAAAATAATTATGAATTTCCGGTAAATTATAAATTACACGGCTATTATTTCAATAGTATTTTTATGTATTAAATGTAAAGATACAGAACTAAATGGTATAAAATGTAGCAGCATAGTTGAATGCATAGATCAATCTATTCAGTTAAATACAATTTTTATGTTGTACATTTAATGTATACCCTATATTCATATTCATCCATTATACACATGTTGCATTATTAATCGTTATAAGTAATGTGCAAGGTACTAAGAAATCCATCTTATAATCGCCTCATCACCGTGGACAAACAATGGATTCATTCAAATACATTGCCGTTATTAAGAGACACAAAATCCAAACAAACGATTATTGGAATATTCACTCGAATATTGAAAAAATTGTTGTTCACTTCATATGACTTAAAAGCTCTGGATCAATGATTCTTTATTCCAATATTCATAGAGTTTACATCATCTTTATTCTGATAGTAATCACAATCGAATCGTTAACGATTAAAAATGGCAAAAAAGGAACTTATTGTTGTCTTCCTTGTAATCTCTTAACCACAATATCATATTCATAAAAGACTTGTTGGCATTTCCTCACAATTCGAATGAAACAAATTTGGTACGCGATCATATTATTGGTTGATCTTCTTACTCGAATTCAATCAAAAATAGTTATGAATTTTATATTCAGTTTCCATATCGATCGATGTTTGGTTGGCATAAACATAAGAGAAGGGGATCATACAATTCATTTTGTGATCAAGAGATGATCATCTGAGAGTTAAATTAACTGAACCACAAAATTAAATATGAATATTTATGTAAATCACATCATACATACAGAGGAGGAGCCTAACAACGACGGATGTTTCTCTACACATTTAAATTTATATCGTTTTAATTAGTCTATAATATGCGTTTAATGAATTGGCAATTTAATGTTGCGTGATTCATAAAATCTAATGCAATTATAGCAATTAACATATGACTAGAAATGAATGAATCATTCGATTAAACTTCGATTAATTATAGAGATTAGATATTTTAAAAATCGAAACAAATCACCTACATAGTAAGCAAAGGTAATGTGTTGCACAACACAACTTTGATTCATTGGTAGTTACAATTAAAGAGATGTAATTTTCTTCCTCACTAACTTCCATTCTCAAGCAATAGTAAAGGTAAACAATATTTTTGTATCGAAAATAAAAACTAAAACTTTTTACGAAACTTGAAAATTAATTAGATGTCGTCTATGAATTGAATTTAAACAAGCCGATTGCTTCATTTTTACCACCTGCAGGGAAAAACTAAATATGCAAATAAAGATCAATAGACACCAGAAATTACATTAAAATTGCAGAGAGAGAATGAGAACCAGTATTTCTGCACAATTTGTTTATTGATTACATATAGTTTAAGTTTAACCATTATATTTCAATGAAAATAAGATAAATTGATTTGATGATTGTATGTTTTTATCGTATGTGTGGCCAAACAAAAACAAATGAAGAAAAAAAAAACCCGTCAAACGAACAGAATTCTTATAAAACATTCCACTGGATTGAATTTAGGTTTATTGCTGCTAAAGTTTTATGTGAAATAAAACAATTTTTTTTTATTATTTTAATATTCAATGCACTAATTATTAGGTCAGTTAGATCGTTTTAATATTTTTGATTCATCTGATGGAATTGGTAACTGATTTATGATTTTTTATTGAATTATCGGCCATGGTATTAGTACCAATCCATAATCAGTCATTTTTCCATAGAAAATCTTTAATTCACGAGATATGCCTAATGCGTCTATAAATAGAATATTCAATAATGCGACAAGTTATCATTTAATATTTTCATGTATTCAATATCGCAAAGGTTTTGGTGATAAGAATAAACCAATGAATTCTATGAAATTTAAAATCAAATTTGTCTTAACTTCCGAGTGTTTTGTGAAATTCAATGATTTATTATTAACGTTTATCACTAAATTAAACATTTCTCAGGAACTAATTAGATGAGGACTTTATCGGATATTGAGTTAATGACAAACAATTAAATTTTCATAGAAATACTTAATTGAATCATAATCCATATAGCAATAAACATTAAACTAAATATCAAACGAAGATTAATGATTTATTTACTTTAACATAAAATTGTATATTCATTTCATGAATTTTAATAGACAAATATAAAAATAACGTGATATGGCTTATATTTCTAAATATTTAATCTATAACTATACTATGGTCTTATCATTTATAGTTTTTCTCACCTGATGATACCTATAAAATACCAATACTTTACATTTGTGAATTACAGAATCATTAAACATTATATCTATCGTAAATAATTTAATGGTGAAAATAAAAAAAACATTTATCTTCATCTGATTAACACGAATAAAAACAAAAAATAAATATGAAGAATGCAACAGTGGAATTGCAACAGATAATAAATTCGCAAATAGCTTTCTCATCCCATTCAAATAGTTCACTTGACCTAAACAAAAGTCTTTGTATTCATTGAATGTATTTGCAGTTTCTGCTAACTCATCTAAAAGGTAAATTCAGTTAATTATCAAACATAATATGCCACACTTACTTAAACTATTTAGTTTCTGTTAATAATTCCATACGTTTATTCATCATTTCAGGGATTTTATTTTTTTTTTTTTTTGTCATTAACCAAATGTTTAACTAAATGATAATCATAATGATTTAACATACACAAGTGATGAACAAAAAACATAACAGTACGGTGACACAGTACTAAATAAATTTGCAATTTATGCACTCAAAGACCTCCTTATTTAATAACTAAATCGATATTTTCTTCAGAAAAATTGCCGTGTATTTCATTAAATATTGAGAACTCATCATTCGAATTGACCGTATTGATTAACGAAAATTCAAATTCAAATGAATTTCTGAATTCCATTGAACAGTAAAATAAAAGATCTGTTTTTATGAATGAAACCTATGATGTTAACCTGTTGGATATGGCGAGAAAAAAAAAGCGCAACCAACCTAAAGTGTATACGAAATCGTTAATATCAACATTACATCCGTTTACGATCCGCATAGATTCTCCATAACACAAAAAAAAAAACTAAAACCATTCAATATTGACACATTAATTATGAAATTATTGAAGATTTTTATTTTACACATAGAAGAGACGCATGCCTATTTAATGTGCGTGAAAAAAAATGCATTAATGGTTAATCTGTTCAATTTTAAAGTAAACCAACGAAACAGAATATGAAAATTGTATGATATTTGCATATAAAATTTCCATCATCTATAGACATTTATCAACAACCTGATCAGGTATGTGATCATTTAAGTACACAAGAAAACAAAGATTCTCTAATATTTAGTTATTGATATGAAATCATATTGCAATGAGTACACAACATTCGATTGATCATAAATCATAGCGACATTTATTCGGGCCATAGGGCATCATAAGAATTAATATTCAATTTCTATAATTTTTCTCTCATATTTTCTCTGCATTGAATGAATAAGATTTCAATTCTGTTTTTATTTGATCAGGTAATATAGTGGAGTACTTTCTAACCAAATAATCTTCTGTATTTCATTTACGCACATTTCACTTGGCTCTTTAACGACTGAGTGAAGACAAAAACAATTATCAACTAAACGTGATGAAGATGCATATTATGCGATTTCAGTTACCTTTGGTAATTTAAGGTAAAAGTGATTGTCAAACATTCCATTTAGATCATCATACCAAATGAATCATTTGCTTTAACCGTTTATGTATTTATTTAATCTGTTTCTATTTTATTTTTTTCATTATAACCAAACAATTGATCAAATTGTAATTTATATGCCCAAAAAGAAATGATTTCATTTCTCTTAATCGATATCATTTGGACACGAGCCATATATTGTAGGGAGAATATTATTGGCATTACATTAAATGGTGATAAACTCCATATTATAAGAAAATAAATTTTAATGTTTACAAACACTTAACTTGATCACGCGTCAATTTTAATTAAATTCAAATCTACTTCAAATAAAAAGACAAAAAAAATCCACGAAAATATCAGTTTTTGTTTTAATATGCGCTCATCAAAATCACATTTTTATAATTAATGAAGAAATTGAATGAATCTTCAATGATCGATCATTGAAGGTAAGTTAAAGTTTTTATATTCAGTCAAGTGGGCTGAAGATCAATTACAAATATTTGGATAATCATAACAATTCGACAGAAAATGATTTTAACCGTTGTATTTTGAGTTTATGTGTACCTGAACTTATACTTAGTTCCTTTGCTGTATAACTGGACATGGAGCCACAGAAAAACCAAAACTTGTGTATGGCTCGTGTGTCCACACAAATCAAAAATTGATTTACTTTAAATTGTGTGTATATAAAACGCGGGTGAAAGAAAAAAACATTTCTTAAAAATACCTTTGGAATTGAATAAGAAAATAAAAAAAAATAGATGAGAATAACACAATTCCGATCATCAACACTTTAGGCGATCATTTAATATTTATCTAAAGTATCTGGACTTGGTACCATTGCGTATTATCTTCTGTTTCATTACCAATACTATTCAGTATTGATTTGAATTTACCGTCGGAAGAATGAAGCATCAGAAAAGTATTAAACGTGTGTCTCTATCTCTGCCTCCCTACAATTCTTTTTCATATCCACATCGAATAAAATATGGAACACTTAAAGTGTCAATAGTCAAATAAGAGGAAAGATAATGGGTTCGATTGATCCATTGATTGGAATCAAAGAAAAAAAATCGAATCTTAAGTGAATAGTTTTCGAATCACATTCATATATCACTCAAAATGATCTGATCTCTGTGTAACTTTAACAACGGTCAATGATAGTGTGGCTGTTATTTGTTTACACTTAACAATTCTGACTTTGTTATACAAGAGAAAAGGTAAAAAGGAAGTGACCGATTCATAGTAATTATCAGTTATTCAAATTCTAATTTACCAAGATGAGTAGATTCATAACATATCGGATGTAATAAAATTTTAGTGTTGATCTTTTTCGGTTTTTCTTTTTGGAATTTCAAGTAACGTAAGTATGTGACGGTATGACGCCAAAATGGCCCAACTGAGGATGTCGACAATATGGCATTTCTTAGCAAATATCATAGTCGGATATGAGCCATGGTCAATTTTCCGCAATTGACTTGAATGACTCAATTACCGAGTGTCAATCGAGTGCCAATAGGTCAACATACCCACAGAATAAACAGATAGTGAAACAACACAATATCATTTTTAGCTCTAAAATCGTAATAAAGTGAAACAAAAAACCATAACCAATGGACTTAATGGCAAGTGACACCTTTTTCATGTTCAACATGTGTGAATAGATACACGATTTTATTTTATTATTATTTTGTTGTCTTTTAATACGCATTTTCAAGTGTTTTGTTTTCCATCTTATTGTTATTACAATATTTCTTTTAACAAAAATTTCAGGAAGAAAAGTGTTTTTTTTAACTCACCTGCATTACCCAATAATTTGTTGAAGGTACAATTTGATCTCCTACTGTATCCGTATACATTTAGCGATATCAATTTTATTTTATAATTAATGATATCGTGATTCAGGATGAATAGCAAAACTAATTGCTTGTGCTTGATTGTAATCAAAACCACAGAACCAAATGGATGACACCAAAATGGTACACAAAATCAAAGACAATCAATTTAATCACAAAACTTTTTTTTTATTTTACTTTTTTATGATTTCTTTTGTTCTAAATCTCTTATTTCTTTAATAAAAACTTTTAAAATGAAAATAAACAACAACAACAAAAAAAGAATTAAATGAATTCACACACAATATATCTTTTTGTATTCAGTAAAGTAACTTATAAGGTAGCCAAAGTCGTCTCTTTCTTATTATAGTCAATTCAAGTAGTAAAAATTGTTTCTTTTTTACTGTGTCATTTAACAAAACTCCACACTTTGTATGTAACAAAGTAATTATTTTTTTTTTTTGCGGTATTTGACTTATAATTATTTAATTTTTTATTACAAACAATTTTGAATTCTAAAAGAAATACAAAAGTTTAAGAAACAAATTATTTAAAAATTATGCGAATATACTTCTTGTACGTATCATAATAATTTTTAACAAACAAAAAAAATTGGATTGAAAATTCATGTAAATTTACTTTAAAATGATTATCTGAATTTCATTTAAAGAAATAATCAAATGAAAAGACTATAAACTTTTAAATTTGATTCTTAGGTGAATTTTTGTCTTGAATTTTATTTATTTAACTTCTTTTTTTTCTCAATTAATATTCAGTCAATGAATTTTGGTCATATAACGCAGAAAGTTTTATGGTAAGAATTTAAATTACATTCAGTTGATTGAATAACAACACAATAACATAAATTTTCTATGTCTATACAATCAAGTTCAAGTTCTTTTGCATTCACTTCACAAGGTAGTCAATGTAACAAAACCAAAATTTGTTATTTTCATAAATTAAATTCAATAAAATTCTTAATTATCCGTTGATCTTTTTATTGTATTACTGATTAACTAGATCATGGATGATCTACACTTAAACAAGTGATTTTAAATTACACGATCACTGTTAAACTTTAATTAAAACTCGACTAAAATGCCAAACAATTTCAATTGAACTTATTTATCCGTTGATATAGTAATTAATTCATTTCAAAGCTGTTGAAATTCTTTCTTATCGGTTGTAAACCAAAGACATGAAGATACTGACTCAGTTCAATGTAATTTTAATTTTGATTAATATTGATCCAATAAATTAAATTCCTCTAAGGTATTTTATTTTTATTTTTTTATTGTCGGTCTAATTAACTTCAAAGTTCACTCACAGGTAATTACACACAGAACAAAAAAAAAATAATATCAATGATCATCAACTGTCGATATGTCAACTTACTTACTTAAACAAACAGTAAGTAAAATCATTCAACTATCAGTTATCATATAACATAGATTCATACATTATTATCACAATTATCACTGTTCTTTTAATGTTCAATTTCTTTTTTTATGATTATTGGAATAACTTCGGTTTTATGTATATCTAGTACATCACTTTTTCTACAAGTAACATTATAAAGTTGACCAGTAGTCCAAAATAGATCAACAATAAATTCCAATTGTCAGCATTTCACCATCAAATTAAAATTTTTTTTTTTTTTATTTTTAACAAATAATTGGAATCATCTACTGAATTCAATCAGTCTGATTAGAGTGTCTCTTACAGACATTTTGACGGCTTTACAATATCTATAGCATAACCTCTATATACTGGAATGTTATTCAATTCACTTGGGTATAACGAATAAAAAAAAACAACAAACATAAAACACACAAATAAATTAACAAACGTTACTAATAATTAAATTTTTGTCAGTTACAATCAATCCATAAAAAACATAACAAATGATATCATCAGTTAAATGATAAAAAAAAGAAACCAAAATCACCTTATTTCGGGATAATTGATTTAAAGTAATCATACAGAGAAACCATGTAATCGGTCATACACAAAAATATGTTATTATGTGTTTCTAATGATATTTTCATTAGATAAAATTACACAAGATAAATATTGTTATTCGTAGACACGATGGCTAACTAACAATACACTGTACAATGTCTTATCCAAAAAGCCAAAAAAAAAAATTGTATTTTTAGTTCATTTGCAATCACACCTGTGACAGGTAAATTTTCATTGAAAATTTTTTATATAGAAAACACCTTTGCTATTATGTCCTACATTAAGGTTTTTCGTTGATAAATCTTAATGAAATTCTTTTTATTTTATATTTTATTTCCACTATGATAAACACGATTTACAACATTTTAATACCAAAAAAAAAAAATATCTATCGATTTTAACTGCAGGCCGTTTACTTTTAGTGCTTTAGTGATCAATACACTGCAAGCAAACGAAATAAAATTTTATTTATTTAAAACGAAAGAAAATTGTATAATTGAATCGATCGTGTTCACTCTTCAATATCTCTAGTAGAACTGGTGGACCTGATTCTTGTGGTAAATGTTTTGAGGTTCCATGCCATTCAATACAGTTGAACGAGAGTGATACATACCAGTGGGTATGTTAGGTTCAGTATTATTACTTTTTTTTATTTTTTTTTATAGAAGAACACCTGAGTGAATAAAATAACCCGTGTGGTTATATGAGATATTGAGAATGTAGTCATCGCATGTATTTACCTATCGCACGTTGGATATTTTTTTTTATTAATGATGTAACATTGTAGTGGTGGACTTTTAATACACATTGGAATCATGTATGAAGAATTAATCGAGGTGGACGTCGCGTATTCAGTTTTTTTTTTTTCGCTCTCTTCATTCAACTGAAGCTTTCATTAGATGGTTATGGTATTTTTTTTGTATGTGAAAATGATACTGCGATATATTAATTCCCTTTTAGCATTATCCACAATGATATTTACCTTTAATATCACCATTTGAAACAGTTTTTTTTTCCCCATTTCGCTTCATTATATAAAAATAGTTTTATATCGTTTTAAAAGTCGTGATATGATACAGTGGATATATAAAGAATAAAAATTTCTTATGTTTGATTTTCTTCGCAAAATGTATAAAAAATTTTTAAAAGAAATCAACAGTAAATATTCCATACTGTACAGTTAAAAAAAGGCCAAACATTATGTTTTGAGGTATCTCGCATATTAGTTTACCAATGTATCATACTGTTCCAATGACTTTATGCTCTTTCAACTTTTACCATATGAATTACTATATGCATTCAATGGATGAGTCATACCAAAATGTAAGCGAAATAATTAAACGTACAAAAAGAGAGGGTAATTCATTTTGAACCTGAAATAAAATGACAATTTCATCCGTAAAAACGTACAACTTAATTAAATAATTTTTTTTTTATTTCTTATTTTATGATCAATGATCATTTGTCTAATCAAAATGATACTAAATCATTTGTGGTTGAGTTCAATTTCAATGTCACTTACCCTCAAAAGATCATTTATAGATTGAATAAACCAGACGAAGATTGACAAATCGATACAAATAAATCACATTCATATTGAATTTATTAATAATCAAAATAAGAGAAACAAACATAATAAAGTGTCGTGGCCAGATTGATTTAAATCCTTAAAGGAAATAAGAAAAACAAAATTATTAAAATGATTTCAATTCAAGATAAATTACATTCAATAGAATTTAAAGAAAAACGTTATTATTTGATTGTACAATGAAACTACTAGTTTCACCTGAATAACGATGAAAATAATAAACAATGTCATTGTGGATTAAAATGTAAATGTTATAATCACATTATGATGGGCTTCTTGAAATCTCTGTATATGATTGTAGATAAGTGAATTTTCATTCAAGAAAATATTAAATTCTATTGATTGCAGCTTCTGGTCATACAACAAGACACACACACACGATGTTTCATCGTAACAAGTACTATGTATATTCATTATACGATGGATGATGGACTACGAGATCGAGAAATAAAAAAATAACAAATTCATTTATACAGAATCATTTATCATATTCAATGGTCACAATTGAAGTTAAATAAAAAAGAAACAATTTTTATGAAAAGGATAAAGATAATAAGAAATCAAGTTTAACAAATTGACATTAACCATGGCGAAGAGATCTTAAGAATTGATCAGGAAAAAAAAAAAAAAGAACAATTTCAATGAAACATCATACGAAACATGACTTAAAGAACTTCAGTAGAAGATCTAAATTAACATTATAAACATTGAATATGAATAAAAAAGAAGACAATAACAACAACAATCTAGCGAAAATAAAAGATTAAGAATTGATTTAAATATTCTTATTAAAGTTCCACCAAGTGTGTCTGACGATTGAATTGGCTGATATTCAACTACACATTTAACTCTTATTCAAGTAGCAATTTTTATATTTTAATTTAATTTAATAAATGATTACGATAAGTGATTTAGATGAACTTTTAATACGATTGACTGTTCACGATGTCTTCTGATTTACATATCAACCAGAAGTTAAGATTACAAAAACCAAATAAGTTTTTTTTTCTGTTTCATTTTCTTAAATTGACAATGACTTCTGGTAATCCGTGTGTATTTTACGTTAACAATCAATTGAATCTTATTACCTGAGTCCGTGAAGATCTATAACCATTTTTATATGATGGAATTAAATGAATTGAGTCGTGTTGCCGTATGTCTTGAATTACCATCAGTTAATTGAATGCATTTATTATATAAATGAAATGATATTATTTCAATTAGATAACAATCACAAGTTTCAAGTCTCTTTTTTTCTTTATTCATATGCAATCACCTTTTGTAATATGAAGATTCAAATCAATTGAAATGGATATAGAAAATAATTCGTTTTCCTGTCATATTCGGTGGCTACCAATCAAATATGAAGAAAATTGATTTTTTACGGTATGAAAAATGATGAAGTTTTATTCAAAAAATAAGAAAAAAAATCAAATTCTTTAAGATCAATGATAAACTTATGATAGAGAGGAAATTCATACATATTGAATTTATGACTTCCTGTCATTTTCGATTGAGGAATTATTTTTAACTGGTTAAAGTATCCCCATATCGTTCCAACAGAAAAAAAAATGATTGATTGCTAGTAATTTAGTGTGAACTATAATCATCTATTAAGATAATGGAAAGCCACTGTACAATATTGATTATTTTCAATTTCATTCAATACTGTTTTATTGAATTGAGGCCAACCAACTAACGGCCATCGTATTTAAAATTATGAAACGCACCTATCGATTTTTCTCTAGTATAGGAAAATCCCTGTTGAATTTCCACAGCGCATCGTTTAATTTATTTACGAATAAAACACAAAAAAACAAGTGATCCATCACTCAGTTTGTCTCTTTTCACCGCAACCTGAACGGGCATCAACTGTCGGTTGGTTACTATTGGCTAAACAGGTGAACCAATTGTAAACGCAGATAAGTATTTCAATACGAAAGCCCGTTTCTTACCTTATTTGAATGATTTTGTGTTTCTTTTTTTTTATTTCATATTTTCATTCTGTTGGATTTCGTTTAACGTCGTATGTTTATGTGTAGATAATACACACAGGTAAATCAACTATGCGGTCGGTTAAACACATAAAATTCCATTGTATTTGTCGTGTGCGCACAACTATTATGAAAATGCGGTTTAAGGTTTTTGGCATCACTATATCGCTTTTTGATAAATAACAATATTATGGGGATTTAACCAATGCATTTAACCTGTTCAATTAAGATTATCATTTATCTTCCACCAGAGAGATGCGACATAATTCTTTCATAAATGATTACATTGTTGTATCACTTTATTTTGTCTCTTGTTTTTTATGTAATGCCAATATTATGATCTCAATCATTGCTGTTAAACAGATTATATTTCATTTGATACTATAAAAAATTTTATTCGTTATTGGAATGTTGAAATTTATCATAAAAGAAAACAAATAAACAGAAATGCAAGACGATTTTTTTTTTTTTGTGTAAGTAACTGTCCATTTGGTGCCAACGAAAAATTAATAAAATCAAAAAGTCATAATGGCTCCAAAATAAATTGGTCAACTTAAATTACTTAAAAAGATCTGTAATTTAATGCGTTAAGTATTTCAACATTACCAAAGTAAAGTTTAACGTCAAAAAAAATGAAGAAAACAGAAAATAATTTCATCCATTAATTGAAAGATATGAGATTTATATGTTTTATTTGGTTACAAGTTTTCTTTTAATGTTCATAATTTTAAATGTAATGGAATTCGATGGAAGTTTGCTCAAATGAAACACAAGAAATATTATAATAATTCACTTGTCTTACATGATATGGTATATCGATGAATAATATTTACGTTATTTTATATGGTAAAAACCAATAAATAATCCTTAATTGTTATGAACTTTCGATTTCACACCATTGGAATGTGTGTACAATGATGTCCTGGTTTTGACATCCAAATTATTATTTATTTCATAAAGTTTCTTAAAGATACAAATATATTCAATATCTTCTGTGAGGTAAATCGTTTATTAATTTGGAATAAAATTTTATTTTTGTTTGCATTGAATTTAGTGACTACCAAATAAAATTGAATGCAAGATGAGATCAATTCTTTATGTAATCGACTGTAACTGTTATGCGCCCTCTCAGATCAATTTCATCTTTAATGATTAATTGAATTATGATACAAATGTAAAAATTCAATATTCATTCCATATGGTTTCTAAGAATTGCATAAAACAGAATATCATAACAATACACAGGCCAAAGGATTCAATAGATCACACTTCTGTAACACAATACGAATTGATCAACGAGACACTGAAGAGTCATCAATAATCATTAATCGTGTCAATTATCATAACTATTTACGGTTACCATTCACATTTTAAAGAAAATAAAAATCGAATTTTTAATAGAATTCAACTGGAGGTCCTTTTGTCTAGGACATGAAATAAAAAATATTTCCATGGAAATCGTTGGCCATATTTTAATTGAATTTTATTGATCGACCTGAATTTATCGGAAGACGTAATGCACCACCTCTCATACTGAAACATTATTTAAATCGACTGACATTTCCTTGATTCTCAATAGAATAAAACATGAAAAATAGAGAAAACTTTACATAAAAAAGAGAGAAACACAAAAATCAATTAAATGAAGAAACTTAAATGGTAGCCAGTGAGTACCTGCGCATTTCAATTTATTGCATAATAATGGTAATCCTGAATTAGAAATATTCGAATAGTAGTGGATTATTATTCTTCAGCATGAACTATTCCCATAAATTTAATGAATAAAAGAAAGAATATCCATTAAAAATTACAATCAACCATTAGTAATGTGCTTAGACTGTTCCTAGTTGGTAGTTGGTAGTATGTACTTCAATAGTTTTAATGTGAAATTAGCATGTAATTAATTATAATTCTAGAAAACCACACAATTCTTAACTAACATTATACAATATTTATGGCCGTTTTCTTTTTTTCTTTTTTGGAATATTAAAAAACAATCTTCTTCGATCCATTGCGGTTAGTTACGAACTGGATTACACCAAGATAATAATGAGTGACACGTTAGGTCACTACTTGCCTTTAGTCGAATCCATTAAACACTTGAAAATGGGGTAAATCACCTCTTCGATAATCCCTATAGTCGGCAATAATGGACTATGGACATTTATGCATTTACCTGTACGTGATTAAACTTCCGACAGTTAAAAAACAAAGTTCTTTTTATTTTCATGAAATAAAAACTTTTTTTTTTATATTTTCACCTGCAGGAACTAATAAATTCAATTGAATACATAAACCATAACTCGATGACACTCTTTATAATTCTTTTATTTTATTTTTTAATGTTTTTTATAATAAATTATCTTGTTGTTGATCGTGTGCCATTTTAATTAAAAATAATCAAATAAGAACTCAATTCTTTCTTTGCAATAAATTCAATCAAATTCTTAAATCAATCCAGTTTGGTATGAATAAATCCACAATTTTTATTGTATCAACTTACGTGAAATGCATCAATGATTACGAACAGTTTGGTTTAACATTTAATGTACCTTTTACTCTCATATTGACTGAATTAAAGGAGAAATAAAATACTTAAATGTTCAACATTGAATTGTTTCATTTTTATTTATTTTAATTCTGCATTTTTTTGGTCAATATTTAATGTCATTATAAAGAATATCATATTTAGAGGGGAGATATTATTATTATTATTTTTTCTGCTTAATTTTAAACACCCGTTCAATACAATTTAATGCCACACACAAGATGATGCGTTACGATTTGGACATCATTAAGGAATGATAACTAATAAGACAACGACAAGAGACTGATCATAAACAGCATTTCATCGGAGGTGGAATATTATTGCAATAACATTAAAAAAAATTATATTAACCATTATAATATACCAAGTTAAGTAAAAAAAACTGATCATAATCATAAATTAATGAATTTCATGATGCCTTTCAGACGATATTTCGTAAACGATAAATTTAGAACTTGAAATTAAAGATAATTTTTTTTTGTGTTTCTTATAAAAATTTCTTTTTCTTTTCTTATTTTTTTTTCTTTAATTTGGCATTGAAGTGTTGTTAATTATTATTTGATTGACTCAGTATTGTTGGACGTTAATAAACGAATTGTATGAGTCGAATATGGATGAGTTTCAAATGTTTCTAGGAAATAAATTCCAGTTGCACTAGAATAGAAATATGAATTAATTCAATTACATTTACTAATTAATTATAGTTGAGCTCACCTTTTGTTAACATGTTCCCCCATGTATACCATTGGATCAGTGTGCTTACAGTTTGATCCTCTTCTCAGTATGATGTCTTCTAACTCAATGCATTTATGGGTCGGAAATGCATTTGGATCTAGTATTGATTCCCTAAAGTATTGAACTGCTCGATAATGACTGCAAGAATCTTATGAAATGATTGTTCGTTAAAACAAATTGTTTCAAATGTGTGAAAGAGCAAGTGAATGAGTAGAATATCTTACTTAAAAGTATATCGTCATCCGGTTCACAACCTGGCTGTTCTATTCCATAATTTGGATAGAAATTTACATGGCCTCTGTGAAGAACACAAACATATAGAAAGAGTTAATGTAATTATGTAAATGAATTGAATTACTAATCACTTTTTATGTAAATCATTAGGCAAATTTAATAAAGTGATTTCGCTATTTTGACCTCAATTCAAATATTCACAACTTTCGGTAAATAATCTTTTAAAACAGTTAGTTAATCTAATGGATTCCAGACAATTTCAATTATTTTTATGAGTAAATGATAATCAACTAATTTAAATGTTAATTATCTCACGACTTGATTTTGAGTGAATATTCCACGTATAGAATAAAAGCTTTGGAAAGCTGAATTGTTGAAATTTTAAAATACCCACCATCAGATGGCGCAGTTAATAAGTAAGTGGTGGCATTGAAATTAAGATGAATGGGAACTTTAAAACTCGTTCATATACTCATTCACTCCAAAATCGTTCAAATAAAATTCATATGCAACATTTTAAATTGAAAGGACGTAAACAACGAGTTTTCCTCCAAAAGATTTTCACGTTAAATAGCAACTGAACACATTACTTTTGAAAACAAAATCATTTAAATAATTTTCCGAATTTTGGTAAATCTGAAGATAAATGTCCGGCAATTATTCGTACCTTAGGTTCTTATTGTACTCGTTTGTATTAAATGAATGAAAAACGGTTAAATTATGATTAAGGTTTGCTAGAACTGTATTTAAAATGACCGTCAAATATCAATACAACGAGAAAATAATTAATATTATAGTGGAAATAGGATTTATCACCCGTTTCTTTCAAGTCGGTATAAGTCATTAAGTAGTTCCGTAACAATTATAAATTTAATTAACAAATAATTCCGACTCACATGGCACAAACACGTTAAACGCACGATAAAAAATATGTAAAAATTTACATATAAACTCGCTAAATTAATAATTTAATTACTATTATATCCATCGTATTAAATCAAATTTATCCAATATTAATCTGCATGATAAACAGAACTTAAAATCCAATAAAATAATGAGCCTATGATTCTTTAAATTATTAAATATTACGTCGTAATTTACAGATTATGTCTGTTGATATCAAAAGAATGTCAATAACAGAAACGGTCGCCAATACTAAAGTAAAAATGTGAACTTTATGAAATTGAAAAGTTAACGATTGTCACCATTCTGGGTCAATAATTAGAATTTCAATGTTCATTATAGAAATAAAAACTTTTCATTGATTCAACATATAAACAAATTTACAACCTTTAATTCCTCATTAAAGGTAACTAACCTTGGATTTACTTCACCTAACGATCCGCCTGAAGTGTGAATGGTGTCAATGAACATCGCATCACTTTTACGCGCTGAATCACTCGCATCTTTTGTAAATAGCGGAAGGGCTGGATCCAACAATGTAATCCTACGAATAAATTCCGTTATCACATAAGTTCAATTACCCGAAACAATTTGGCATGGAAACGTACCTTCCTAATGTACCATTAAAATATCTACCAATATTACCAGCCACATGTGCTCCCAAGCTATGACCAATTAAATGAACCTGTTCGGGTTCAATATTATTATGCCTAATTTATAAATAGAATTCAATTAATAAACTAACAGTGTGATATTACTAACAGTGTGTATTACTTCATAATTTGTGACAGCATATAACCAGCACGATATCCTATCTTTGGTACCAAATACCGTGATACCGGATATAGTAATTCAGCTCCTGCTTCACTCCAATCAACAATCATTAGATTTACATCACCTTTTGCTGAATATGCATACTTAATATCCAACCAAAGTGACTGATCTTTACCAGCTTTATATCCATGCACATAAATTTTTAACTCTGCATTTGGTTTATAATCTGGTAACACCGTATTAGAACGTACCAAAGTTTCAACAAAGTAACTGAAATAAAATAAGAAAATTTCCTCTAATTGGATTCATTTTCTAACTCTCACATCTTGTAACCAAATAAAACACTGAATAATAAAGGATAAAATAACTAACGAACTGTAATAGAAAATTCTTGTGAATTTTACTATTTCATGTTGTTCAGCACTAGCAACCAACTGCACAGTAATAAAACAGAAAAGACAACTAATTATAAGAAGCCTCATTATATTGAGCACAGTTCAACGGATACCACTGTTATTATCGGTTCAATCTAGTACTATTGAAGACAAGAATCTAACTAATCCGTTCAACAGAAACATCTAAAAGATTTAACTGAAAGCATCTTAATAAATTACTCGTGTGTTATGCAATTAATTAGATATAATTATCTAATCATTACAGTTCAAAATTTACATAATTTTTGTTTCTGTTTCTATGCGAGAACTGTTCGTGTTAACAGATAATCATTTTACTTTTGTAAAACATACAGTTGACATGTACCTTAAACTGGTGAATTATTTTATAAAAGTATCAATATTTTATTGTAAAATATAAGTAATTCAATGTAAACATCTATTTAAATCTATCGTGTCTTTAAGTAAATACTTAAACTAAATTCTAAGATTGTTTTAATGCCATCAGAAATCACATAACTTCAAATTCCATAATATCGTGTCTCAATTATAATGATTTTCTCCAAAGAAACCAGGAAAAGATAAATCATTTACATTAAATAAAGTACCGTTCAATTGGTCGTATCATCATCTTAACAGATTTCATTGAATAATCACTTCCGTGGAAATCATTCCAATAAATTCCATGAAAACGATATGGTTCGTTTACTGCGCCACTTCTGAAATATCTTCCATTTAAATTGCTAAAATCGTAAAGAAATAAAAAGAAACTATAAATCATTTACTTGAATCTAAATCCATGTAATATACCTTGAATCACACGAATTATACCACCAGCCACCTGAAAATGATAACAACTTTAATAATTATCCATTTTAAATTCATTACAAATCATCTTACCTGAATGTGTTTGAGCACAATTACCATCCAACCAATTATCATTGTCATTATCAAATGTTGAAAACTTACTCCCAGCATGATAGCTTAATGAATCACCAGCATCACCTTCATATTTTCCTAATACACTTAACGTAAATAAATCGCGTTCATCACCAATTGCAAATGCTCTATATCGTGCCGTCTTTGTAACACCATTAAAATCTTCAGCAACAATCAGTAGCTCTTGTAGTTCGGATGAAGTCATCTATTAGAACCAAATTTGAAACATTCATAATGAGTAACACATAATAATTTAATCTGATTAGATGCTCGTAACTTTAATATTTATTTCTTTTTTAGTAAAATTTCTATTAATATGATTTGAAAATTAGGGGAATAAAAAAGAATTTAGTTTTAAAGAAAAACAAAAAAGTTTTGTTTAAATACACTCACGTCATGTAACTTATCTAGGCCAATCCAATATTCTGATCCAATATTACCAAATCCAATACGGTAATCCATCCAATTTTGGAAGAAATTTATTTTACCATCTTCACGTTTTTGTATAACGGTCCATCCACCATTCTCCGTTTTCATATCACAATAAATATAGAATGATGGTTTCATTGGGTTCGGTTGAATTTTATAAATTCCGGAAGGCCCTTTACGGATTGATTTACATGATGTCGGTGTCATTTCATATGCCGTTGATGATGACCGACTATCATCATTTGGCGGCAACTGATTCCGGGGATCAAATGACAATGGACCCGATGATGGTCGTTGAAAACCACCACCACTACAACTGCCGTAGTTTTCACCACCACCACCACCACAATGACAGGAACTGGTACAACAACCACCCCCACAACCATATCCTGATGAACCGGATCCTTGATTTCCGGAAAGTTTAAGTCCTTGTAATGCAGCCGTTAAATATTTTTTTGTTGGTATATCCCTTTGATCGTATTTAATCTCTTTCACTGTATTCTCAATATGGGTCAAATTGTCTGAAATCACTAAATTCATGTCTTTCCATGAATCAACAGACTTTTGTACAATCCCAATGAGTACCGCTAATCCATCCAATTTTTTTATAACTTCGGGCCGACAAAACGGTATATTGCTATTAGCTGGTGTTGGGGGTGGATGCGGTGGTGCTGTATATAATGGTTTCGGTATCATTGATACTAAAAAACATAAACAACAAAACAAAGCAATCGTATTAATTATTCCACAATTTACTTATCCAATTAAATTATGATGTAAATTATATTTGGTTTTTACAAAATAAATACCTCGCGTTGATTCAAATTCTTCACGTAACAGCTCGATGTCAGCTTTTATAAGATCAAGTGCGGTCTCTTCTTTATTCAATGACCATTCGATACCCTGTAGCTGCCGGTTTACATCGCGTACATCAACACGTATTGATTCACATTTTTCATTTAGTGTTGTATCCAAGTTTGAAAGCCTATTCAAAGGGTATTAAAGCCACACATCAATTAGTGTTAAATAATATCACAAACAGCTTTAAACGAGATCCAATCTGTTTTACTGTTTTATCTTTCTTATATTTTATTAAATGAATTTAAAAGGCAATTTTACTTCAGTGTAATAAAATACGTTGATTTTTTAATATGGAAAGCAACAGAGAAAAAAACAAAATTGTCATAAAAAACCAGCAGGTAGCCCAGGTAAGAGAAGCTCAATAAAAAACAATAAAATTGAGTGGCATATAATTGAAGTCATACTATAAAGTGTTAACGGTAATTATTTTAGTGTATTATTATGCCAAGTGCAATTAAAAATCAATCAATATCATATCAATGTGTATTTTAAGCACGCGTATTATTCGACACTTTAATAAAGTGATAATTATATTCAGTAATAAATAAGAGCAACAACAATTATCCAATAAAATAATATTGAATTAATACCACCTGTGTTTAATTGACATGAAAATTGTTCAATGAGTATTTATGGATTATGATTGGTTAATCGATACTTCATAATTGCATTAAAATGAATTTATTTATTGACATAAAATTATGATAAATTTTCAAGGTAATCACTTAATTCATAACAGATTATGTAAATTAATTGATCTCCCATTAAGAAGTTTCACATCATTTCAGTCTATAAATTAATCGAAATCTATTTTAATCGACAGATGAATTTTATGAGACGTCTCATAAACTTACGATCAAAAAGAAACAAAACATAAAACAAAAATCAATTTCATTCTGATTGAATCCTTATTAAGCAACAAAAAATGTTAAATTCTTTTAACAAATTACCAATAAAACCGCTATAAAACTCAACGATTCAGACTGTTGCGAAGTCTATGCCATAATTATTGCTTAAAAATTTTTGCAGCTCAATCTGGAGGTCAAGATCATCAAAACAGAGAAAAGAAACGTTTTATTTTCGTCCATTAATTTTAGGTGAGTTGAATGTACCGGTTATTAGTTACACGTTAATTTATAAGACAAATTTTTGTTGTTGTTGGTGTCTGCAAGTCAACAAATTTTTACTTGAGACAAGTGGTGTTGAATTTAATGCATTTTACCATACAAAAACAATAAAACATACGAAAAGAAAATAAAACCATAAGCCACAAGCCCAAATATTGAAATTAAGACTTCTACGGTAGTGACATTGTTTCGCTTTTTTGCATAACGCAACGTTATAAGGTGAATTATGACACGATTTATTTTAAATATTCTCTAAGTATTGTTCCATGTTTTCATTAATAAAAACCGAAAACAATCTCCTGATAGTCTTTATCTTTATTTATTTATTGTCATAAATTCTATAAATCTTTTATTAATAAATAACAAAATAAAACCAATCAATAAATAATAATTTAATGGATAAAACTAAAATGCAATGATTGAGATGCGATTAGTCAAATAAAACTGGTGTGGAACTTATGATTAGATCATCAAATTATTGAATCATAAACTTATAATTAATTGGAAAAGAAAGCTAACAAGGAACTAGCCAAGAAAACCATAAATGTTACGAATAGGAAATTCCATTGATGATGGCCATACTCACTTATAGTCCATTGCATCCAATTTAGCGGAATCATGTTCTTGTACAGCATAAATTGCAGATAATTTTTCATTCAATTTTGTCATTGTTGGATCGTAATAAAACCGTACGTCAGTTTCATTCTTTTTTTTGTTTAAACATAAAAAATACAGAAAGAAGAAAAAATTACAGGTAATGGATTTTTCTTATTGGATTAAGTAATTTAAGTTGCGTATAAAAGGTAATTAGTGAACGATAAATTATGTTATCGTACTTCTGTTGGCATTCAAGTTAAAAGAACAGAAATATCAATAACGGAATAAGAACAAAACCCATTAAAATGAACAAGTACCGAAGATTTACTAAGGACTGCTTGACTTTTATGATTATCCGTTGTTTTTGTAATCGCTGGTTCAGCAGCTACATTACTCTTTGGTTTATTTTCATTGATATTTCCAATCTCGGTACGTCGAAATCCAAAATTAATGAATCGTTGTTGACCATACACAACACTAATTGCTAACAGCCAAACCATAAAGGATAACACTTTCAATTTCATTATTATTTTAATATAATTCAAGACAAAAAACAAAGAAAAAGTTATTTAAATTTTAATTTCACTGTAAACCGTTTAATAATGATAATTAAATATTACTCAAATATCCATTTAATATTGTTTGTACAGAACCAATTTATCATTTAAAAAATTTATTAAACAGTCACGTTACACTAATAAAATTGAATACTTTGTATTTTCTTGTAATAAATTTGTGTGAAAATGAATTATTTTGATTAATTAGAATTGCATTTCACGTATTTATCTATTCACCATTCCATAGAGAGCAATGGCCCACCGAAAAAAAATCAAAATAAAAAAAAAATATTCAAAAAATGTAAGTCACTTCACTTCACTCGTCAATTCTTTAAATTCGTTGTTAACTCGTTGGCAGCCAAATTAAGACTAGTTAAATGGCTAAAAAGATGTTTTCGGATAACACGCACTAAACTGACCAAAAAAAAAAATACTAAAACGAATATAAATAAAATTATAAGACACATTATGATACACAGAGAAACAAAAAAAAACGTATCATGTGTGTTTCGTTATACTTTGGCTTTACAATGAAAGACATAAGGTATTTCTTTTAAGAATTTTATTAGCTCTCATTTATATGATACGTTGAAAAGACAGATAAACAGTATATGCAAATTAAAAATGGCAAGGAGAAAAAAAAATAAACGAAGAACTGCACAAGTGACAGAAGAGAAATGTATATAAATTAAGAGGTGAAGATATGTGGTATAATCTTACCTATACCGATTAAGTGAGATAAAAATTATTCTAAATCTTAGTCATGCATTTTATGTTGTGTCACAAGAACAAGAGAAAACTAAATGGTTTAGTATTAATTTGCCCTAGAAAACGAATGTTATCAAAAAATTAATTTTTTTTGGGGAAGTCATTTAAACCGATTCTGTATCCAACTCTTAACGATTTTTATATTTTAATTGAAATGAACGCCAATCAAAATTGGAAATGGATAAATGTAAATCAACATAATTTATCGTATAAGATATTGGCAAAATCTTTAATTTGGATTCTTTCTTTCTATGTTTATTCTTATTTATTTATGTGGTTTTGTGACAGTGTTCCCAATTAAATTTAGGAAGCTGGGTGCTATTTACCACTCCAAATTCTATGTCCAAAGAATTTCACTCTTTTTCAAGAACTAACGGACAATGGAATAAATATTCAAATAAAATTTGTATTTTCAGTAGTAAAATTGACATTCTTTTTTCTTTTTTGCTATTTTCGTTGAGTTTCTTAATTTTTGTTAAATCAACAATCAGACGTTTGATTCCAAAAATATTTTCACAATGATGTTTCACATAATAATTTAACTAATCAAAAAGAAATTGATTAAAAATTCAATGGGTTAACTATATATCATAAGTCAATTGATATATTTCATTGTTTCACAATCAAATTAACATGGTAATAAAATGGTTGGACTTATTGAATTTAATATGGGATAGAACATATTTTTAAATGTCTTTGATTTAAACGGTGTTACAGGTAATCATTGTAAAAATTATTCTATACGATGTTGAAATTCAATAATAAAAATTATGTTGAATAGAATGTATTTACATTAAAATATTTTATTCAAGAATTAATGATATTCATAAACAGAAATGTATGTATCCATAGATTATGTGTGGATTATCAACGACGCCGATCAAGGCTAATGAATCAGAATGATGTCACGATGAAACGTTGAATTGCAGATGGAAACCTTATTTAGATAAATTACCTTTGTTTTCAATTTATAATTTTATTTTTTTTTTTCATTTTTGCAATAAGACACTTGCAATTGAATGTAATGTGTTTCTTAAAGAAAACAATATCAGACTACTGTTCCATTGAAATGAATTTTCCACGCCAGACAGTAGAATTGTCCATTACATTGATCTAAACTAGATAGAATATAATTCGTGACCACAAGAATCTCATAAATTTCATCCCATTTTCACTATTCAAATTCCAGACTTACAAAATTGTAATGTATAAATTAAGAATGAATCAGATTAAAACTTGTGACTGATTATAAGATACACATCTTTCGCTTGAATAGAATTATGCGGTTTAACCGTAACAGTCACTCATTAACACATTATAATAAATGTTTCACATGTATATACATTCTATCACTTTAAAATTAATTTTCATTTTATTCAGAAAGAAATTTAATTGTACTGATTTCATCGTAATATAAGACAAGGTATTTGTGCATGAAACATGTTAAAATCCAATTGAAATATGAGAAAAACTCATTTTATAACAAGTGACAAGAAGCAATTAGAATTGAATGGTTTGTAATCAAAGAACAAGAGACCTTAAAATGTACACGAGTTTTTGCATAAAATCCAGATCATAATTTTCTTCAGTTTTTAAGATGTGTAACATTGTCTGTTGATTCATCATTAATATTTCATTTTAGGAATGTTAATAAAATATTTGGCTACTCTTTAGTCTTTTCACTTGAATGAAAATGAGGGGTGGTAGAGAAAGAGATTAATTATTATTCATTGTAAAATTTTCTTTTGAGATGAAAAATCATAAATGTACAGCATAGTAATTCATACATAAAATGTCATGTGGTATATTCAAAAGACAAACCTAAATGAAATAATATCAATAAAATGAGAGTATAAGTGTTGTAGTATTGGGGTTCTGGGGTAGAGACTAACTCATTCAACATATTCTTTTTTTATTCATTTGTGGATCAAATATTCTGTTCAGGATGATGAATGAACATAAATAATACGATACACATTAAATGGGTGTCACGTTTTATTTGATAATTTATTACAGCCAGTGTCATTTAATGGTTTACCAAAATCAGCCAAGCTGTTATATGGACAGTTTACTTCTATTTTTTGGGTTTTTTCCACCCCATATAGTTCCCCCAATAAAAAAAGAAGAGAAATCATTCACTGTTCCATGGATCCAGCTTCTATTGCAATACATTTCTAATAAATTCGCGTCTCAATAGCATCACTGAACACACATGAACAACAGTTGATGTAAATTGGTATCGTAAATCCCCGCAATGAACTCAGAATTGAATGTCAATTGAATGTACATCATCAACTGGTAAATGATATTCTCAAACTGCATATGTTATGTCAGGTATACGGAAAGAAGAGTTATTTTATTCAAAACATTTTCAAAATGTCAAAGTGATGATATTTTTACGCGTGTTCTTGCCATTCTCATTAGCCTTTTCTGTCTGTGTTGAGCAGATGAAAAGTCAGTGCAAAGAATTTTATCAAATCGGGAGAATAACAAATATTTTCCAATGAATCCTTCATATATGAGATGCTTTCTACCATCAAGAAATGCTATTTTTTATTAAAATTACATTTAATAACCTTCACCCACAATTGTGTTAACTTCTCTGTTGAATTTACAAAAACATATACAAATGATTGAAGTATAACATCGTTTCAGTTGCAATAAAGATAATGTAAATACCCGTAATTTTCTCTTTTCTTTTGGTTAAGATAATTTCGCATTAACCAAAGGAAAAAAACAACATGACGGTAAATCACATTTATTATTTCACAGAAGATGAGTTCTGTGCACTCAAAGATTTAATCGGAGACCTTTTTTTTTATTCACGTTTATTCGTATTCTGACTAATTGCTTAAAGAACACATACACTTATAAGCTCAACTTTGGATTAATTACATTTACTGGGAAGGAAATTTTTTGGATCATTTACAATACGCAAAGGGATTCATCAAACCCAAGAGTTCAATTCAATGAATCTTATTCGTTTTTACTGTTATTAAACCGACAGGTAAATTTCGTATAAAATTAGAGAGATGTAACAAATTAAGTAGTTGAGTATTTAACCTTTATTACCTTTATGGCTTTTCAACTATCCATAAATACATCATAATATTTTTGTATGTTCTTATACACAGTTTCATTTATGGATTAGTTTTATATGTACAAACATGAACTGAATTATAACTATACATTTTCATTATGTAAATAGAATTGTTACAAATAAAAATGAATTCATTTCTGTTTAATTGTACGTGATAATCGTTGTCTGTGATTCATTTGAGATGTTCCAAATATAAATTTTATTTATTCAAGGTCATCAGTTATCTTGATGGTGTTCAAACCCTCAGGCATATGATGATTCTTTAGCCACATAAATTACCATGAGATCATTTCATATAATTTTTAAATATTTTTTGCTTGAAAATACGAAACCTACAATAAAAATAAATACACTGAAAGATTCACTTTAAAAATGCCCAGAAATGGTAAAGGATATTAAGAGAATAAACAAAATATTCACTCAAGCAAGACAAAAAAGAAACTTTCGGTTAAGGATACATTTCGATTAAATATTCCATTTGATTAAGGGAGTTGGTTAAAAAGTTCTTAATAAATTCCAATAAACATTTAAATATACTCATAATTTCTCGTCTTGTTATGGTCAGGTGTATTCCATCCAATTGGGTGTACTGAATAAAATTGTTCAACAACATAAAACCACTTTGGTCTCTTATGTTCATATTAATCGGTCAAAATACTTTTAAGGAGATGATGATTCTGGAATTTCAGAAAAATCATGGTAAAGTAAACAAAAGAAACTTTTTCCTTTTAACATACAATACAAATTGGCTGTTGCCTAAGTAACATGAGTAACTGTTGATTCAACTATCATATTCAAAATTACTAAGAATATTGTTCCTTTTTTGCACTCAAATCAATTATTCTTTAATCAGAGCTAATGAGATTTAAATAAATTGCTAAAAAGTAAAATATTATTTGAAAACGCTTTATGGAGACTTATAATCATTAAACAGTTTCTTTTGTTTCGTTTTAATTAAAAGAAGATGATGTGAATAATTGACATTACAGTAATTGTATTCAAATGGAGAATCACTTTATTTGAGTTTGCGTAGTACAAAATGTGCTCAGTTTCCCCTGATGGTTACGGTATACATTGCAATAGAAATACTATCTTGAATATTCACCACAAGTTTGTGGGATTTTCCTTCAAACGGTTCAATGAATTTTATTCAATTTGTAATTGATTGCATTACCACCTGAAATCATATGTGGTCACAGTCAATAGTAACATTTATCATCACACATTTAAATGATAATGGCAATAAACCATGAATTATATTAAAGATGACATTTTAAAAATGTGTGGTAGACACACAGCCTTTAATTAATGCTAAATGGATTATAATTAATTATCTGGATAATCTTAAACCAGCCAATCAATATTAGCATTTATGAAGAGAGAATGTGCTGCATTCTGATATCCAATATCATAGAACAGGAAATTAAATGTCTTCCGTAAAGAATATTGAGTACTTGTTAACAATATTATTCTGTGATCACTGAATTGAATTATCGACCATGGGTGTTAATCTGACAGCAAAGGACACCCAATCACCTGAGACAACAAAACTGGATTAACGAATTAAATATGGTTAAATGGCTGTGTCAATGTAGATTATCGTTATCTTTTAACATCGCATTTCATGCTATAATTAAAGATAATGAAAAATCAAAATACAATCCATAAGAAAACAACAACTCAACATAACAAAACATTATTCGAATTGCATTCCATTTTTAGTTAGTGCAACATGAAGGCCAATATTATTTCATTTGTTATTATATCAGTGAAATCAATTAATGAATTTGTGCAGTTCAATGAATTGTCTATTGAATTCTACCTGTTGAAGTTCATTAAATCACATTATCAGTTTAATTCAGTCGATTAAATTTTATTGTATTAATATGAAATAATTCACAGTGTCAGTATGATGCCAATTAAAGTAAATCTTTGATAATTACCTTTCACTGAAAGTACCCTTAAATGTGTTGCTCTTATTTGTCAATTCAATGAATCTTGAAATCGACTACTTTCCTTGACGTAGTTTAAACGTCATTTTAATTATCAATTAATCGTATATTAACGGTTCTTCTGTATTTTCTCAGCAAATTCTTTAAGGAAACATCAAAATCATTTAACTGTGATAATAAAACAAAAAACCAACGGTGTTATGTTTCTGTTTGCTCTCGTATTTTAATCATAAAATTCAGATTACATTTTCATTAAGTATTACAAAAGCTATTAAATTATGTTTAACATGATTAAAAATCGTTAAAGATTGTTTTCAACTAAATAATTTGATTTTAAAAAAAGGAACAGATAAAGAACAAATTAAATTTTGTCTTTAATTCAACAATGTTATTTCAGTAAAACGCCTTTTACGTTTAAATAATCAAAGAAGAGAATATGATGGCACACGCCTTTCATTTAGTTGGCTTGGTTTTGGGTGTAATAAACTCTACAAAATACCAAAAAATTTGAATTTGAATGAAATGAAGTTTTTTTTTTTTTATTTATTTAGAATTTATTTTCTTGATTTCATCTTACATACAACAGTACGAGATTTCTTCCGCTTATGAAAGCTCATCAATTTAAAAAAAGATTGTATAAAGAAAATAAGAGAAATAACATACGGACGACTGAAGCCTATCAGTAATGTAAAAAATAATATTCATAAATTGGTAGGAAAGAAATGGGATTTCTCATAAACTCCTCATAAAATGTGATACGCCGATTTTTCATTGAACGAATAAAATACAGTATTTTTCAACAAATTCACTGATTCATTCAAAAGCATCCCTGCATGTCATCCCATATGATAATAAACGAAAGAATAAGAAATTTTAAGTTGACTACGTGCATTTCATTAGGACCACCAGTCGAAGAGAAAAAAAAAAAAGAAGAAATTCATCTTCATAAAAAAGATAAACAAATTGATTGGTGCCACGAAATACCATCGGTATTTACCAAAAGCAAAAAAAAAAAAAAACCGAAAGAATATAATCATTATTGTATTAAAGTTCAAAATTTCTTGGAACTGAAAGCTTTACTAAAGCACCATTGAATGGAAAGCATTGCTGTTTATCAACTCTTGAATGTTTAAATATAATGAATATTATGCAAATGTGATACTAAGAAGTTAATAATCGATATTTATCAACAAATAACGCATCCATATATCGTGTGAGTTTCACAGTATTTCACTTTAAAGTAAAATCAACTCAACCAAATGGTATTCAATCAAATATCACATATAATCTTCTGTTTCTTTCCATTATTTGATTTCTTATAGAATTCAGCTTCCGATAGAAGAAAAGAGAAATGATGTTACTACGAGGTGATTTTTCTATTCACTAAGTTCCCATAAGACTGTGAACTTATAGGATATTCTATGTGTAGCCGCATTGAATAAAATTCCAGTGATGAATTTTCCTTAAATTTCCGCTATACATCGATATAATGGAAGCCTAAGCACATACATAGGACGATATTGTAATAAATGCTATACAATATTGGATAAATGTATTGAACATTAAACATAATAATAACCTTTACTGATCATGTTGGAATATTAAATTCTACTTTTTCCGTTTCCTTTCTGTACGTTTTATATATTTTGGTGTTTTATAATCTTTATTTTTATTTTCATCCATACATTCGATAATATTATTCTCCTGTTTCATCATATTTGTCTACGTTCCCTGTTATAAGCCATCCTGTTAGCCGGAAACAAGAATCCTATTTTAATGTTTTCCATATTTTTTCTTCTCCTACACTTGATAATGCAAAAAAAACAAAATACGTTACAGTGGATTTTATTATTTAAAGTGTATCAAGTAAAAATGAAATCCAGTATGATTGAAAATAAATGCTTTTGTGCGGGGGGTTAGAAAGTTTATTCTTCGATTTACTTGATTCGGTACATTTTGAATGATTCTTTTTTACTTCTAACTCGGAATTCTTTTTTAAATACCAAATGAAATGATCCGATTTAAATGGGGGGATGAGGTGAACGATTGAAAACAGTTTGAATGAAGATTACGACACTCGAACAAACAAAATTCGTGAAATATGAAAATAAAAAAAAATCATTTTTCTTTGGAAAATCGAAAAAGATTAGAATTGATTTAAATGTAAACAAAGTAATTTTCTACTAAACATTAATATATCGATGATATCGTACAAGTAACAAATGGATTGATTTACCGGTAGAATGTTTAATATAGAAACAGGGAGCCAAAACTCCAATATTCTCAGTACACACAGTGGCCAAAATATTAGGACTGGAGGTAAGGAAAATACATTAGATAGCATACAATAATAGTATATTACTTATAGCGGCCAATGTAAGGGTAGCTGCATTGAGTGGGGATAACTTCAACGAGCTTTAGCGAGTTGAGGTTAACCACGAAATGAAGCTATACTTGGCTGCTATAAGTCAACATTTTATTCCCAATTGAGGGGAAAAGCTACGCTTCAGCCTATGTGAGCTTCAAGGTTTATATGACGAATAGATTTATATCGTGTATCGTCGGATGGTTCTGTTGTGGTAAAATACTTTACCTTATTAGCCGAAGAAGTTTTGCGATAATATTTGTATGGGAATTTAGTAACATCAGTGGAGAAACGTGATTTTCGTGTCCACTCAAATGTATGGAAAAGCCGAAGTTTTTCCCCTCAATTGTGAATAAAATCAATTATGTATAGGATAATGTTCATTGCTACCATTTCAACGCGCACTCGACCTAAGAAACTGTGCTAAATGTCTTCTGATTGAATTTCGTTGATGAACTTTAACTAAACAGTCCAACCAAAAACCGCAAGAATACAATACATAAAAGTTGAAATGAACACAAAAAAAAAAAGTACGAACAGCAGCAGCACGAGAATCAAATTCCCAAAAGAAATACCCCAAATTTGCCTGAAGCACAAAATTCAGGAAAACCATTAATGATGGAATAAAAACCCCAAAGTCCAATTCAAGTTATGTTTAAGGCCAAATTATGCTGTGGAAAAACACATTAATCGTTTTTCGAACAAATGTTGCAATTGTCTCGGTTGAATGGTACAAATTTTCAAGTAACAGTAAATAGTTAAGAAACGACCTTCTTCTTGATTCATCAAAAGTAAAGAAAAACAATGGCCAATAAATAAATTCGACACATCATTAATCAGCCAACTGAGACACATTCCATTTTCCTCACTGGTTCAATGGTACTCCGTAACAGACAAGCTTAAGTGAATATAAAAACAGTACTCAGAAGTACTTTATTGTTATGGATCTAAAGAGCAACATTTAATTTCTTCCCAAATGGTTTGATTAAACATAATGATGGCAGCTATACTGTACAGTTGAATTTTATGTAACGCAAATATAAATTATATTCAATTGATAAATAGCAACAATGTTTAATGATAAATATTCATTTAGTTGATACAAAATTGTGTCGTTTTCAATCAAATACGGTATTAATATTTAATAAATGCCAAAATTAAAATGTTTTATGCTGTTTACCGCCAAATGCCAGAGTTAGCAAATATTCAGTGAGGCAAAAAATGTATTCATTAATAATAAAGAAACCAATAATAATGTGATTTAAATAATAGGTGTATACCATCAAAAACGGATAATTTTATTCATTTGTTATGCATTCAAAGTAATTCACTATTGTGAATAAGGAAATAATATTGCTTTAAGGTGGAATATGTCGTTTAAATTATATCACAATTCGATTGAAATCAACTTTAACTCATTCCTCATTTGATTTCACACAATTTGATAAATTGTTATGTATGATGGGAAATCATTTATTGGGGAGACACATAAACAACAAACCCACGGATGAATTCAAAAATCATCGAATAAATGGCACGTATTCTGATATTATTGAAAATGGTACATGATTTCCTATTTTCCATGAACGAAACTTTATTTTGTAATACAGGAACGTATTTATTAACTTTTGAAATCATAGAGAATAACTTTTAATCTTCCTAGTATTAGTAGTAAGGTTCCTCTGTGATGATCATTTTCCTCGAGGATATTTCCCTTCTGATATTATACTTTTATCCAAATCGATATTTTCATGAAAAATTGACAATTTCTTTACTTTTTCTAAGGAATTATAACAGGCGAAAATAACAGCAGGAGGATAATGTCCTTGTCATATAAATTCATTTGAAAATTCACCGAGAAATTTCGGAACTTGATCTGTTAGCACTGCAATCCATACGAACTAAAGTAACATAACATAATCTGATTTAAAGAGAAAGTTTAAAAAAATGAGTAAAATTTCCGAGAAAAATGTGAAAAGCTTTTAAGGAAATCATAAAATGTTTAATTTTTTTTTATTCAATATTTCTTTATTTATAAATATCATAGAGTGAAAAAAATAATTAATCTTATTTGCTAACAAAGAAAAATTAAACAGAATTATAACGATTGAGATATATTAAGATAAAAACTCTATTCTTCTGGTTATAAAATAATAATGGAGTTAAACGATACTAATCGATATAAAAGAATAACTTATATGAAATACATAAAAATAATATGTCAGTTTAATATCTCAGTTGTTTGTTTTTAACTGGATAATCCATTTTCACCTGCTAGTCACAGTCACGAATCATTAACTCTATCAATAGACATCGTTCCATTATCTATTCAACTTTGACTTCCATCAAATAGAAAACTTTTACTTTTATTTAGCTGTCTTGATCATTATGAACTTTTCGTAAGTTGTCGGCTGAGTTTGAAGTACATAAAACAAGTATAAAAACGGGATTTATAGAGTCGTTATGATGTCCACAGTGTCTTTATTAATCGGATTCAAGTCATTGGCCGTTTGTTGACTGCTACCAGGTCGACCCTTTAAACTTGACTCTAATTCATTTAAAGCTGACGAAAATTGATACAAGTTCTCCTTTAATATTGAATAGATATCAGATAAATCCGTCTCGGAACGTGATATGATGTAAATATCTGTCATTCGTGTTCCCAAGTACAATATACACGAGTACGAAGAAACAAAGCATGAAAAAGAATAAAAATAAGAAATAGATTTTAACATTAATGAAATTGGTCGCAAAATGCAAAGACAATATTCGATAGAATGGAAAAGCAATATTCTAAAATGAAAATTTATCACAGCGTATGAAGGTTAGACAAAGTGTTTATCCTCGGCTATATAATAAATAAAATTATTATGAAATTAAATCTCTTACCAGTCTTATCCTTTATCAATTTTTGAGAATAAGCACTTAAGATGTATGACAAATCTTCATTTAGGGTTGACTGATCAAATTGTATGGTGCCGGTTAAACAGGACGACGCCCCAAAATTTAAACTTAAATTTGATGAGGTCATCTGATACATTTGTTTGTGTTGTTTCAGCATTGTCACAGCCACTGTCCATTTCTGATTATCGATTAAATCAATCATAGTTGTTTCAAATTCAGCATTCGATAACGGTAAACCAGGTGATGCGGTCGGTGTATTATCACCCTCCGTTGATGTTGACGTATCCAATGAATCTAATTCAGCATCATCAATACAACGTAATAAAGCGCCTCTAATATCCATATATGTCTGTGACCAATCCATCAATTTTTCATGTTGCCTCAAGTGTTGTACAACACTAACGGCTATCTTATGATCTGATTCAATCAATAATAATAACTGGAACATTAACTTATACAGAGCACGTCCAAGGTCAATTAAATACTCAATTACATCTGAATTACTTGTAACAAGTATTGCACCTCCAGTATTACGGTCATGATTTGATTCCGTATCACTAAACAATGCAATTTTACATGATGTTCTAACCGTTTCTAGACACTCCATTACATGATCTTTACGATCAAAATATGTTTCTAAATGTTCCTGTACTTCCAATACGCCAAAACGGAAATTTTCCAAAAACTTTGTTGGCATTACAACATTTTGGTTATACCACACACGTGGCGGATCTTGTTTCGATGCCAATAAATCTGATAGTACTGATATACGTTGGCCCAATTGGGTGCTAATACCCGTAAAATATTTCATACATTCTTTTGATATACAAATTGATTTTGATGTCAATTCCTAAACCATATAAGATTACAATAAAAGAAAATAAAAACAAATTTATATAAGAAATTGATTTCAAACATTTGAAGTGGAAAAAGTAAACCACACAAATAATAAAAATTGAATTATGTACGTACTCGCACAAGTTTATAGAGCTGATAAAGTAAATCGGGAGCATAACCAGACGGTTGATTTAAGAGTAATTCTTGAAGACTATGCCGCCACTGTTCTTCAGCTTCATCACGCAGCGGTGCACAGAATGCTCGAATCATTGTCGGTAAATGAGGTGACGGATTACATGGTGTTATATCACCTAAATCACCGGCACTTGAACCACTGTATTTCATTAAAACGGACGGAAAAACATGAAAATACAATTGGGTTAATGTCTCTATATGACTGTTTCAATACGATAAATACAAAAACTAATTAACATTTTACATGGCCACCGAATAATTACCTGGTATCACTGCGTGATATTGAATCACGTCTATGCCGTCGTTCACGTAAACTTAACGAGGATGGTGGACCAAATGATGATTTCGAAAATATCGGTTTATGCTCCTCATCCAATGGTGATTCGGATTCTGCCTCCTCATCAGATGAATCATCGGCCGTTTGACGCTGCCACATACAAAAAAAACAATGGAAATATTCATACAATCAAATAATTTGAAATTAATTGATATCAATTTATTTACCCGTCGTTTATTAAGAACCGGTGTTTTTTCACTAACACTGTCATCAATGTTTGAGTAACCTTTATTTGAACCAGTCAACGGTTCACTGTCACCCTCTGATAATGGTCGACGGCGTACACCCCAATTAAAGTTATCAGTTGATTCAACTTCAATACTTTCGCTCTCATATTCCAAGAAATCGAATTCTTTAAACACACCAAAATCAGGTTGTCCTTCTTGCCGTGATCCACCGCTTAAATCTGGTGCACCAGATGTCTCATCTGTACTAGATGCCGCAGAAGATTGTCGTTCCATTAAGTCTGACGATTGACTGAATATAACCTGAATACAAGAGAATCAAATGAAGAGCAAGAAAAAAAATTAAATATGAATGAAGAAACAATTTATAAATTAAAATAAACATTTTTAATTCCTGGATTAAAATGTTACTGAGCAATTAATTAAAGTCTGTGATAATTAGTGTGCATTGTTTGATTGTTATATGTTTATTCTTGGGTACAAGCAACAACAAATTAAAATATTTTACGTTTATAAATTTCTATCATTTGTTATTTCTTTTAACGATTTATTTGCATTCTAATTGATAAACAAGCTTGTCAACTATAACATGAAACTATGTTAATTAAATAACTGACATATACCATATAAAAACAAATAACGATACTTTTTCTCTGTTTAGACTAGAACTAATTTAATTATGTTTTAATGTGATTGTGTGCTTTTTCTTCGATTGTATTTGACATGATTGGAAATAAAAACATAATTTAATGACCATAACGACCCATGCAAATAAATAATTTGCAACAAAGTTTGTTAATCGATATACATATATGAATATAAAACAGGAAAATAAAAGATAACATAGATTTAATATGATTATGGAGATTAAAGATTGAAACGTTTAATAATCATCAACAGCAAATGATAAAAATAAACGTGAACCACAAAAGACCATGATTCATCATATGAATTCATTTTGCTTTCGCATGGAATAAGACGTGAGTTAATACCATAACACTTCTAAGGATTATCTAACTGATGTGCGTATGATGGAATAGCAAAAGTACCATAATTAAACTTTAAGAACTCAATCATCAAAGTGGCAAAAACAGACAAAGTAGAAAATTCATTTAGACAATGGCAATGAAACATACTTGAATAAAATGATCGATAATGGAATACAAGAAAAATAAAATTGTGTACATTCTTTTCTATTGTGCTGTGTAATATCGCTACAAATAAAACAGATTACGAATAAAATTTACTACCAACAACCATAAATATTCAATGTAATTTAGATCGAATTGTATCAATAGCCAGGTGAGAACATTTCACTTTTGATCGCTTCTACAGGTTTGATTAAATAGAAACAGTGTCATTGTGTAATAGAAATAATGAAAAATAAAACGGGGAAATTACCTTTGAACATATTGAACCAATATAATCGTCCTGCCATGAATTATTTAAGAAATTATTATGTAAATGTAAATTATAATTATGATTGGGTAATTAATTATTATATTTTATATTAAACAATACCATATTGGTATGTCAAATAATTGAATTATAATAAATAAAAAGTGTTGTATCAACAATCGAACGACCGTAAATAATAAACGTTATTAGTGACAAAAATACGGAGAACCAAACCTCCTAATAAAATTATAATAATTTAATAGAAGTCACCCCAATATCAATACACATTAATTATCTGTTATAGTAAACTGTAACTCAGATAGCGCATGCATTCCATAACAGAAAAGTTATAAATTGTTCCTTACATTCTCTATAGAATGTCCGTTTAACAAGCACATTCACTAAAACTTTTCTCTGTATCATATTGTTTATATGACAAATAGTAGTTGTTGTTACAGTATATAATAATAAATATTATTTGATAAACACATACCGATGGACTCTTTGGTAATCCAACACGTTGACCACAAGTTGTTAATAAATTTACAAGACATTCTCGTACACGTCCCTGTGAGAACCAAGGACGTTTCCAACCACTTATTTGGGCAGCATCAGCTGGTGACAAACTTGCACTCCTACGCGGTGAATTAGGTGTACCCGAATGCTGTGATAAATAATTTGATTGCTGCTGTTGTTGTTGCTGTTGTTGTTGTTGATTAGCTTTACCAGGCGATGAATGTGTTGAATCTGTATCAGTTTTCAATATGATTTTACGTCCAATCATTGGTGTATTTGATAAATCATAAGTAAAATCCATCGTACGGCCGGCCAATTCTTTTTTACAAAATACTTCAGAATCACTGTAACTACCATGCGAATGGTATGATGTTGAACCACCGTCAGACGGTCCTTGCGGTACCACTTGTAAACTTGAACTTCGTGTCACAACTAATTTTAGAATTTTTAACGCTTCTTTCCAATTTGGATTCTATTTCATTACATATCATATCGTCGTCAGTTTGAAAACAATTTAAGAAAATGACAAGAAAATTGGATTAAAAATGAGAAATTTCTGTTTTTCTTTTTGTAGATATAAAGCAAATAAGATCACAGTTGAATACCAGTGATGATGAAAAATAAAATGGATTGGATAAATTAACTTACATCCAAATATTTTGAAATAACACGTAATAAATCACCGCTAATGGGTTGTGCTAATGATGATGATAAATCAACATAATGCAACATACAATGAATTACATTAAGAACAGGAACTTGCACTTGCTGGGGTCCCTTCTCTAACACTTCAACCAGAAATGCTAACATATGTAAACCTGTAAGAAAAGAAATTGTTTTTATTAAATCCACGTAATGCAATTTATGCCACTATCAACGTCATGAATAAGGAATAAAAAATGAATCAGATTCAGATTCATTTTCTTCCATTATATACAGGATAAAAATCATGTGATTTAGTATGCTTTGAAGCGCCCACACATCGTAATAAGATACATTTCATCTGGCATAAGACTATAAAAGTATCAAATAAAATTACTCACCCATATGTGAATAGGTATCGTGTAAATATTTAACAACACATTTTGTCCATTGAAATGATTCTTTACTGAAAGTTTTGCGGCTATATAGCGTCATCACGGTACCAAGATTTTCCAATTTGGCGCCCAACTCTGATGATACTTGTGCTATATTTTCAGCACTACGGATACATACTTCATTGGCATCCTCATAGTGCAATAACATGTAAGGCAGTAATGCAATTACATTCATTGGGAATGCACAACTTTGCGTGGGATCACAAACTGGTAAACTATAACGTTTAGAAAAGAAAAACGATATTTGGTAACAATGGCACGTTAAATATTTATGTAAGGCATGAATGAATATAAGGTGGAAAAAAAAATAAAACGAAATATCATCGTCTTACGAGTAAACAAAACGTATTGCAGTAGTTGAATCAAGATTACCTTAGTAATGGTGAAAATTGTGATAAAAGATTTATTGTTGGCTCATAAGTAGAATAGTGAGTGCATCCTTTTAGTAACAATGCATGTACACCTGGATAACTGTTCCACTTCAATTGTTGCTGAAGTTTTTCCACCTTATCACGTGCATCTGGCCGATCAAGTGACAATCGTTCTAACACACGGCTGAGCAAACGAAGTGCCAATAAAAATTCGTGTTCATAGTCACTTTCCAATAGTGACACAGCCAACCAAAATATTTGAGTAAATATTGTCATTTTATCATCCTGAGTTGCTGTATCACCCAACAGCTTTAAACTTTGTGCACTACGTGAACGTGACAATGAAACAGGACAAAATTTCGGTGTTGTACGATCAATATCCATTGCAGCTACACGATTTCTTAGTTCAACTGAAAATAGGAATGCGGCATCATAAATTTTAATAATATTTCAATTAAAAGAATGGAAATTAAATTAGTTACCTTGTTTATCATTTGATGTTGTACTTTTACGAGTACAATACGAAACTGAATAGCTAGTGCTACGTGTATGGCCACTATTCAATGCTGAATTTGAATTTTGTGGCGTTATACCACATGGTGATTTCTTACCACCCGGTAAATTACCAACACTGTCTTTATTATTCAGATTTGGTGTACTCTTGAATATATCTTTCATTACATCCAATGAATGGAAATTTGATTCTAAACTATCGACAGCTGCCTCTAATGTTAATAATAATTCCGTTACATATCCCTGTTAGTAAAGAAATGAAGTTTCTCAATTTAATTTTGAATCATTTATTGTTTTCAAAGAATATTCATTACCTGCATATCTTCACCTTGTTCGGCTACTGTTTCAACTAAACGAGATAAAATATCTGATAACATTCGTGAATTAATTGGAACATTTAATGCACGAAATATTTGTAAACTTCGCCCAGCATAATGACGAGACGAACAACTTAGACCAGATTGAAGAGCTGTTTGCGCCCACCGTTCAGCAATACGAGCTTGCATAAAACTATCTTCAAACACTTTAACAATGTGCTTTAAGAAAATCGTTAATTGATCCGCAGATTTTATCGACCAAACTGTAATGAAATTAATGTAGAAAATTCAACGAAAAATTTTAATTAAAATCCAAGAAATCCATCAGAATTATAACTTTTTCCCAAAAATTTCGAAGATTCATTAAATGGAAAATGGTAATACCTTTTGCTGTAATATCCTCATAATTCCAAAGTGGTTGGCTACTCTCTTGAGACAGGAATGCAATCAAACTTTTAATGACATGTTCAATTGCCATTTTTGGATCAGGTTGCGGAGGAGCATTTGGATCTGTCACAATTCGTGGTACTTCACTGATCACATTTACTTCACCTGTCACCGGATTTACATTTACACTCCCAGTGGATGCGGACGTTGTTGGTGCCAATGTGATTGGTGTTCGGACTGCATACAAATAGCTATCAAACTCTTTATCTGGTTCTATAATATAGAAATGGTTTCCAACAATAAATTCACAATATACAGTTTATTTGAAATATTTAATCTCACCTGTAAAATTATGAACAATCACTGGCAATTGTTGAAGTGTTAAGCCCAATCCTAACTTACTGGTATTACTATTTAACAATATACGGGATACTATTAGATGGTCACGATGTTTCGCCAACACAATCTGTTAAACAAAATACAATGAAAAATTAATGTACTGATCAATTGTGAAAACAACAAAAATTATGTAAATAAAATTAAATCGAGTGTGGTTCCTGTGCTTACCAGTAAATTTAATAGTAACTGTTTACAATGGTCACGTACTATTGGCCGTGTATGATCCAAACCAAGGAATAAAATATGTAGCATCAATGGAATATGTAATGTCCAATCGATACCCGGTATACCATCAACCACAATATCAGTGAGAAGCATCACAGCCACATTGCATCTATAATTATTTAGAATATTCAAAATGGTGTATCATAATTAGCATTAAACATATTGCTCAAGTCTCAGGGGTAACGACAAATAGAGGAAAAATAATACAATTCACATATAAACAATCAAATAGCATACCGATGGAATCCACTAATGGGTAGACTAATATCTGGTAAAAATTCAGTTAATGGAGCAAAATAACCACCATATTCGGGCATGGGTAATGGATGCGGTGCCATTTGTGTATCCATTCGTAGTTCAAACGATTCCTCTTGATTCTATAAATGGAAAAGTAACAGAAAAAACAAACAGACATTTATTATAATTTCCATTGAATATATTAATTCAAACAACAAATTACTTTTACCTCGGATTCTAATGCAATCATATCCTCTGGCCTTGGTAACACCGATGGACCAGATGATGCACGAATTTTATCATGACCACGAGGTGGACGGAAATTTGTTGAAAATGCTCGTAAACCACTATCCGATTTACATGTCCTGTGTATTTATACATTTAATCAACAACAATTCATTAGCACATTCACCATTAAAGTTCAACGGATTGGTTGAAACAGAAAAGAGAATTTAATAAAACTCTTCCTAAAATATAAATAATTTAAATATTTACCCGGTTTTAATTGGGTCCTCACCACTATGACGTTTCGTATGAATTGTTCCTTTTTCAACAGTCATATCAGTTATACGGAGATCATTTGCACCTGTGGTTGGTCCTATTTACCGGTAAATAGAATTAAAAGTGGTTGTGAATATCAAATAGATTCTTTTATTCATTCATATTGAATGAAAAAAAAAAATAAAACTTCAAGTAAACAGAGAACCCCCAAGTGAAATTCCATTTACATTGGGATACCGTAAAATTTCATTAGTTAATTTACCATCTGAATGACTTGATGCTTTTCGCATTGATGTTAAACGATAGAATGGTGGCGTTTCTGTACGTTCAATAAGACAATTCAAGGTTTCAACGGTCTGAAGTTCCGTCATTAATTCATCTAAAAGTCGATTAGGACACGTACGCGCTAAGTATAGGGCAATACGTTTCGTCTTTAATCCACGTATTCCATAGAAAAACATCACAAGTTTTCATTAGTCGATTTTGGTTTATTACAGTCCGATAACATCAGCAGTCAATGAATTATCCAACATTCGAATAATTTATTATGGAAATAGAAGGAAATCAAATAGAAATAATAATTTAGATTTTCATATATTTTCTTTGTTTTGTTCCTGTACCGGAACAGGAAATTAAACTAAATGAATTTATTGTTACTTACATATGGTAGCAGTTCATTAGGTGCCATACCGGTTAAAATGACTAAATAACGTAAAATTACTTTTAAATTATTCGGCCAATATTGACTGAGTGTACCCCAAATCTCTTCAATATCACGTGGATGCATATCACCATACTAAAAATAATCAAAAAATACAAGAATAAATTATCGTACAACCAATTAATTGAATACAATAGACTAAATTATGTTCAAGTGATTGAGTTTCCATTTAAAATTCCATAATTAATGGATCCAATACAATGTATTTGTATAGAAAATTCAAGGCACGTGGTAACTGTTTAACTAAAAATAAAAATTTCTATTTTATACGAAGGATATTCAGATGGTTTACCATATAGATATTCCCGATATTATAATGATTATCATTTACGAATAAAATTAAAATTCTTCTATAATAATTAACAATGATTGTCAAAGTTATTACAATTATTAAAGTTATCAAAGTTATTCGAATTCATTAATGACATATACAACATATTTGCATAGATTCGCTATCTGAAAACGCCTCCAGCAAAAATTTGAAATTTCATATTTATAGATATCTACCACAACTGAATAATTTAAATCACAACCACTAAAATTGCATTCAAAAAATGTAGAAATTTTCACTAGAATTTTGAGAATTTATGATGCCATTTACTATGAATCTCCTTAAATAAATCATTTAAATGGTAACAGAATAAAGAGATAAAACATTTACAAATTTATGGAATGCAAAATTGAATTCCATAGATTTGAAAACTTAGTCTTATGACATCTTTTAATTATTCCGTAAATCAGAGCTACCAAAGGGACTCTTTGAATTATGTTCAATTGTAAATGTACTCAAAATATATTGAATCTATATAACTCACTTTTGTTGTAATATAAAAGAGATTATTTAAGATCATTTCTGTTGCTTCTGTGGAACCAGATCCTTCACGTCTATTACGATTTCCGCCATCCGTGTATTGCATATACTGTAAAGTAATCAGAACCAAGTACAAACGATTATTCTTTTGAGCTGTCAAAAAAACTTCAAAAACGAACCAAAAATTTACACGAAAATTCTGTTACAAGAAAAAAAGAAATCTATAGCAAAGATTTCTGGATTAAATTATTGAATGAAGAAAATATAAGAAAACACACAAACTTTTTTTAAGATAAAAAAAAATCCATCTAAGACGATGTTGAATTGATTTAATAAAAAGAAAAAAAATATAAGAAGTGATCTGCTTACCATTGAAAGTGGTGTTGCTGGCGGGACATTTGTTGCAACCAATTCCATATTTTCCAACCACGGCAGTAAACAACGTAACAAAAGAGCTCTCACTTCGATCCGGGCTGTTTGAAATCGATGGGTTATTTCTAGAAATAAACAAACAAATGTGGATAAATTCTTATACCAATCTATTTTCGATAAGCAAAGAATATGTCAGAACAAAAGTGTTAGGCCAACTCTATTAAAATCAAATTTCCAACCGAATCGAAAGAAGTTATCGCTTCATGGGAAAAAAGGTAAATTCGAAAGAAAAACATAAAATGAAAAAGTTTAAAGAAAATACTTTCACTTAAAGTTGATGATGCCTTCTGTAATGAAATGAAATTTGAGTACATTCAATGAATGACGATGAGTTTCCATTGAAATTAATCGATTTTGAAATTCACGGGTTTTTTGTTTCATAAAATACTCGTTCACTCTTAACCATTATTAAATTATATGATACAGTCAAGTATCCGAAATGAAACATTTAAATGAACATTCATGGCAAAAACCATTACATTGAATTTCACACAGTAAAATTAATTCATTTCAATGGTAACAAAAAAAACAGAAACTCTTTCATCCAACACCAAAATGATTCAATCATTCACAATCCTTCCAGCAACAAGAAAAAACCGATGAAAAATGAAATCCATAAAATAAATAATACTCGATGAATTAAATAGGTAACATTTTCACAATAGATTTCACAAGTGGTTTTCCACAGAACACAAAAAAAAAACGAAAACTTCAACAAATAAAAGGTGAAAGGAAACAGAGGAATTTAAAAATTATAAATCGTCCATAGTATTCATGAATGAGAAATTAATGTTTACCTGAAAACATTGGCATCGTAAGCTCCGGCCGTAATTGGGCCATTTGTTTTGATAAATACATTTGTGACCGACAATAATCGTTACTTAGTAAAGCATCCAATGTACCAGCTCTTCCGTCATCTGTAAGAAAATGAAAAGAATGAAAACGATTAATACTGTTTTCTTTCTGTTTATTTATTTTTGTATTTTAGACTTTCCATGGTCATAAACAAATGTAAGTTACACAGACTAGATGAAAATGCTTGAGGAATTGAAACACCGTATCAGATACAATAAAAAAAATATATATAAGACCTACCCACCGAATTAAGTCTAACCAAACATTTGGAAAATCAACCAGCCACAGAAATATGACTTTGACATGATTTTAGTCTGAAGGCTAAAACATCTAAGAGCCTCTAGCAGTGACATTTTACTTTCATATTGTTTCTGTCTTTTTTTATTCCTAAAGATTTCAACATACCCCCGAAAAATTCATGCACACTGTGAGATGACAAATGAGCAAACAGCCCAATATACAAAAAAAAAAGAAAATCTTTTGTATATATGCGAATATACTTAACATGGAAACACGTTGACGAAAACAGTTACAATAATATTTACGTTATAATAAACATATTTCGATGTGTTTTTATACCCAAACTCTTTATCTATTTGATGAATCAACAAAACAATTTTCCACGATTTGATACACGAGCATCAAACTCAACAGGACTATATGCTTAACTACAAAAAAATATGAGAGAAAATCTTCTTTAACTCATAGTGAATTTTCTCTAGTTGAAAGAACATGTTTTCGGAAATTCATTCAATAAAATTGAACAATATAAACTTCCAGTCCAAATGATTATAACAAATGAATAATACATAGAATATGTATTTTTGATATAACAAATAAAAAATAAATTTCATTTTCCACTTTAACATTGTTTAAGAAAAAACTCATACACAAAAACATGACGGTTTGAGGCAAAGATTACAAGTAACAGAAAAAAAACGATAAATTACTTTAAAATAAATCTACCCCACACAGTATTTAATACTTTAACCTTTTTCGTGTTACAAGATCTCAATGAAAAACTTTTCCAAAGTGTTTATATCAAACGTTTTTTTTTTTCTTTTCTTTTTACTTCATTTTTTCCTTGTATTGTTAAGTAGAAAATATTTTTAATTTTTTTATTTAAACAAAAGTACAATGACGTAAATCTCTTGTTATGAATTATGAATAAACCAAATTATAATATTGATAATCGTTAGCGTAATCATTTATAAATTTCCGCATAACTGAATAAATTATTATGATTATAATCAGCTACTAAGGATACGAAACGGTAACACACAATTCAATAAATGACAAATTGTCCGTAGCATAAAAATTGAAAGTTTTTCAGAAAATTCTGTACCAAAATCTAATGCCATTGAGATTATTCTAACTTCAAATAACAAAAATACGAAATGTACACAAACCATAGAATATTTTTATCATATTATATTTAACTGTTTGCAATTGAAATCCCAATATAATAAACGGATATATTTAGAAATAACACATATCAATTTGAATGAAATGGATAAGGGTAAACTACATCAGATTTAAAACAAAAATAAAATTAGAATAAAGAACTTATCGTTTATTGAGAACAATCAAAATTGTTATGCTATTCAAATAACCTCCCCTTTAATTCACAAATATTCGTAAGTGAATAAATGGTAATAAAATATTGAGCACATGTAGGAGAAAGTGACTGTCTCTAGTGGCTGGAGCAATTCAATTGAAGTTATTAACTAGAGGATTGGAGCATAGCAATTTTCATGTCGCCAGTTGTTCAGTGAAAATGAAATCAATTTCAAATAAAGTTTAGTTCACCAATTGAAGTCATCCGATACGGACCTAATATTCAATATCCATTATCCGTTATATCAATAAAAAAAAGGAAAAGTTAAAACGGAAATTCAAAACCAAATCAGTTAAAAGAATCTCAAAGTGAATATTTGTGTTTATTCTTTTATTCCTTGAATAATTAATATCGTTGAATTGATTTAGGCTGGATAGAGTCAATTACTCAACATTTATTTGGATAAAAATTAGTTGATAATTAAAGGATACTCGGGATTACTTAATTGGAATATCGATACATCATTGAACTGTTACTTTATATCATAAATAATCATCGAAATATAATCTCGATTTTAATAAGAACCAGAATCAGAGATTAAAGGAAAAAAATTTAATTAACGATGAATCAATGAATATTTTAAATATTTACCAATTGGTTTCTCAGTTTATAATCAAACATAAGAAAAGAAAATTTATATTCATTATAGATAATGAAAAGAAAGTGCTTTATATTTAATATAATAATAGAATATATTTTTATGTTTTTTAATTGATATTCTTATAAAAATACAGTGAGCAACACTGATTATCATGAGAATAATTAAAGTGAATTAAGATATGTAAATGAATTTCATTTTAAATTAAATTGGTTACAGTGTTATCATGTATCAAATGGTTTCAAAGAATATTATAAAAGTTTTTCATACTTATTCAACTATTTTATGTAAATTTTAATATTGAAAGTGCTAGTTTTGTCAGATAGTTAAGACTCTTTAAGATAAGAAACCCCGAAAAAGCAGAAGGAAATCAATGATAAAAAACTTAAAATTCAAAACTTATGAACAAGTTTATTCATTCATGGCAGAGAAGTGTTTTATGAGTCACCAGAGTGTTATTAATCATCTTGGATAAAAATTTATTTCTTAGTTGACATTATTCATATTGCAATGAAATCATAATGTTTCACTTAAAGGGATATACAAATACCAGTTTAACGAATCATTGAATCGAAGATAAATACCATTGAATTACATCAAATTCTTTAGACATAAAACTTATGTCATTTAATGTGTCTATTTAAACGAATCAAAAATTAAATTATTTACAAGATTTCATAACAAATCGATCAAACAGTTAAAACTTTTATAAACTTCTTGTAGTTTTTACTTCTTTAAATCACCTTGACTCAAGGATAAAATCAAAAAATTTAAAGTTTCATCAACCCAAGGAATTCTATTCTTAAATTTGATCAACATAAAACCCGCAAACGGAATAATTGAATTTATGTTTATTCATTCAAATTCAATTGGTGTATGTCCTTATTTATCTTCAGAAAAAAAAAATTAAGTGAATTGACTTTAATATTAACAAATCCATATGTGTGTCTATCAAATAACAACAAAAGAATGAAAACATCGATGTGATACAACATGAAATGAATTTTCTTCTCATCAGTTCAATTTAAAATTGAGTGTACATAACATTGAGTGATACATTACATTATGAATCTTTTATACCAGAAAATAAAGAAATAAAAATTCGATACGAGTGATACATTTCCATTTAATTTTCATATGAAAAAGTGAAGGGAAAAAAAGGAAAAAAATAATAATAAATAAATAGTGAAAAAGGAAGAAAATAAATATGATGGAAGTAAATTTAACAATACCAATGGATACAGTAAATGATTTAACATCAGGAACTGATATCATGTGGAGTACAACAAATTACGATAATTTAACATCAATGACAATAGATTCAACAATACAAATATTAAATTTAACAAATTTACAAAATAATTTGGACGGTATTAGTATACAGCCGCCACCATCATACATACCATATAATGATACAACACCAATTATTGAATTTATAATGACAATTAGTTCCGTATTACAAACATATTATGTACCAATATTATTAATTGGTGGTAGTATTGGTAATATATTATCAGTAATTGTATTCTTTAATACACAATTAAGAAAATTATCGTCCAGTTATTATTTAGCAGCATTAAGCATCAGTGATACTGTATTTTTAGCAACAACATTTATGCAATGGATCAAATCATTTCAATTATATTATTATGATTTACAATTTGTATGTCAATTATTATCATTTTTATCTGGTATAAGTAGTTTTTTATCCGTATGGTATGTGGTTGCATTTACTGTTGAACGTTTTATAGCCGTTTTATATCCATTAAAAAGACAGACAATGTGTACAGTACGACGTGCTAAAATTGTACTATGCGGTTTAACAATAATTGGTGCAATACATAGTGCACCGTTACTCATATTATTAGCACCTGTACCATTTCATGGTACTTTTGTATGCTCAGTACGACATGAGGTCATGGTAAGGCACCACTCTCACTCGATTAATTTCCTTCTAATTAAAATGCAATTTTTGTTTTATAAATTGAAACAATGAATTAGAAATTCGTTTGTTTTTCATTTGATTGACTTTACTTGTTGCCACCATATTAGTGATCAGTTTTAATTAACATGATATTTTCTATTTCGTTTCACTGTTCACCCTAAATAGAATGACATGAAATTCTATGTAAAATTTGACACAATTATGGTGTTGGTGATACCAACAATAACAATTATAATATTAAACACAATCACAGGATTTACTGTATGGCGTGTATCTGGCCTAAGGCGTACAATGACAAATCAACGAAGGTAGGAACATTTAATTTAAATTTAGAACACAAAAAATTCTTAATTAAAAAAAAAGTAATAGAAAAAGAATTTAAGTTACCCACATTCTTTTGATCATAATAAGACTTTTGCATTTCTTCAACTGAGTACATAGAAAATTTAATTTTATTGTGGTTCTATGCGGTTTTACTTGCCAAAATCAAAATGTATAATAAAAAAATTTCCCAAGTTCCAGTCATAAAACAAGTCATTTATGTCAAACATCTTCAAATATTCCATTTGGTTTAACTGAATTAAGATGAATCATAAAATATATGAGATGTAATCCTTTAGACTCTAAAGGAAGCATTCATGTGACAATAAAATTCTTAAACGTAAATTATCCATCTAGAAACTAATGTCAACTATGTATGCACACACATACGAAACAAATATACACTAAAAATTGCGGTCAAATGGGCCTGCATTCCAGTTGAAATTGACAACAATTCAAACATGTGGGTTGAAAATACCCAATTATTTTCACATAAAATAAAAACCATTGGCTGTTACCCGTAATTCCATGAATGAAATTTTAATACCGTCACATATTTGCTTACAACTAAAAGATAAAAAAAAATTCACAAGTAATCGAATATGACAAAATATAAAAACCGAAGAAAACAACACAAGAAAATGAATGAAAATTGTCAACATTCCAAATCTTCTATTTCTTCGGTCCATTGTCCTAACATTAAATGATCATTAAAGGAGCTTTTTATTCGACATAAAAATACCATTTTCCTTTCAATGTTATATGAAATATCACTTTAATTCTTTTAGCATCCATTAATAAAAATCACTTTTACTGTTTCTATGCGCATTCATTTTTATCTTGTATGGGGAATGGTTAGAAAAACAACCAACAATATACGTGGTGATGGATTGAAAAACTATAACAACATTCAACTATGTTCACATCCAAATGGACATCTTTATGTTAAACAATCATGTCCTAAAAGCAGTAAGTATTATATGGCATTTTCATTTCATTTTCAAATTTTAGGTAAACACAGTATTCTTTATGTTAATGTTTTTGCTATATGTGAATTTCGTTAAAATTCTTCGAAGTAGCAAACCAATTGAGAATTTCATTAAATGAATATAATTTACATTTTAATGTTTAACTTAAAACCATAATACCATTTTTATTCTATTATTCTAGACAGACATCGTATCACAAGTTCATCACAAATGAAAGTTACAAAAATGTTGTTAATCATATCAACTGTATTTGTTGCTTTTAATCTACCCAGTTATATAGTACGTCTCATACAATATTATGAGGTAAATTGAATGAATACAAGACAGAGAAAAAAAAACTTTTCAACTCTTTTATTAGCGTAAAAAAAATAAAACCATTCCTTTGTAGGTTTATACGAAAAGACAAAATCCTAAATAAGCATTACACTTTAGTTTGTTCACTGTTTATTCTAAATTCATGCATTTCTTTATGGTTAAATAATTGAAATATCATCAGCATCATTATCCTTATCAGTATTCCTTTGAACCATTTTGTAACTTATCATCCAACTGGTTTTTCTTTCTTCCTAATTTTTTTTTTATTATTATTCAACATGAATAATATCTTCTGTTGTAACTAAGTTTCGTTTTTACCATTTTATATGAACAGGAAAATAAAATGGAAATTTAATATCTTAACTTTAATATTTCCCTTCTATTTTTTTTTTATAGTATTCCAACATAAACAACGAAAATGTAATATCAATTCTCATTTTCTGTTCTTTTTTTTTCATTCTAACCAAAAATGTTCTATTGTTGATGCTCATCTCATTTATGTTTCTGTACATGTTGGGGGGAACGATGACTATTTAAGGATTCAAAATCACCGGCATTGGATGCTATTCAAATGCTGACATGGTTGCCTTTTCTTACAAATTTTGGCATCAATTTCTTCTTGTATTGTATCAGTGGTCAAAATTTCCGGTAAGTATCACATTATTCTGTTTTACACGTACACAATATAACAGATTCTTAAAATAACTGGTGTCTTAACGACTTCATAATAGGCCCAATGTCGTTTTATGTTTTCCTTATTTTTGTTCTTCCCTCGAACCAAAATTTTCGTATTTTCATTTTATTATTTTTCTGCATAAACGATTTTCTTATATTTTCCGTTGATTTTTCATCATTTATGGAAAATGTTTAGATATCCGTTGTTAAATTTTCCTTTCAAAGAAAATATATAAATAAATAATAAAAATGCCACAACAGTATAACACAAATAAGGAACACACGACTTAAAATTCAAGTAGTCATCATTTAAATGTGAACCAAAAAAAAAAAAAAAAAACAGAAAACTTTGAATAATGACACCGTCTTGTCAATAAATAAAGTGCCATTCTGGTAACGACCTGTTCATGATTGGCTTTAAGTTTCGTTTCTAATATGTGATAACAAATGATATCATGAAAAATAACATTGAAATAGCATGAACATCAGCAGTTATCATGATTATCATCGTCTTACATTCTGGTTCATTCTGTTGTATTATTTAATTTCTTTACGTGATTTCTTTAATTCGTTGATTTTTATTTTTATCTTGTTTCTCTCACCATAAGTTATTCCCCATATTACTATTTTTGGCTAACATATTGAGCATTAATGCAATTTCGTATGTGTTTTGTTAACAGAAAAGCAATTTTAGAGATGTGCTGTAAACCAACCCATCGTGATAATGGAACACAAGTTACTGGTATAATTAAATTACATTCAATTTGATTAACATTTAACGTTGAAATTCCTTTTTTTTATATTTTTATCTTCCAATGAATATACTTAGTTGTATCCGAATATATGAGAAGTACCGGCTCAAATACATCACGTCGTCGCATGATAACACATAATGGTTCTTGGAATGAAATACATGAATTACAATTGTTAACCACATCGGTCCAGTAATTAAAACAATGATAACCATATTAAATACCGAGTGAGAAATAAATGGTTGCTGAATATTCAATTCATTTCTAGTTATGGTTTCTTTTTATATTAAAGTAATTAATTTAAGATCATACGGTGAATATTGTTTTTATCATCATCTCTAGCAAATAAGTTAAAGTTATGCTGGAAAGTTCAGTAATAAATCTATTCCTAATTCGTACAATGAACGTTTAATTGAATTTAATTAAAAGTCTCACTTCAATTCAATTGCATATGAACAGAATATTAATTTAGAGTTTAAAAATAATTGATTTGTTTAGTTAACGATAAAGTCCTTTGTTGATCAATCAATTGATAAATATTCCACAAATATTAAAAATACGACCTCTTTAAACGTAGAATGTAGAGGACATCATTATTGAAATTGTTGAATTTTTTATGTGCACCAAAATGGAATAGATTAATTGAATTTAAATCAATAGTTTATGTGGTAAGTTTTATACCATTACTGATTACCGTTAATGAATTGCAAAAATTCAAAATAAAATAATTTCTATTTATATTTGTTATGGACTCAAATGTGAAATTCCTTTTTTTAACCGAAGATTTAATACCGATAATGGATTAAAATGTTTAAAATTCCTGTATATTTTCCATAGAAATCTATTCATCTATTGTGATTTTACAAAAACATTTAAATAATTTTGCAATTATTGTAAATGTTTTCTAACAGCAACAAATACCATTTTAAATAATGAAATAAATATGATTAATTGAATTTAATTACAACGAATTTATAATTTTGTATTTAAACATTCATTGAAATAAAGTCCAAATAAAATAACGAAAAAAAAAGAGGAAATCCATTATCATTTACAACAAAACCATATGAATAAACAATAAAAGTTTTTCTCTTTTCAGTTTGATTTACACCAGGCACAACATAAAGGACATTTTATTAAATTATTTCACCACCACCAAGCATACACACGAAAAAACCATCGACAAGGAATTTAATTATTAATAAATTTCATTATGAACATCCTATTCCAACCGAATAAATTAAATAAAAGTTTCATCATTCTCAAGTATTACGTTTCTTTACTTTAAGACTTATTACTCAATCCAAAAATAGCAGATTGTATACATGTTAATAATAAATTAACCACATCATACTTCACATTTTTGTTTATGATACCAAAAGTTATGGATTTGAATCCAAAATGTTATGTTTAATGCAAAACTTATGACTGAAACTAACATTGTTATTAACATTTACGATCAACAAATAAGATTAAAACTGATTTCACTTTATTCTGTTAAAATAAATTTGCTCTGGTATTCTATATATTGCCGTACCAATTCAATCATTTATAATCATTCAGAAGATTCCATCTTATCCATAAAATTCCACAGTTTTATTCATAAAAAAATGTTCCCAAACTATCATTGATAACATTGTGCTGTTCGTATCCAAATACAAATAGCATCATTTAATATTCAACACCGTAAAATACGAGTAAAAATATAAATGAATATATCTCTATTCAAATTCAGTCAATTATGTTTAATTTTCTACCCACAATTTTCATGTGAAAAATAATTTCCTCAATTTTATTGATTTTAAAATTCTGAATCAAATTAAGGTTGTGTACGTATGGGTGTTTCCATTGAATTATTTAAATTGAATACATCACTTACCCTTGTCAGCATCATTCTGTAATGGTCCAACTGTACCAAAGAATCTCTTATCCAGTATCTGAAGTAATTGTAATGCCATTGTTTGAACTTCAATGCGTGGACAGCCAGTCATCAGTAATGTTACGTTGATCACTGACGTGTAATGATCACACGGATATTCACTGAAACCAGTCAAATTTATAATTCATTAGTATTACAATCTATCAATATACCAAAAGTTTAACTAGAAATTACAAATACTTTTGAATATTAAATATGCAATGAACCGTTTCGTCATCTACTTAACAACTTTTCTGATGCAACCATGGAAAACTTAAAACGATTAATTTTATAATTCAAAATTATTATGTACAAGTGAATTACGCCAAATACTTAATAATGATCGAAAACAATCATTTTAAGCAGTTAAAACACTTCAAATTTTAAACAATGATGAAGTTTTAAAAGTATTCCAGTTAATTTCCATGTAAGCTTTTAATTCATTCTACAACCGTATTCAATTAAAGCATATTGAAACATAACAGACATTTTCAGAATAACTTTCAACTTTACATGCAACATAATTACTTATGTGTGCAGGATGTACACATATCCTGTAAGCAAATTTTGATTGAAAAACGCGTACGAATTAAATTTCTAACACACGTTTTTATTATACAAAATAAAAACATTGTCTTTCATACATCATCAACGTGTGATGTTCTATGTAATAAAACTGTTTAAATTATAAGAAAAACATTAAAACTCAGACAGATTTCTTAAAATTTTTTACTTCCAAAATGTCATACTTTTATCTTCAAATGAAATATTCTTTTAAATTAGTTATCTGTCTTCTACAGTGATTTCTAGGTGAATATTATTAACCTCCACACTCCCATTCTTTTGTCATAATGGCGCGTGGAATGAATTCATTGAATAACATAAAAACAAAAATCCAGAAAATCCCTTTTTATTTCATCAGTATAAAATAACGAATGATTCCCACATTAATCACCTTCAAGTGAAATACTTTTTACCATCACTTTCCTTTCATTTGGTATCCAAACAAACTTTATCTTCATTTAGATATAAATAAAAAAAACATTTGAAAATAGAAATAGTTTCTCGATGCTTAATTTTTCTTCATTTCATAAATCAAAGCCATTCTTTTGTTCATTTATTCTCTCCAATTAGTATTCAAAAAACAAAGTTTTTCTTCTAATTTTAATTTCATAATAGAAAAATATTGAAAAATCTCTTGGCCAAAGCTTTGATGGAAAAAAAACCCTTCGCAGAATCAGTAACATTCCATGAAGACCAAAAATTAAATATTTACAAAACTTCCGACATGCCAATACTGATGTTTTATCAAACTTTTCAACACAAATCAAATTTAATTCTACTCACATTCATTAGTTGATTTTCTATTTAAAGACATCAACTACAAGCGATGACAAGGTAACTTTAATGGAACTAAAACTCTTACAACAGATATATGATACATGATTTTCAAATACTTTAAAGTTTAAAGTTATATTTGTTACGGTTTACCTCACGAATGGCTTAATACAAAGCCCATAAATTAAATATAATAAATTAAAAATTCATTTAATTAGAAGAATTTATGATTTAACATAACCATTACCACATAATATTCCGCTATTGACAATTAACATCATTACCACAAGAGCAATTGTATCGTTTTACTATAACACTGATTTCAATAATGGACTATTAATTAAGATGTTAAACACAATGTTTTTCATCACAGTTGAACAAATTCATTTGCATTAAATATTAAAAAATTATCATACATCCACATCCGGAACATAAAAATCAATAGTCTGACATTCTGTTTCATTTTGCCAATACAAACTTCCTAAGTCACTTTAATTCATTCAATATTAAACAATATGTTCATCTGAACATAAATATAAGAAGTGAATCAATGCGAAAAGGCAAAAATACCAGAGGGAAATAAAAAGCCTTTAGAGTAATTTCAACATAAAATCTTATTACATAAAAAATAAAAATACGAAAGGATAATATGAGTACTCACCGTGTGCTAAATATTGTCCCCAGTGCTAAGAAACAAACATCTGCTTGTCGTTGTATTGCTGTGAAACAGCGATCTATAACCCATTCCAATAATTGGCCGCTATCAGGATTCAATTCCAATAAAAGTATCACCATTTCCTTGGCAATTTCTTCAAACTGAAACAAAACAAAAAATTGTTTTTTTTTTTTTATTTCCAACCAAATCAAATTAGAATCATTAAACAAAATTTAAAAATAAATTTTCACATTTCACTGATTATGAAACCAAAATTCGATTTGATAAACTCTTTGTGCTAAGAGAAGAAAATTATGAGTTAATTTTCTTCAAACGAAAATTCAATATAAGTCAATGGAAAATTTTTCTGCGAAAATTCATTTTCTATTCATGAACGACATAATTGCATTCATAGATCTTCATCAGAATTGCATATTATAATCTTCAATATAAAATCGATAAAGTTTTTCTGATTCTCTTCAATTCAATTAAATGAATTGACTCGAATATCCCGCAACACAATCATTGTAGGTTGAATTCAATTGCCATTTCAAAAATGAAAAATTTTCTTAATTCCATTTCGAATCGGTTCAATAAGTCTAAACCGAACAATAGTAATCATATTTCGTGATACAAAGTAATAAACAAATTTTTCTTAGTATTCAAGATAAAAATATCATTTCCCACTTAATCGAAATATTCATCAATTTCCTTTTTATAATTTCTTTTTTTTTTTTTTTGGTTTATGAACTTTATGAAAAGAAATGAAACTTTATTTCATCTAATCCAATATTTTTTTTTTTATAAAGATTATGAAACCATGGTTAATAAAAAAAAACCATGGTACATCAATAAAAAAGAAGAAAAATAGAATCATTTCAAATCATGAATAGATGAAGATTATTAGAAAAGAATTAGATTTTTTGTTGAAGAAAAAATAAAAAGAAAATTCATTCAAGTGGTCATTAAAGAATTGTAGAGCAGCCCTCGTGTTAGATTAACCGCGTATACCGAATGAATTCCATTGAATTGAGTATTCCGTGTATTCTTTTATACAAAATTACTCACCTTTTCATTTCCTGTTATTAATAATGAATCCAACCAATGATAGATATAACCATCATCTTGTAGATATGTTGGATCAAAACATGGTCCACAACAAACAACAGCCGACATTGCCTGCATCAATAAAGAAAAACGAAACATTTTTAAAATATACAACACATTTCCAGGATAAATGCTTTCAAAGGAATCATTCTAACATGAAATTCAATATAACGATGATCCAGAATAAAAAATGTGATAAAAACAAATTAACTCACCTGAAGAGCACTCAACTGCAGTTTTATTTCATCACCATTCAAATCTCGTTCATTCATAGAAAGTGGCTCACTCCATCCAGAAAATAATTTAAATAAATTACTTTTCAACTCTCTAGATAGTAGTGTACCACGACTTTCAACTATAAATAAATAATGAATAAATTGCATATTAAATTCTTACTAGAAATCTTATTTATCATTTGCCACCATATCACTTAAATATAATTTAATAAAACTTACGTGAAAAATTCTTTATCATTTTCCTTATAAAATCACAAAAATGAATTTTAACATCACGTATATTTGTATTATCCTTATCAGTATCAGCATCCAATAAAAATAATCGAGCACTTTCAATATATTCAACGAATGATGGATGTAAAGACATTCGTTCTCTTTCCAACACACAGGAACTACATAATTGTATTGATTACGATCAATTTCCATTTATGATTGAGCACGGCCAAGTAGTATAACCACAATCAAATAAAAATATATTGCAGACAGAGCAAGAAAATAAAAGAAAGAAATCAACCATTAGGATTCCTAAATAATATACGAACCTTTCATAATGAATCTATATCAGATTTACTCACCTCACACCAAAGGTACCATTCTCAGCAATCCGTTCCAGCACCTTAACCAGCTGTAACCGTAAAACGTCACGACGCCTTCGGCCTTTTGGTTTTCTGTCCATCGCTTCTCTTATATAGACCACAAGTTCATCCATTAGATCCCTAAACAATGAATTCATAACATACCCCATTAGCAACCATAAATCAACACCGATTTCACAAAAGTGATAAATTAGTGTGAAAACTAAACTGAAAATCAACACAAGATACAAAACAATAAACAACACTCACTTAAGGGCGTCATGGTTTATAAGGCCGAGGGCATTAATCGCCGCATCTCGAATGTCCACTACCTCACATCGTAATAACGGTACAATCAGTTTATAAAGTGCAACCGGTGATGGAGCACCCGCTGTCGATTTATCACTACGGTCTGCATTCAATGAATCAGGTGATGAGCTACAAAGAACAATTTAAAATTCAATAAATTTCCCAATAATGTTATGTTCGTTAAACGGAAATTGAAATAGAAAATCTCAATCAAATTGTTCGATATTGGATATTGATTTATCTAAAGTTTCATGTTCACTTTCTAAACACATTCAATCCTAGTTAAGACAATAATAATTGATTGAATTCAACTCAACTACAATGTACTACTTAATAATAAATATAATCAATCGACGTTTTATAAATCATGCAATTCAATTTTTAATCCCAGAAGTCGATCTCAATTAAATTGAATAAAACAGTTTAATGAATTTAGTATAATTAATTAAATCCCAAGTGATAATTTCAAAACAGTTTCCTTGTGCATTAGATTTTTAATGTATTTCTTGTGTCTTTAAACACCAAAGTGCTTTTATTTGTGTGAACATTAATAAGCACCATCAGCTAAGTTTTAAATCACAATTAAGATCTATCTAATTGATAAAAGGGTTTCTGTTTTTCTTTTTATCTCTACCACTAAGTTACAAACAACAGATATAAAAATCTAGAGAAATCATTCTAAATAAAAAGAAAAATTGTGTCTTGCTATCTGTTTCTTTTTTTTTTTTTGCTTATTTCTTTTGATTGTTTGGTTATTCATTTATTTTACCCAATTAAACGTTTATGTCGGGCTTCCTTTCGTCCGTACGACAGCGGTAATGTAAATCTGGTTACAATCCCTTCTGGCCCAAATACATTTGATGGTATATTATCCAATGAATCAGATAAAGAACGTACATCCGACTGGTCATGCATACTATAATTATTAATTACAACATTTACGATAGATATAAGTAATATTAAATTGATTTTTCAATAGAATCTGAATCACGATGAACATGTGAAATCAATTTATATGCTCTTGTTATGATACGGTTTTCATTCTGAGTTTTCCATTTGTCTATTTTTTCTTCTTGTGAAGTAACAAATGTATAAAAACTAAGAGATTAGTTGAGTGACAAATTGATGTGCCACACAAAAAAAACAACGGAAAATAATTCATGAAATGAATATTAAATGGCAAAAAAAAATACTAAAGAATATCACACGAAATCTTTCTAAATGGAGATACGCAATGATAACAACCAGCCAGTGTACATTCAAATTATAAACTAAACATCTAAACACCACCCATAAAAACAAATATGATTAAATGATTTCGGCCCAATTATAATCCAGATATAATAAAATTCTTAGAATTTTTAAGATGAATGACACAAATGATGTATTATCTATTAATATAATTAAACTACCGATACTATCAATGAACAAACATAATGATGTATACGATTGATGTTATGCCACTAGAACATATGTAACCATTAAAGTCCAAATCATTTGATGAGTTTGCGAATATGTAACGAATAACAACGTACCCCATAGCACACATTCTTTCAATATGAAATATCGATTGATTTTCTTTTAATTAAAACATTCTTGGGAACATCCCAAATTTTTATGTGTTCATTTTGATTGTTATAATTACAAACTAAAACTTTTCAATGTACTAAGTGATTCATTAAATATGTTATGTGAAAATTTGAAAACAATTAATGATTACACATTACACATTAAATAAATTCATGCAAATCAATAAATTTACGTAAAAAATATAAAATATCTACTATAAATTGCGATACACTAAAAGTTATGACACTCACATTGAGTTAATAATATTCATTAAAATGTATCAGATTATTTACAACGATAACAAACGAACAATGTTCCAATGAATTGTGAACACAAACACATAATTAAATTTCATCTCTTACCTGAGACTTAAATCAGGTGAAGCACATCGTACAGCAACACTTGGTATGGGTGGCACTAATCGCATTATCATTGCTACTTGATTTTTCCACAATTTCACATTGGCATTTCTTTGATTGTCCGGTGGTATTTTCTTTGGCGGCGCCGAACCACGTAGGAGCGAAGCTCGATTATCATTTACTGGACTACAATGTCAACCACCCACCCCGTCAATAAATTCATAGAACAAAAACAACAATAATGAAATACGTTAATGATTTACTTTTCATTCAGACTGTCATAGCAAATAATCTACTTACGTTGGATCAATAACACTGAATAGTGTGGTTAAACGATGATAGCAAATTGGCCATGCTTGAAGTACCACTGATGGGCATTGTTGTAATACATTATTCTTCTCCATAAAACCAGATAGACAAATTGACCATGGATCCGATTGCTGATTGACAACATTTTGGACCAAATTTAATGTTGACGTTGATGATTTTGTCGATTCTATTTATACCACATTACAGTAAATATAAAATAAATAATAGTGATTAACTGTCTCATATTAGTATAATAGGACAATAGAAATTCATACCACCATCAAAGTTTCCTGTTGTCCAAATCCCACCATTACGATCCACAATCCATTGTAAATCAATTACATTTGCATTTAGCATAGCAATTCTATCAGCTTGCGGTAACAGGTGAATACAACGTTCTAATACCTTAAATATTAATAGAAAATCAATTAGTACACTTAAAATGTTTCTTCAAACAATTATCCAATAGTAATTTACTTGAGGACAACACTTATCAATAACATCAATTAGGGGTGACTCATTTTCCGGCAGACCAAGTGATTTGATTAAATTCTTCACTTCTTTTAATATTAATACAGCCATTTTCCTTGGGAATGGTCTACAATTACACAGCATCACAAGTGCAAAACCTTGAACGTAATGCATTGTTGTTGCCAGTGGCTAAAATGAATATATTATGAAAAGCATTAAAGCCATTATCACTGGTAAATTTAATAATGTTTTATGGGTTGGGTGCTAACCATTTCATTTCCTGTTGTTTTCTTTACAGTGTCAGCTGGTACCACAGTGGTTGAATGAGTAATGCTCGAAACACCGCTTGAATTCAAGCTAGAATTTCCACTTGAATTTGAGTTCACAGTTGATGGTGAATTATGCACTTCTTGTTGCTGTTGCTGCTGTTGTTGACTTTGTTCATTTGTATTTGCTGAAATATCTTTAGTCGTTGTTGTTTGAACCTTATTTAATAAACTGTTGCCTATGGCGCTTCGCCATATATTTAGGTATGCAAGCAATAAACGTATACAGCTATCAATAACCTAATAAATAGTAAAAGAATTCTATAGAAAAAGTTCTTTCTGGATCAAAATTAAACAGAGATTTCAAACTTACGTGCGGTGAAGTTTCACTAACTTCCCGAATTATAAATTGTGTATAGCCATGGATTATATCTTGTCGTAAATCAGGAAAATCAGCAACTAACGTTTGGAGTGATTGAATTGCTAACGTTCTCAACTCTTCATCCATATGAACGGTTAATCGAGACAATAAGTCTACAAGCTCATGACCCGCCATATTATCGGGTATGAGACGGGGTACAGCAGCAACACAGGTGCGAAATAAATCAATTCGTGGTTTACGTTCACCGGTTAACATTTCATCTGGTTCCTTATTTAAGTTTTGTGTATTTGTTAACATCAATGGACGACCAATTTGAACATCTAACGCTCTTAAAATTTCCACGAATACGGCGCGCACATGTGGAAAATAATTAGACATACCAATTGTTCTAGCCGTTTCATCAGTGAGCATTTTATTCAAATATGTTTTTTTCACACGTAATGTATTACCCGATGGTAAAACACCCATAGTACGTGGCATTGGTGGTTCACCATCCTTCTGTTGCAACGAATCAGCAACAACCAAAAAAGCTCTTAATCCAATACTCATACGTTCGGGTAAAACATTACCCTTAATTGGTTTTCCCACACTCAATAATTCAAATACAATACCACGCATTGCAAATTCAAGACGTTCTTGAGCAATAAATTGAATTATTTTAACAAATATATTCAACGGTGTATCTCGTGGTACCACCGATTTAGAGCCCCTACAAATAAAATATGAATTCAGTAGAATCAATTAATTGTATGAATTCAATTTATATAATTTTATACCTTGGAAACAATGAGTTAACAATTGATTGAAGTCGAGATAATGTTACTGCATTAGATTCGCCTTTTATACGTATCATATAAACCCATAACAATCGATATAGAGATTCTAAAAATGTGCAACGGTATAATGAAATTTACAAATAGAAGAATATATTATAATTCTATATTACCAAGAGCAACACGACTCATTTTAGCATCTCGACTATTCAAATTCCTTAGACATGTAGCCGCAAACGAATACCAATTACTCAGAAAGAATGTCTTCTGTGATACACACAAAAGACATGTAACCAATGGAAACATTGCCAATCGATGTTTTGATTTAGAGCAAAAATCTAATGAATGTTGATAGAGTAAATCAACGAAATTCTTAACACATGGAACATTCACTTCATTCTTTACCGCCTACAATTGAAATTACAACAATAGAAGATTATTAATATCTTATCAATGAAGTCTTATATTTAATGATTAATATTTACCGCAGCAACTGGAACTAAAATCTCAACGAATAAGCCAGCTAAAGCCAACTTAATATCTTTATCCTTAACTTCTAGAAAATATTGAGCACACTCATGCATAAATTGAAATGATGCCTCAAATTCTTCAATCGGTACCATTTTTACACGAAAGAATTTCATACCCATCAATAGACTAATAATACTCTGTGTTGTATGAGGGCTCGGCTCTTTGGCCCTTAACTCTTTTAATTCAGTCATAAAACGTTTCCGCACTGATGAGAAACGACTTTGTGCCAATACTCCAACTACCTCAGCATATAAATCAGCCAGCATATGAATACTTATTGCATTCGGATTGTTTTGTAACCTTCAATGTACAGTAAATTAATTAATTAGCATACGCGAAATTAAGGTAAACATTGAGTCATATCTTATAAATTTTAAATTGATTGTATACGTTACCCGTCACGATGTTTGAAGTGTTTAAATGCCAGATTCTCGATACTTTTAACTAGATCTTCATGCCCTGGATGAAACGGTAATTGTTTCAATACTTCAATCAATACCAAACAAAAAATAAATTCAACGGCTGCCTCACGGCGCTGTAGTTGTATATAAACATCAACAATCGGTTTATGATACAATTTATCAGGTTTTGTCATATCAGTCTTTACTTCCAGCTCCATTTGGAGCCGATACCAAGCCAACAAAGTTTGTAACAATGATGGTAAACAATGTTCAGCAACGTTACCGAATGCCGTTAATAATTGATCAAATTGGGGATCTTCACCACGTTGTAGTAATTTTCCGAGATTTTTATCCTACGAATCATTCGACATGAATTATTAATTCCAATACCATTAAAATCAAATATTCTCAATCAATAATATCGATATAACTTACAGCATTTTCAACCATTAAATTTTCAATCTTCTTTTCAGCCTGTTCAGTAAAATCAGCAAATAAAGTACGCATTACAATTTCACCTGGTCGTAAAGAATTATCACCAGACGCTTGTGGATCATAAAATCCAGACTGTATTGTTGCCGCCAATGATGTACGAGTCGCTGTACTCCATGGCAAAAATGAACTTCGCGATGCCAATGAATTCGGTCGCATTACATCAATATCTACAAAATCAAAATATACAAATACAGTTAAACGGTTATTGTGATTAAAAATAACAACCATAAGATTAACTTATCTCACCTGTTGTATTACCAGCTGATAAGGATCTATCATTTCTCATATTACGATCGATAAATTTATTCGGCATAGATTGATTAGATAATGTATGAAAACTGATATCACCCGATGACACCAATGAAGTTCTTTGTATGGTGTCATCGCCGCTCGGTGTCACCGGACACCTATCTGTTGGATTATTTCCATTTGATTGGGATTCTAAAAATTTTAAAAAAGAAAATCACAAAAATCAGTTTAAGATTATAAAAAACTTATTTCTAATGATAAATGTTAAATTTCAAGATGACAAACAAAATTTCATTTAACATTCGATGATGCATATAACTGATTGACAATCCTATGGGACAAAAATTAAATTGATTTCAATTGAAATTCGAATTGCAATATTTCAACTGTACAATGTTCCCCAACTATACGAAAAAAAAAATTAAATCATCTTGGAAAGCGACCTGCCATCACCAGAATTCATTTCGTATGAGATATTAAATGAAATCCAACATATAAAATGTACATAATGTAAATAAAACATAAACGAAGAGAGATAAAAATAAAACTCACGTGCATTAAAAAATGATAATCTACGTCCAAGTTTTTTAAATAAATCGGAAAAATTTAAATTAAATTCGTTTTGTTCATGCATTCACTTAATAATAAATACAATTTCACAGTTTTAAATAATCGCTAAAAAAGAATAAAACTTTTTGTTTTTCTTTTATGATCGTTTCAACGTTGAATCTCGTACGATAATATCAATTTGTTTGATAAAATTTTCCTTATACCCTGAGTATTATAATTATTTAACTTTTCCGTTTGATATATTCTTAACGCAACAAGAAATTAAGAAAGTAAAATAGCACAAAGTTAGTTCCTTTTGGACACAAATCCTCTTTGTATCCTCCTACAAATATTTACAATTGAAATGTAAAAAAGGAAAAATTTGAATGTCAAAAATTTGCTAAACTGTGAGTGCACACTTAAAACAAGTTTAAACTAATATTCGACTGAGAGAGTCGTTAGAGGACACCAATCTAAATAAAATTCTTCGGCTATAGAAATGAAAAACAAAAATTATTAATGTTTTATATAAATTATTTGTTTTGCCGACTAACTAAAATGTGCAATTTGTCTTAATAAACAACAACTATGTATAACTACACTAACTAGTTATTATTTTTCATCTAATTTAAAAGAAACGATCATCACCTTCGTATGAAAATATTTTCCTATTTATTATAATTTTTTTCATCATTATAGTAACATAAGGATGGTTTTCAAGAAAATTTCAATTCACAAAAAATATAACAAATGTGGGTGGTTAGCACTAGTATTCTATCTTTAAATTCTTTTTTAATATTTCACATATGTTCTTCCCCGGTACTGTATACACAAGACAACAAGGAGAGCAAAACAACAAATGTTTCATTCATATACTTTTCACCAAATTGAATTTCCACACCGAAACAAAATTAAAACTCTGTGACTTTGTATGTAATCCGGTACAATCGACTGATATTGGGAAAACTAATTCACATAAAATAAACTGTTTGTATATAAAACACTGTGAAAAACCACTTTATTTAAATAACATTTTATGTCAATTTGTAAAATATTCCACATTTACACAATTTCACAGTATATTATTATTGTTGTTGTCATGTTTAAGTCACCCAAAGAATTAATAGTCATTTGTAAATTGGAATTATAACACCGATTGATTTAGTATTTTATTCTATTTTGTTTTCGCTATTATAAAACTGAATGTCTCATTCTAACATACAGTGGAGTATTTACTGTTTAACTTAATCAAATGTATATTTATTACTTTGTAATATCAACACTCATTATCACATTCAATTTGATATACTATTTTTTTGTTATATACAATCATAGCCATAATTGATATAATTTACAAGTGAGAATGACTACTACTTATTTGATGATACCATTAACTTTGGTCTTTATGTATTTTATATTTTCACTTCAATATAAGAAGAAAAAAAAAATTTAATTTTGGCATAAACTTGTGAAAAATCGTCACAATATAAAATAAACCATAACGGAATTAAATCAACACCACCAGTCCCTATATTTTTATAATCTATAGCTCACTCTTTTCAACTCAATAAAAACTTTGGTGTGTATCAAAATCACCTTTTGGGTGGACTTTTTATTTCAATTTAATATCACAGAGTTAGAAATTAGGCAAGAAATAAATAAAAATTTTATATTAAATTATGCCGAAATGAATACTTTATACCGTCTTACTGTGCACTGGCTAAATGATAAGGAACGACTAGTTTGGATATACTAAATTTAACCACTAGCTGTGGACGTCTCAAAAACTCAAAAAGAAAAAAAGCAAAATCAAATAAATAACTAAATACACAACAAGAAAATCATTCGATTTTATTACAATGTGTGTTGTTTTTATTTGTATGAACGTTTAATATTATTGTTGTTTCATAGTTATTCCAATATGATTGGAAACATAATAGTTTAAACACATTGCTACCACCAAATCATACAGTACTACAAGGAAAAATGATTTCTTTACTATTGTTGTTGTTTTCATTAAAATGTTTTCCATGGCATTAAAATTATGTATTCGCAAACCGATGAATAGAACTTGAAAATTTTTACCGAATCTCTGGTTTTCATTTACCATACATAAACACATTAGTCAATTTCATTTGTGTTTATATAGGAAAATTGTACGACGAATCTAAGGAAATTCCATTACATTTTCAGAATCGGTGGTTTCTTCGCTTATATAAGACACTTCATTATAATTTTGTTATTTTTTTTATTTATGAAATATGCGTTCACATAAATTATATGGTGGTAGAGCCTGAAGTCAGAGTGTATTTGAGAGAACCCAAAAGAACAATAATAAAATAAAAATCATGTGTTAGTTTTTCCAACCACCAATGGTATTTAAATCAATTTTCTGTTATATTTTACATTGGCCGTGGCATAAGTATTATGACGGTATCGTGTAAATGTAGGGCAACCTCTGTATTCATTAGCTATATTTTTGTACATTGATATAAGGCTTTACATATTATGTACAACACACTACTTAATTATTAACATTACGTTTAGTATCATTGTTGTCATATATACATAACCAGTTAATTGTGAATAAAATTGAAGTAAACATACTAGAAAGATGATTTAATTAACAATACAGTATCTACTCAATTCATAAACAAAAACAAATTAATTAGATGTAAGCGTTATTTGACGCGATATTCATTTATTCATGTGCAACTACATGAGAATAAATATTCGGTTTTTCATAACACCCACCCAAGGAAAAACAACATCATTAATCGTGTGATCTGTTAAGAGTCTATCAATAGTTGATTAAATTCGATTTATTTGTTTTGCTTGGAAATCAAATTGGAACAATACAATCGATTAATTCCACAAAATTGAAATTTTATTTGTCGTTCATATTATTTACTATCTATTTCTGGTGAGCCATTTTAATTACGTAGCTACAGTGACACAATGAAACACTAAAATCCCATTTTTCCAATTTACGATTGTTTCCAGCAATTAGTTTCAAGTTGATTTACAATATTCATTAGGATTTATCAACACGATATCATTAAGTGAAGTGAACAAAGATTTGCAAATTAGACTAAATTAAATCAGCAGACACCGTGACGATGCAATAAGATTACGACGAAATGAAATCATGTTTTTCAACTTACCATCAATTTCCACCTCAGTTAGTGAGTCTAATGCATTATCCTCAGTGTTCTCCATACTAGGTGCGTCCTTAGGACACAAAAACTTCACAAAATCTACTATTTAAGCACTATTTTAATGATTGTTTTATTTTTCCACCCAATTTTCAGAACGATTCAAGAAAAAAATTAGCTTTTATTTGAGCTGGTGGTAAACAATAACAAAAGCAACGCAATAGATCAGCTGAAGCTATGAACTGGTCTGGGTCAAAGAAAAGCCGGTAGTGATTCATCTTCATTCAGTATTTAATGTTAATTAAGAAAAAATTAAGTTAAAATTATTTGGATCCAACTTGTCACCACTAATTATTGTCAATGACTGATAGAAGCGCGCGAATTGAAGTCTTTTTTGACAATTAATAATAATTGGCGGGAAATGAGATCAATAACCCATAAACAGCTGATCGTCTGCAAAGTTGGAAAAACCAAAATTGTTATTGTTGTGATTTAACATTGTTAGTGGCAGCCACTGAATGAATGAATTCGAGCAAATTGATTATTAATATTATTTCGGTGGCTTCAAAACACCGAGTGAAGCTATTTTATATTTATTAATCAGTAAACTAGCGGTTTGAAGTGAGTGTCTTGCGTGCTAATACGAAATAAAATCCCAAGTCTTTGATTTCGTCGTTTCGTTGGGATGGTGATTCCATAATAAATCAACGGGGATAATAGAGAAAAAACAGCAAATACTTTATTCTGCAGTAGCGGTACGCACGTCTGTTTGCTATTCTTATCTCAAGAAGGTGGATGAATGATAAGATTTCCGTGAACAATGAGCATTGAACTAGATCCATTGACGAAAAATCCAACGGCGGCATGGAAAGAGCTATCCAAACGTCAGAGAGTAATAAAAGTAACCATGAAACCACCGAAACCAGAAGTACCAGAAAATAAGATAAGAATTGTCTGTATGTCAGATACACACTCACTTACGCACCATATAAAATTTGATATTCCCGATGGTGATATTTTAATTCATGCTGGTGATTTTACTAAATGCGGTAAACTTGATGAGGTGGTGGAGTTCAATGAATGGATCGGTACATTGCCTCATAAGCATAAAATTGTGATTGCAGGCAATCATGAGCTCAGTTTTGACAATACTTTCACTCATCCGTTTCAAAGTAAGAAATCGACTGAACGATGTGCTCACACAGGTAATAATTGATGAAGTACTTATGAACTGAATGATTATTATAATACCAATGATTGTGTTTTATAGGAACATCCATATTGGATGATATCCCAACGTTAGGAAATACAAGAGAGAATATGGATGCAGCGGTTCATGTTCAAAATGTAAAACAATATTTAACAAATTGCACATATTTGGAAGATGAGTCGCTTGAACTTTATGGTATTAAATTTTATGGTACACCGTGGCAACCAGAATTTTGCAAATGGGCATTCAATTTACCACGGGGTAAACCGTGTCTCGATAAATGGGAACTGATTCCGAATGGTGAAAATATGACTAACAATTTATTTCTTATAACTATGATTCACTAATGTTTTGTAATATTTAGATGTTGATATACTGATTACTCACACACCACCAGTGGGTCACGGAGATCTTTGTTGTAGTGGAGTGAGGGCTGGATGCGTTGAATTGCTAAACACTGTGCAACAGAGAGTGAAACCCAAGTATCACATATTTGGTCATGTTCATGAGGGTTACGGAATCACTTCGGATGGTAAAATAATCTACATAAATGCGTCGACGTGTGATATTAACTACTTGCCTGGTAATCCACCAATTGTAATTGATATTTCCTTACCGCCCGGTCAAACAAAGGACTAAACTCTGATATTGGAAAAGTTATAATAATAAATGGCTCTATTAATATCTAGTCATTCTCTACGTAGACTGAGAACATATTGATATTTTTAACAGCACCTCTTCAAGTTATTTTAAAAATATGGATAATTCCTACATTATGAATCATTGAGAAAAATGTATAGAGAATATACATTGAGTCTTTTATTATTTACAGTTCATCGCTCTCTATTAGAAGCTTACCTTTTACAATATTTATATGCCGGCATTGATATTTAATTGGACGATAATCAATTGTAATATACATAAACCTTATTAATAAGTGAAAAAATTAATTTTTAATAAAGGGTTTTGAATCATATGAAATTTATAATCAAGTTTTATTTCACTAAAATCCATTACAGCAACTGAACTGAAAGAAAAATAGAATGAAACGCAAGAATTATTTTGTAACGAGCTGACTCTTGCTTTTTGTATTCAGATTTATTTCAATTCATTGATTGCTCACTACAAAATGTTTTTTTCTTTCTTTTTGTATAATAATTTGGTCCAACAATAAAATAAAACTTTAAATTGGATATTCAAAAATAAAACGACAAAAAATATCTTATAAATTGTCCATTGAGTAATCAAACTAAGAATTTGATGTATCTATACGAGATAATTGCTTATTAAGTCATAGTTCATTGATTTGTAACAGAATTTTGGAATTACAATAAAAATTTCGAAAACCCTCCACAATCCGTATCAGTACAATTGGATTAAGAATTTTAATAAAAAGAATCAAATACGAAGTTTGATTACCCAACAGGCGGCAAATAGTTAAAAAATCATTAAACTTACAATATTCGAAAATAATTATTTGAATCAATTTGTATAATTTCATTACAAAAACAAAAATTGGTGCTCGATTAAACTGGACTATTCAAATTATTTATGTCTTTCATTAGATAATCAACAATATAAATGGCTAAATAAAAGTTTCGTCTGGCTCCTCTTCTCAATTTGTAGATATACTATAGTTCAATATTTGTGTTTTTAGTTTTATTCCTTATACGACTAAACTATAAAATGTAGTTATTCAGATCATCAGCACAACTGTAAACTGGATTTGATAAAATTCTTTTTGATTCAACCTGTTCTTGGGTTGTGACACTATCATCTAGTTGCACTGATGAAACACTTAGAAAACAAGGTGGTCTTCTGCCATCCATGATGGAGATTCAATTTTATTCTTTTCTCTTTTTTTTTTTTGTTAAAACCCAATCCCTCATATAAAGTTAATATTCTTGTTATAGGATTCATTTTTAATTATTATTCATCTTTGATTTTATATTGAATTTATAAAGTTTCTATGATTCTATGTTTTCTTTTTCTTGAATAATATTTTGTTTTGTTTTTTGTCTGATAAATTTTTCTTAATTAATAAACTCTCTATCTTATTTTGAATTTCATGGAACAACTTCTATATAATTATTTCAATTAATATGGAACATTTGAAAACAAATACGATACACTTTCACCGTTATGGGTGCGTCGTACCGCCTCAGCAAACATCATCGACACATCGATGCATTGAATTTTAGAACAATCACGCATATGACCATCCTGAGGAATTGTATTTGTAACAACAACTGCTTCAAAGCATGCATTATTTATCCTCGATATAGCTGGACCAGAAAATATTCCGTGTGTTAGTATGGCATACGTTTTAGTAGCACCGGCTTCCATTAATTTTTCAGCAGCATGACAAATCGTACCGCATGTATCTGCCATATCATCAACAAGAATAGCAATACGATCTTTAACATCACCAACCTAAAATTCAATTATTATTCATATTGAACTAGCAATAGATTAAATTGGCATTGACATACCAAAACCATTGAAGCAACTTCATTCGCCTTCTTCCGTTCCTTGTGAATCAAAGCGAATTCCACATTTAATCGATCAGCAATCGATGTAACACGTTTTGCACCACCAGCATCCGGTGATACAATGATTGAATTACGCCACTCTGGAATATTTTCTTTAATCCACTTCAAAACTGCTGGTTCCGCATACAAATTGTCGACTGGAATGTCGAAGAAACCCTAAAAAATATTTATTCAATTATCAGTCACTTAGCCATTATGGTGCAATATGGTAATTCTCACCTGTATTTGAGATGCGTGCAAGTCCATTGTAATAATATNTGGAATATTTTCTTTAATCCACTTCAAAACTGCTGGTTCCGCATACAAATTGTCGACTGGAATGTCGAAGAAACCCTAAAAAATATTTATTCAATTATCAGTCACTTAGCCATTATGGTGCAATATGGTAATTCTCACCTGTATTTGAGATGCGTGCAAGTCCATTGTAATAATATGATCAGCGCCAGCCACTGAAAGCATATTGGCAACCAATTTGGCAGATATTGGAGCTCGACTCTAAAACATTAAGATTTATTACACATCATTAGTTTAGTCACAATGCAGATCCTCATCATTGAATTGCATAGCATCCCAAGGAATCATATTTAAAATATTTCCACTGTGTTTCATTTTATTTTATTTTTTGGTTTAATTTAGTTGTTTGGAATTTTTTTATCAAATAATGTTTTATTAACCCATTTATTAGTCATAAATTTTGATCTTGGCCAATTCGCGTAGTGATTTCATTTCAAATTAAATAATTTCATTCAATTTGTGAAAAAAACAATTAATTTTTCATTTGGTAAAATAAAAATACTTAAATTATAGTGATACTTCCATTCGGCATAGCACATGCATTTTGTAACTTAATTTAATTATGGAATTGATGCATTAGTTATCCAATTTTCATGGACAGTGGAATTATGAAGTTATTGTGCGGTGATAAAAGAAAAGAAAACGAATAATACAAAAATAAAACTAACAACCCGTGATTGATTATTACGATCAACAGATATTAAAACATCCTTTTAACTCCATTTTAATTGAGGGAATACTAACTCATTGCAAATAAATTTTATCAAGAAATTAAGAGAATTATACTTGATCAGTGATTCTATGTCATTTCTCAACAATAACATTTTCATGTTTTAAATTGTTGTTGTTTCCATTTCAATTAAAAATGATATTAATAAGTCAATCAAAATTACAAAACAAAGAAACGAAAAATAATTAAAAAAAAAAATCTTGAACTCAATTTCTACAAAACCCTACTCACTGTATAATTATGTGGCGAAAATTCCTATAAAAAAGAATTTTTAACAAAATTATATACATTTTAAATTTAACACTTAAAGACGTTCATAATAATTTTGTTTGTTTTGTTTAAATATTGATTTGTTATTACTATTCTGTTGCATTTTCATTTAACACAGTTATGATAAGGAAAATGTTTAAATTGTATGAAAAGAATACATTCAATTTGCGTAAATGTTTTAATGGATTGAAATGAAAAATGGTTTTGATGGTGGTAGTGATTAATCTCTTATAATAAATTTCTCATTCACATCTATTATTGAAGATGCAGTTCAAAAAACAGATATGATTGTTGTCCTTATCAAATCAAGACTTGCTACGTTTGACCCAACATGGTTATTTCCAATCGAATTGGAACAACATAATAAAATGATAATATAATAATACTGATTTCCAATCAATTTTGATTTGGTTATTTATGTAAACAATCTCCAATTGAACCAACATTCGATTAATTTTTCCCTTAATTGAGAAAACCAAAACGGTATACCCGAAATTTCCATTCGTTGTACTTCATTTGAGCAATCCTTTGCACTTCTAAGTCACCGGTCTATAACAAAATTAGTGACAATCTTATATCATTGTATTCAGAAACAAAAATAAATTCTATAGATTAGAATATTGTTTATGCTAATTACTAACAATTAATAAAAACACACAAAAAAAAAAGTTTGTTGATAAGTCACTGGACGAAATTACTTTTTGTTTTAAGGCGCACAGTGTTTACATTTGGAGTTTTTAAATCTAATTATTGTTGATGCCCTAACCGTTTTTTAGCCAATCAAAATTTATAATTTTTTTTTATTTCTTTTCAGTGAAACGCATTAGATTATTTTAAATTCTCTTAAATCCGATGGTAATTCACCTGCAGCTGTTGAATGAATTTATTGCGTGAGGGAATTACTAACACTCATTATGAATTATGAAATTCAGGTATTGTTTTACCTTATCTTTTTTATCCTGTCTTGCATATGGAAAGCAAGGAATCACAGCCGTAACACGAGATGCTGATGCTATTTTACATGCATTGATCATAATTAGAAGCTCCATTAAATTATCATTGATTTCACCCGAACCGGATTGAACGATGTAAACATCTTCACCACGGACGGATTCACCAATTTCAACGCTAAAAGAAATCAAAATTAGCAGTTTGTTATTTAATTAAATATTCGCAAGTTAAATGAAATCAAACGAAAATGAATAAACATGAATGCTCGATGAAACAGAAACTTGTTGATTATATTCTGAATAATTCACCTCTTGATACGTTAATATCATGCAAGGTACTCATGGACTCGGTCATTTAATCCCTTTTGTGATATCATCGAAAGGTATTAAGTTACGCCACTTAAACACTTTCCGATATTTACTTTATTACTTTATTTTTGGTAATGTGCGCTTCAGAAAATAAAACAAAATTACATCACAAAATTTCTTCTGCACGGAAAACAGCACACTACTAATCATTTGTAGACCGGCCCTCTTTTTCCTCGTTAAATTATACGCCAAAACGGTATAATTGTAGTATAAGTACTTTGCCAATTATAATGAATGTTTACATTAAATCGATTAGATAGAATTTTATGTTTCACCACTTGTCGAGTCAAGAGACGTGGCCTTGAAGGAAAACTTTAAGGTAATGGCATTACATTATTATGATTTTATTTATAATGATCGGAATTGACCAACTACAGTATCTGGCGACGCCACCAACGTGGG